>JAQQTO010000055.1:32900000-33322500 GCA_029884595.1 Ormosia semicastrata | reverse complement strand
ATCTCTAAAAACTCCTATGATGTAGTAAAGGGAGGATATTAGGGGAAGCAGTAAGTAGAGATTCTCCAGCAGAGAGCCGGACAAGGAGAGACCTTCACATTCGGTTCAGAGTGTGGGGATACCCTAACCCTACTATCATTATGCCTTTACAATGTACTTGGTTCAACTCTATTTGTGATGTTTTATAAAATTTCAGTTGTTTATTTTATTTTATATTACCCATTTATCTCGTCAGGCTTATGACCAACCTTAAGGGGTTGTCATAGCAATAGACAAACATGTAATATGTGGGTAGATGTACGGTCACGAATTTAAATTTTAATTATGTCAATTTTTTAGGATTAAACAGTAAAAAATATCCATATGAATCCTCTAATCTTAGCAAAGATGACACATCACTTGACTGCAATAAAAAAAAATTATTGTGTTATATGCTTAATTATATAAATTAAGGTGAAAAGTACAATAAAGCTACTAATTTTGGGGGAGAAAGTGCATTAAACCCAAAAAAATTACACCAACAAAAGTAACAAACACCTCCGTGTCTATTAGACCTCATTTACATGAATATTTCTAACAATAAACGTAGACTTTATCTTTTTTTTTTTGAATTCATTAACGTAGATTTTTTGTTTTTGTTTCACTAATTTTTTTATTTTTATTTTTTACATTTATATATTCTCTAAGACTAGGGGTGAAAGTAGGTTAGACAACAAATCGAGAACCTACGACCTAGCATATTTTCAACTTATATAGCCTTAACCTCTTTAACAAATAAGTTAAGCTTATATTTTTTTAAAAGTCTATTTAATTATGCAGGTTAAGTCTTGGACTTTTGAAAAAGTTTATTTAGCCTACTTGGTAGATCCATTTATTTAATATTTTATATATATAATTATGAATTTGTAATACTTACATAATTTCCTAGTTATATAATAATATAATATATTTATTTTATATAAAATATAATAATCTTGTTAAAGGGTATACTTATTTAAAAATTAAAAAGTTTAAGTTTTTTAACTTATACAAAAGTTTTCATGTAATGTAGATCTTTAAATATGTTTTTAGGTCATGTTAGACTTTTATAAAAATAAAAAAACAAAGTTAAGTCTTGAAAAAAAACCTATGATAAATAACAGGCCAGACTTAAGCCGACACATAACAAAATAAGGTTAGGCCTAAGACTATTTAAGCAATGTGTAACTTAGTTTAGTTCATTTCCACCCTTATTTGAGACAATATTTTAACAAAATATTTTTAAAATAATTTTGGTTTAGTTTCAAAGGAAGATTTGTGTTTTAATTTAGTAACGGATTCAGTAGAAAACTTTAAAATTATTATTCAAATAAACATTTCTCAAACAGTAATTCATTTGCGATTTTGCTAACTTAAAGATTTTTAATAAAAAAATAATGATTTATAATAGATAATCTTTCTATAATTTTTTTTGTTTATCTCCATTTTAAGTATTCGATTATACAATGATTATTTTAAAGGCACTACCACAAAGTTAAAATTCACTGAATAAAGACAAAATAGTGGGCTTTTATGAAAAATGATAGTTTCATAAACCATCATTTTACAGAATCTTCACAAAAGTATGAATGAGTGACTCAAGTTTTTTTTTTTTTTTGTGAAAATTCTGCAAATAGAAAATATATATAACTACATTACTCTCACGTTATATCCCACACGTGAGGAGGAACGTGTTAGACCCACTACTATCATGTCTACAAATTTGTGTTGTAACAGTTTTATTACTTTAAATAAATTTTTTATTTTGAATAAAACATATATATCCACTAAAAATAGAAGAAAATGAATTACAAGACACTAAACAAGAATTTTCATTAATAAATTATCCCAAGAAGCTACAGACAAAACATATTTAGCTGATAATGGGAGTAATTTTTTAAGACCTATAAAAGGACAATAACTATACATAATATATTACTGTGTTTGAGTTCAATTGATTTTATTTAAATTCTTTTATAATTAATTTGTGTCCAATCTATAAAGGAGAAAAAATGGTACAAGTAGCATCAGCCCTTCTCTTTTCTGGTTACATATTATAAAACTTGCATGCAAGTACAACAAATACAATTTCAGCGGTTATAAATATGAGTAATATTATATATATGCACGAATTTTACATTAGCAAGTCTGATACAAGTATATGCACTGGAATTTGGAGCTATAGCTGGTTTCAATTTTTTTTCCCAATTCTAACTGTAACCACTTACTATATTGCATGCTAACACTATTCTAAATCAATATTGAAGTTTATCGGAAGCAATGTAACTGAAGTCTATATTACTCAAATTTCATCTCCATTCCAGTTATTCTTCCCCTTTGGACCCGTGGGTCCTTCCTGTCCCAACACTTCACCTGGTAAAGCATTTATAATCTTTTCTAATAGAATTTTTAGTTTCCCTGGCAATATCTTCTCCACCTTCCTCAACTCTTCGTCTATAATATAATCAATTTTTGGACCCCATTCCCTGAAATAGTTCAGCCATGGTGGCTCTATAACTGCAGGCCCCAAATACTCTGCAGAAACCAATTCAAATGCCCCCATATCCATGACCTTCTTACTCTTAGCAGTATCATTTCTTAATCCTATTACATCTGTCCCTTGCGGATTAAGGCCAGCGTGTGGGTACGTTGCATGGCCATTCAAGGAAGAATAAACCACAGGTTTGTTGCCACTTTGGAACTCAAGCTGAGAGGCTTCAATCCATGCACCCTTGCTGTGTTGTGAGAAATACACCTTCCACAGTTGTCCATTGAAGTTGCTTACCCTTAATGTCACATGCTCCCAGTCCCCAATATGTTCACCTATCTCCTCCAATTTAATAGTAATGAGCCCTACTTTTGCTCTTGCTGGTCCATTGAATGGGTAGAAGACCCACATGGCAATGTCAGTGAAGGTTCCTCCAAGCATTGGTTTCACGTGTATATAAGTTTTGGAACTTGGCAAGTTTCCTTTCTTGACCCTCTCTTTGTTGACTTCATCTGCAGGAAGGTCCAGCCAATAGGCACCATCATTGTTGCCACCCTGAGGAAGGTTAATGCCATTTGGTGCTATTGGAACAGGTTTTGACTCTTGCCCTTTCTTGTATAGTAGTGCCCCATTGGAAAAAAACCAATTGACAGAGGAAGTCAGGTATTCTTCATCAGGATGCAAGTACATAGATGGAGAGTAAGCTTGGACTATTGCCTCAATTTGTTGTAGATTAGGCATGGATGTTGAGTTAGCTTTGATATTTTTCAGACAAACAATAGATAGAGGGCTAGTAGTCCCACCAATTTGTGCAATAAAGGTGCCTACACGAACACCAGGAGCCTGGGTTCCCCTAGTGCTTGGTATTGCATCATAGACATTGAAGCTACTATGATCACTGTCCTTTCCTGGTCCCCAAATCCATGAATATGTCTCACATTGATCAGTGAGGTCTGACCTGACACACCTGATTCTGTCAAGGGAAGGCTTATTTGGTGTGGTGGTGACGACATGGCCTACAGCTTTATAGCCAACAGGTGCTGTTGGGAGCCAAACATGGCCAGGGCTATCTTGTTTAATCTTCAGAGATGCACTGCTCCATACAAGTGTGTAATCAACTGGCTGCTTCAAAGTGCCATTAGTGGTACTTGAAGACACATCTTTTGCCACAAGAACCCATCCAAAAAGAGTTTTGTTGTTGGGTTGGCTGTAGCTACCCAACATAAAGAACTCTTGAGGTATTCCTGTTGGTTCAAACACTGTGGCACCTTGATTGTCCGGTCCACCTTCATAGGTGGCCCAAACTTTGTTGAATGTTGAGATTTGAGACACTTGCAGCCCACCCAGATCAATGATTCCACTTGCAAAACCACCACCTGCATGTGACAACTCAACACTAGCAAGAATCAGCCCGCATTTACTAGAATATAATCACAACTAGGAGGATAGAAAATGACAATCACATAGTGGATACCTGGCGGCCAAACAGGCGTTGCAGCAGGAAGCTTGAATATGGTTTCAATGGGAAGAGCTTGCTTTTTCTTACTCATTCTTGAGTTTTGCAAAGAAGATTGAGTGCCAATGTATGAAGAATATGGCTATTATATAATAGAAGAGGGTTTTGCATGAAGTATATTCCTTTGAGGATAATTGTGAAACGTGAAGCTAGAAAGGTCTTGAGAAAATACATAAAATGCAAGAGGGATGCTCCAAGGATGTGTCGTACAAGGAAGTTAGTTTGGCTACGTAGATGAGCTTATAAACGATATTCTAACTTCACTTATACACACCAAGATGTTAACTAACGCACTTGCTTTATGTTATGAATCGGTTGTGAGTTAACAGCTCAAAAGTAATCTAGTATGTTAAAGGTTGAATTTTAGATATTTATGATTATTTTTAGATAAATAAATATATCTATTTATGAATAATAAATTTTTCATAAAATCTCTCATAAATAAATAAATTAGTTAAAAGAGATAATAATTTTAATAGATTCTTACTCTTATTTATAATATTCAATATAGATTTAATCATAATTTTTATCGATCATGACGTTCCTATAAATAACACATAATATTATAAATGTATGCGTCTAACCATAAATATTTTACTCATTTCATATACAATCTGACTTAAACATCAAAATATTTTTTGTAAATACTCATCTCATGCTCTACCATCATTGTTAGAGTATTATGGAGAAAATCACTTTCATTAATCTCATTCAGATAATCTTCTAAAACTCGTTCACAGTAATTTCATTTCCTTGTTTACCTTACATCCCTTTTCATGAAGGGAGATATCAATTTGCATATGTGGCTCTGATGTGGGGCAAGCATCCTTGGGGTCTTCTTTCTCCATTTATTTTATTTTGTTCTTGTTTGTTTGGCTAACTAGATAACAAGTATCTTATGGTCGCATGACTTCACATTTGTGTGTCAAAAACATCCCTCTCATATTGAGATGGACAAAAAATGTGTGGAAGACCCCTCATTAAATTTGTTTTATCTTATGGTAGTCGTAAAATTATCGTCATGGTCATCATTGTATTTGCTGCACTCTTTCCGACAGAGTTTGTGTAAAACAGGGTACACTGTTACGAATGGGCAAGTGCATAGTTATTTTCATGTATTAACTAATAGTAAAATAACTCAAAGTTGCACAAAAACATGTTAAACTAGTGATACCCGAGACTTGTTCTTAAGTTCAATTAAAATTTAGAAAATCATATATTTTAAAAGAAAAATATTTAAAAATGAAAAGTAAGATATACATAATTAAATTAAAAGAGAGCTTGACATTAAAAAAAAAATAATACATGCCATTTTATGATAAAGAACATAATAAGAAATTAATTATTTTCAATTAAATATATTCAAATTTATCGTTATCTATTAAATTAAAATACATTTTCTTGAGAGTTGATTAATTCTTTTTTTGCTCTCTTTCAAATAATGACACTTTTCTTTTTTAATTTTAAATTCAAAATTTTGTTAATATTGTTTTGGAAAAATTCTCGTTTAGTTTTAAATACCTTCTCTCTTTTTAATCCATACCGTTTTAGATTGTAGAATTTTAACAAACTTGTGAAATGTACGACATACTCACTATTTTAATAGAAAGGAGTGGATAACAGATTAACACCTAAACATAAAATCTGTGACATGATAGGCAATTATCAAGCAAATTTTGAGAACATTTTTTATAATTTTTTATGCATGTACAACATTCTTTGGAAAGAAACACGTGATGTTTTGGATAACTGCATCTCTAAAATCTTCAAATCATTGCCGTTTATTGATTTGGTTAAGGATGCGCAAAGACAAATATAAATAAAAATTAAGTAAATAATTATTTTAGTTCTTAAAATTGTAAATATTAATTATATTAGTTAATTTTAAGAAATTATCATTTTAATCTTTAAAATTATAAATGCTAGTCAGTTTAATTCTTGAGATTGTTAAAATTTATATAATTTTAGAGACTTATTTGATTAACAAATTATAATTTAAAAAATTAATATGATTGATGGTTAAAATTTTAAAGATTAAAATGGTAATTTTTTAAAGTAAAAAATTAATATAATTTGTATTTATAATTTTAAGGATTAAAATAAAATTTTATTCAATAAAAATTCTTTAGCTTGTAGAGCTAAGGTTGCTTTAGTAATAACAAATTAATCGTACAATTCAAGTTAGCTACATTAACTAACACGTGCAAGCAAGATCTTATATAACTGGAATTAAACAAGAAAGTATATTTAGGGAAAAAATGATTTCAATTCAACCACTAATTGTCTTACATGGCTTCTTTTTTTTTTCCTTCACTTTGCTAAGTTTATTCCAAAAAAAAAAAAGAATAGAAGAAAAGTCGGGGCACAAATGATGTGACTATTTGCGGATAAAGTGAGCATGTAATGCGGATAAAGTTAGCATATAGGTTTTTTGAAGAAAAAAAATTGACAAATCTGCCACGCCAATATTTGTTTAACAATGGGTTGACCATTTTCCCTCACGGATCCTGATATTTATACATACAAGTTTTGTTTATGTTATTTTTGGACAACTCTAATTCATGTACAAGGATTGACTCAAATGCTGTCCAAGAGATCTATATCAACATAAAAATTAATCTTTGTGCAAAATTTTGATTAAAAAACCGGCAGAAACTAAAAACGACGTGTTTACTTACTACCCTCACTTAATCATCTTTGGAAAATTACACATTACCTCATGAAGTTTTGGCAATTTTTATTTTTCATATAAAAGCTTTATTTTGTAATACATAACCCCCTAAACTATAATAAAAAAGTGTAAATATGTGTTTTTTTTTATCAATTTTAGCTATGAGAATTTGCACATGAAAAACACATAATCTCTTTCAACATAAATATCAAACAATCAATTTCTAAACACGTGCAGATTGTCACTGTTAAATCCAACAAAAAATACAAGTTTATATTTTTTACCATAGTTTTGGATGTTGTTTATTACAAAATAGAGTTTATGTATAAAAAATGAAAATGATTTAAACCCAACGAAAATAATGTGTAATTTACCTTAATCATTTATATACTGATATTTTTGTTATTTTTAACCAAGTTTAATTTTGATGTCAGTACAAAAAGATCTTACATTATCATCTAATGATTTGTTGACACATCATGTGATGAGTTTCACATTTTATGTAAATTTTAACTCATAATGTGACAATACATTATTAAATAATAGTGTAAAATTATTTTACACTAACAATATATTAAAATTAAATTCTTTTAAACCTCTAAAAATTAGAAAATTATGTTTAGTTTGTCTCTTTATGTATGATGTAACAGTAACTTAAATATCAATTAAAGATATATCTTAATAAATTTTTAGCAATCTTAGTTATTTTTTGGTCTAAATTAAAACTATTTATTTATTTTTGGTTTGTTTGGGTTTTTAAAGTATAATCAATTTTTTTGGGTTTAAAAGTACACTTTCAAAGTGATAGTTTTGAAAAATTATTAATTAATATGTACTAAAATTAATTTTGTAATATTGATTGTAATTTTTTTATAAAAATATCGGATTTTTACATCAGAAGCTTTAAAAACAAAAAAACAAAAGAAGTAGTAACTTTGAGTCACTTTGTAGTTTCTACATAAGTTGATTCCTATAATAGTAATCAATTTCAAAAATATTAACCAAACACCTTTTAAAATACTACAAAACGATGTTTTCTTGTTGTTTGGTAATAGTTGAATAATGAATTTTGCATCAAACTAAATTCCGCACTTTTCTAATATATATCCAACTAATACTAGTTCGGTAACTTCTATGTTTTAACTACCTGTACAACATAATAAAAGAGAATTCATTTTACTAAAAAAAATGGAATTCAGATGACACCACTTAAACTCAAATTTTGAAAAAGATAATTATTAGAAAGACATTTTAGTTTCAATAATATTCAAGAGTTAGTCTCATAATAATGTTTATGAGAATAATTGGTCAAAAAAAAATTAAAGTTACCTATATTGGTTATGAATATTTTTTAAATTTTGTACACTACTTAATTTCTCACATAATTTTGAGTTAAAAGTGTCGCTAAAACTTTCTCTAAAGTGACGACTTTAGTATTCAAATCCTAATATTATAAGTAAAATTTATCTAAGATCAAAATTCACTTTTACTGTAGCTAACCATTGTTTAATATACTGATTATGAATCTAACATCGAGCAATTAGCACTACTAAAAATGGATATGTTTATAGATGTACGAGTATGACTTGTGCTACCACGTTTAAAGTTAACCCTTTTTTTACTGTGTCAAATTATTATTTTTAGCTTTTAAATTTAATGCGCTTAGTTTAGCCGGTAAAGATCGAAATACATTATGCAAGTTAGATGAGATTTTGAAAAAAGGTGTTTTCATATAAGCTTTTTCTTCAAAGACTATGTTACAATTATGACTCTAACATCAAGTAATTGTCACTACTTAAGATGGATAAGTTTGTAGAAGTATGACTCTTGTGCTGCCACGTTTAAAGTTTAAACGCTTTTAATTATGACAAATTAGCTTTTCAACAATGATTATTTTAAGCTTTTGAATTTAATGTGTTTCGGTTAGTTAGTTGTAAAGATCAAAATGCTTTGCTTTAAAAGCTTAAGTTTGATTTACAGAGTTTAGATGAGATTTTGAAAAAAAAATTAAAAAAAAAAGTCATTTCATATGAGCTTTTTTGTTAAAAGACTTTGTGTGTATTTTGATTAATCGTAAAAAAAATTATTATATTAAAAATTAATTATATATAAATATTTTTTAAGAAAACCAATCATAAGAAAATTAATATATGTTTGAATATGTTAATTCATAAATGATTTTAAGATAAAGAGTTTTGTTTGGATTGTAAAAAAAATCACTTTTATTTATTGAATTATGAAAAAAAATATGAGATGATTAAAAAAATTATTTAATTGAGAGAAAAGGTGATAGATTGCAAATAATGCATGTTTTTAGTGTTTAATTATATTAGATCATAATTATAACTAATTAATACATTTTTAATAGAAATAATAATAATTTCCTTGTTTAAATGGCTTATTGATTTTGTTATATATTTCTATTAATTAGCTATTACATTACAAAGATCAAATTTGTTCCAGATTTAGCTTATCATAAATGTAGTAATTCTGGTAATATTTCTCGTAATTAATATAACGACATTTCCAATTGTTTTATAATTATAATTAATGAGATTTATTAATGTTAATATAGATAATATCTTATTGATTTGATCTTATTTGGTAAGAAAATCAATTAACAAAAAACAAGAAACACAATTAAATTTAATTAGGGTAATTTTGTTGTTTGACCTCTACGTAGTATGTTGAGAATATCTTAAGCTACAAAATCTCAATCAATGTAATTTTAGTGGCGTTGGAAAGTTAACACGGGGTTACAACTTTCATATTTATCTCTTTTCCTAATTCTTGCATGTAGGCCACAAAAGTAACATAATAAGATGACAATATTGATGTTGTTGCTGCTAGATGACCATATCACACGGCCGTGTGATCTGGGCATGTGGTCTTAGAGGTTGAATTAAGTTGGGCTCGAGTCATAAGACCAATTTTTAGAGTTTCAACGTGACAAATTAAGAGACATATTTAAGCGATATGAAGCCATAAAACAGAGCAAGAAATCGCAATGCAAAAAGAGATAGAGGGAGTGATCCTAAGGAGTAATCACAGTGTAAAAGATCAAAAGGGTAAAGAGATAAAAGCACATCTGAGGCGAAAGGAGATAGAAGAGCAGCCGCCTTGAGATTTGTATTATCATATCCAAAGAAGCAAGAGTCCAAAGTATTAAAGATCGAAAGCTAAGAAAAGAGGATCAAGAAGACGGTGCCATCTAATATGCACATTCACATGAAGGATACATGAATGCTCCATAAAGGAGAGGCATTGAATTTTTATTAAGATACATCAAGGGTCAGATTTGATGACATTCAACTTACAGAACAGGTTACATTAAAAATTGATTGGGGAATGAGTAAATTTGTGAAATTAGTTTAACTAATTGCAGAAAGGTGCCTACATATTTGTTAGTTAATAAGCAGAGTATATTCATGCTCAATTAAGGTTTGTGATTGTGGAGAACAGATTGTGGATCAAAGATTCCCACTTCACCCTAAAGCTTCATATCCCCATAACCCAAGCATGCTTCGTCATGCAGCGAAGGTGAAAAGCCTCGCTTGTGAAGCTCTCGCTGAAGCTCAAAGCAGGAACTTTAAACAAGAGTGAACCTCTGGGTACCCAAAAAGCTTCTTCTTCGGGTCGAATTGGAAGTGGGTCTTCGGGTTATACTAGCAACAGTGGCATGGGCAATGCTTCGATGATGAACCCAAAGGCGCCACCATTTTCAGAGGACACAGAGGCAAACCCAGAGAATTGAATCTGGAGAGAATTGGTGTGGTGAGTTAGCACTGCAATGTAATCATAAATCGTTGATTTATAACGCGTCGTTACCCTTTCATTCGGAACTTAAGAGCAATAGAGGTATGTTAATCTTAGCTTCAGTCAAAAAAATTCCACTGCTAGTTGTCAGCTCGATCATTGTTAGTTTGATATATTTGCAACCAAAATATGGAGAGAAAAGTTTGTCGGTTTATTTGTCATTTAAGTTCATCTCCTCATAATGTACTGGATTTTATTTGTCATATAAATTAATACAAAGTGAATATGTTGATTGAATTGATTGATAATTTTTAAGAATAACATCAGTGAGATTGGACCTAGGAATGATCAATTTGATAATTGCAAATGGTCTGTAGGGGGTGGGGGTTGGGAGTTAGGGTATCTGTTACAGATTGAAAGAGATATTAGATAGATATTGTTATGTAAAGTTTGTTTAATTTGTCTGAGTAATATTAGTTGTTTTGAGTTGAGGATCTTAGGAAAGGTTGCATGTTTAAGGCAAAGGGTGAAGCAATTTGAGACTTCATCAAAATAGGTGTGATTGCTTGGATTTAACAGGATATGATTGATGAGCTGATTCCTTATCCACTGCCATACAATAACATGAGAAATAGGTAGGTAGGATACAAGCTTTAGTCTCAATGAACAAGGGTTGATGTTACGTTTAAGGATTACATAGCTATTAAGAATGTAAAATAGTTAATATGGAAGACAAAGTTAAAAAAAAAAAAACTAACATCGTCTGATAAGTTACATGCCATTAGTGTTATTATTTTATCATAAATTTAATGATAGGAAATTTCTTTAAGTATAGAATCTCACATAGATTTGATGTTGTAGAACTAGAAGGGGATTGCAGTGTCTCTTAGCAATGAAACTAAACTATCTTTGCCTATTACAACTCAAGAATTACAGGTCGTTTGTGGAAGGGAATTGTAGGTCTTAGAGGTGGCAAATTTTGTAAATGGGATAACAAATTGAATACACTAAATTTGCATATCTTTTACCAAGTTATTTCTTGGGAAACTCTATACATGGCTCCCTAACAAATTTAACTAAAGGAACCAGCAGGAAGAAAGTGAATAAGTATTGTTAAAAATTGAAGATGAATGATAGTGTTGTGATCCTCATTTTGACATGTCCAATTCTAGTTTATGTGAATTATTTTGTTGCACAGCAAGCAACATTCATCCTAGGCTATTTATTGCTCGACTGAATTGCTTATGTGAATTACATCATTCACATTGAGGCTAGGTGGAAGATTGTCAGAAAATTCTAGACATCTCTCCTTGATTCATGTTTAACAAGTTATTACTTTGAGCATTATTGCATATTGTATTTATGACTAATTTATGAATTTGGATATTTGTTTTAATTTTTTAGTTCTATAAGCTAGGTGCACTTCCAAAATGTAATGAATTGTTGAGCAGTTATATTTTTTTTTTCGAATTTGCTGTGTAGTTAGTTCTCAGCCAGCTAGTAAAGCACTTCAGTGTGAGATCCACTTGCCCACATTGTTTTTTGGGAATTGTTTTGTACCCCTTTGGCTTTTTTATTCCTATTATAATTTTTTATAATGAGAAAGGACTGAAGACCATCCAGATTGTGTGTGGAGGATCAAGAGAAATGAATATATTAAAAGACTTGGGTAAACTTATTGAAACATGCAACGTCAATAATAATTGGATGAAATTAGTTTTAGAGTTAGCTTTTGGCTATTTTGTAACAGTTGATATTATTTATTAGGTCAAAAGTTAAGAATTTATTTTTTCCAACAGCAAAGGGAAATAATGATTACAATTTTTTTGGCTCAGTAACGTGTATAGAGGTTTGATTTTTGTGGTTCTAATTGGGTGTGCAATGTTGGGTTTGTTTTGGATGTCCAGAATGTTTGCTGAGCAGGAATTTGTACATGGGCCTAAGTAGTCCATCACTAAAGTGAGTAGCTCGGTATGTATGAGTTAATACTTAATAATAATCTTTGCTTTGTATGATGCCAATTATCTTGTGAAATAATTTTAATATTTTTAAACATGAAAGGTTGGTTAGTACATGCTTGTGAATTTTTGGTGATGGGTTGTATATGGAAAATAGTTACATTACACAATAACGCTAGTAACTTAGTGATAGTGTAAACAATCAAGAATTTGATGGCAGCTCTTTCCAAACATAAGAAACAATAACATAAGCAAATTCTGTCAATTAGACAAGTTGGATTGGCAAATGAAGCAAAATATTCCCCAGACTCTGTTCTCATTCTCCTTATTAGAGCGCATGTCTATATGAAACATGTATATAGTGCTAACATGCCAAGTTTTAGTACCCAGACACATGAAAGCAAACCTTTGAATTTAGATGAGACACAAGTGGAATTGGTTTTACATAAACAAGAGTAAACTTCCTTTACTTTTTGGCTTCTTTTCACTTTTTTATGATTTTAGCGTGTTTTCAAGTTGCCACAGGAACACTGAATTTTACTGAGTTATGTATATTGCAATTTGTAGTTTGTCCTTTTAGGATATCAGTTTTTATTATATAAGTTTGTTATCTGTTATGGTTGAGGCATGGTGATAGGACACTCAAAGTGTACCTCTATATTTTAGGTTTTTCTCTTATATTTTCATTATTGGCAAATGCAGACCCTTGTTGATATGATAAAATATTACAAAAATACATGTAGGATGCTGCCGCTGCTCATAATTATTTATTGAGGCAAGTATATAATTTCTAGCCTAGATTGCAATATATCAGTATGATAGTGATTGCTCTGCAGAGTAAGAATGTCAAATGACTCAATCGATCACTTTTGCTTCTACAATGTTAATGCACTAAAACTTTGGCATCCCTTTGTTGTAATTTAAATATTAAGAATGATCTGTTAAGGTTTTTCAAAAATAAAATCTCTTCAACTTATCTAAATATGAAGCTCTGGAATACGAAGAGTTATCTTTACAGCTCGAAGAATATACTGGGTACAATTTTTTTGGCCTAATATATGGTCCTGAAGGTGATAATCAAAAGCGACTAGAAAAGGCAAGACCTTTGTGTCTTATAATTCATGCTAAGTTGTTATCTCCAAACTAATAATAATGATAAATAATATTAATATTAATAATAATGTGTTGATATCTAATCTTTTTCTGCTGATCTGCAGTCAGCTAGCCCTATCAGCTGATTAAGATTACAAAATTAAATTCTCTGTTCATTTATTTTTTTAATTTATCTTTCTTTGATATATGAATATCATGAAACTGGTGCTGAGATCAAAGTTATTTTTTTTGGTGAACGAGATCAAAGTTCATGGAAGCAAAGCACACACAAGAGAGACTGTAAGTTCATTAATGATATTAAGTTGCTTTTAATCTGCATGAATCTTTTTTAAATATTTCAACTTGATTTTGTAAGGAAAGAACTATAATTGTTTGCATTTGCTTTATGTTTTCCTTTCGTTTAACTGTTTCATTTTCAGGGAAAAATAAGACCAGGAACAATTCAGTACATTTGCGAAGAGGTGCATGTTGTTAATATATCAACTGATAGTTTTGATAAACTGGATGCAGTAGTGTCCATAATTGAACTACTAATTACCTCTATAAATGTGAGGTTTGTCATTTAAGGTATGATTTATGCCTGGCTTTGTTATGTTGTAACACTTGTGTTAGACTATTTTTATTTTGACATTATTCCTTCTATTATTTTAATTGTTCTTGAAACTGTTGCTGTCTTCTATTCGGGGCGAATTTGCTACTAGTTTCACACCCTCTGCATCAGTTTCTGGGGATATCACTAACGTTCTCAGTAAAAGCCAGGATGGGCCGGTTTCTCATGCAGCTTCTCTGGCTCTGGAAAACAAGGCTGTGGTGCAACCAGTAGCTATCACACAAATGCATGGAAACCACTTTCAATACTCTGGTCCATGGTTTTCAACGGTTCCATCTCATACTGTATTTGCTTCTTCTGGGGCCATAGAGCCCATAGAGGCTCTAAATCCACCAGGCCTTGCTAGCTAGAACTCCCCATTTTCTGTCACAAACAATTGATCCTTCTGACATGGCTTCAACTTTTGGTGCTCAACTTGATGCATTATATTGGCATAGGGAATGCTTCAAGGTTTTATTGATTCAAAGAAAATTTTTGTGTCTATCTATGGCCTAAAATAATATTGGATTTGAGAATCGATAAAAATCACAACCTGTTTTATTCAAGACATTTTTTTAAAATTTTTTTTGTCAATATAAAGCTCATAAATTTTCAAGTTTTGCCAAACCAAATCTAAAATATTTTGTTTAACTGCCTGCGTGCAGGTCTACATGTAGTTCAAACTTCATCTCCACTCCAGTTATTCTTCTCCTTTGGACCCGTGGGTCCTTCCTCTCCCAACACTTCACTTGGTAACTCACTTACAATCTTTTTGAATAGTTCTTTTAGCTTCCCAGGCAATATCTTCTCCACCTTCTTCAACTCATCGTCTATGTTATAATCAATTTTTGGACCCCATTCCCTGAAATAGTTCAGCCACGGTGGTTCTATAACTGCAGACCCCAAATACTCTGCAGAAACCAATTCAAATGCCCCCATATCCATGACCTTCTTACTCTTAGCAGTATCATTCCTTATACCTATTCCATCTCTCCCTTGCAAAACAAGGCCAGCGTGTGGGTACGATGCATGGCCATGCAAGGAAGAATAAACCACAGGTTTGTTGCCACTTTGGAACTCAAGCTGAGAGGCTTCCACCCATACACCCTTACTATGTTGTGAGAAATAGACCTCCCATAGTTGTCCATTGAAGTTGCTCACCCTTAATGTCACATGCTCCCAGTCCCCAACATGTTCACCTATCTTCCCCAATTTAATATTAATGAACCCTACTTTTGCTCTAGCAGGTCCATTGAATGGGTAGAAGACCCATATGGCAATGTCAGTGAAGGTTCCTCCAAGCATTGGTTTCACGTGTATATAAGCTTTGGAACTTGGCAAATCTCCTTTCTTGACCCTCTCTTTTTTGTCTTCATCAGCAGGCAGGTCCAGCCAATAGGCACCATCATTGTTGCCACCCTGAGGAAGGTTAGTGCCATTTGGTGCTATAGGGACAGGTGTTGACTCTTGCCCTTTCTTATATAGTAGTGCCCCATTGGAGAAAAACCAATTGACAGAGGAAGGAAGGTATTCTTCATCAGGATGCAAGTACATAGATGGAGAGTAAGCTTGGACTATTGCCTCAATTTGTTGTAGATTAGGCATGGATGTTGAGTCAGCTTTGATATTTTTCAAACATGCAATAGGTAGAGGGCTAGTAGTTCCACCATTTTGTGCAACAAAGGTGCCTACACGAACACCAGGAGCTTGAGTTCCCCTATTTATTGGTCTTACATCATAGACATTGAAGCCACTGGGATCACTGTTCTGTCCTGGTCCCCAAATCCATGAATATGTCTCGCATTGGTCGGTGAGGTCTGATCTGATACACCTGATTCTGTCAAGGGAAGGCTTATCTGATGTGGTGGTAACAACATGGCCTACAGCTTTATAGCCGTCTGGAGCTGTTGGTAGCCAAACATAGCCAGGGCTATCTTGGTTGATGTTCAGAGATGCACTTTCCCATACAAGTGTGTAATCAACAGGTTGCTTCAAAGTGCCATTGGTGGTACTTGAAGACACATCTTTTGCCACAAGAATCCATCCAAAAAGAGGCTTGTTGTTGGGTTGGCTGTAGCTACCCAACATAAAGAATCCTTGAGGTACTCCTGTTGGTTCAAACACTGTGGCACCTTGATTGTCTGGTCCACCTTGATAGGTGGCCCAAACTTTGTTGAATGTTGAGATTTGAGACACTTGCAGCCCACCTAGATCAATGATTCCACTTGCAAAACCACCACCTGCATGTGACAATTCGACACTAGCAAGAATCAGCCTGCATTTACTAGCATATATCACAACTAAGAGGAGAGAAAATGACAATCACATTGTTGGTACCTGGCGGCCAAACAGGTGTTGCAGCAGGAAGCTTGAATATGGTTTCAATGGGGAGAGCTTGCTTTTTCTTGAAGAGATTTTCTGCACAAGAACATGTGGTAAGACAATTACCCATTGTTGAGTTTTCCAAAGAAGAATGAGTGTCAATGTATTCAGAATATAGTTAATATATAATGGCAGCGGACTTAGCAATAAGAATATCCTTTGATGATATTGTGAAGGTAGAAAAGTCTTCAGAAAAATAGAATAAAATAAAATTCAGGTAATGCCCCCAAGGATGTGTCGTACAAGGAAGCTAGTTTGGTGACATAGGATAAGAAGCTTCTAAACAATGTTCAACTTCACTTATACACCAAGCTGTTCATTATCGGCCTTTCTTTTCATGTTTACCTTACATCCGTTTTCATGAATGGAGATAACAATTTGCATATGTGACTCTGATGTGGGGCAAGCATCCATGGGGTCCCCTTTCTCCTTTTATTTTTGTTTTTCTTGTTTGTTTGGCTAACTAGATAACAAGAACTATCCTATGGTCCCATGATTTCACATTTGTGTGTCACAAATATCCCACTCATAATGAGATGGACAAAAAAGTTTTCTTTGGCATTTATGTGGAAAGCACCTCTTTAAATTTGTTTTTGTATGGAATATCATGTGGTGGTTGTGAAGCTATCATCATCAATGTATTTGCTGCACTTTTTATGAACAAAGAGGAAGAACTCGTGCAAAACAGGGTACTTTGTTATGTATGGCTAAGTGCTTAGTTATGTTCATTATATTAACAAGTAGTAAAAAAACCAAAAGTTGCACAAAAACATCCTAAATATCATTTACAATTTTACATAAATAACAGTAAACATAAAATCTGTGGCATGATAGGTCATTATCAAGCAAATTTTGAGAACAGTTCTGTTAATTTCTTTTGCATGCACAACATTCTTGATAAAGAAACACGTGGTGTTTTGGATAATTGAATCTATACTTGTTCAAATAATTACGGTTTACTAATTTGGTTAAGCATACGCAAATACAAATAAAAATTAAAATTCTCAGATCTTTGCCTTGAAGAGCTACTGGTTCCTTTAGCAGTAAACTAATCGTACAGTTCAAGTTAGCTGCATCTTTAAATTTGTGCAAGCAAGTTCTTATATAACATAATATTTAACAAGAAACTATATTTAGCAATAAAATATTTTAACTAGAAATTGTCTTACATAGCTTTGGTTTTTTCTCATTTTTTTTGCTAGTTTCTTTTCCTACTAGCTAACTTTGGATTAAATATTCCTAAAGTGGGGACACAAATGATGTAACTATTAGCAGATAAGGTTAGCAAGGAATATGCTAATCACATATTCACATATTCTAATCCATTTTTTTAAAATTGTTTTGATAAATCTGCCACGTTAATACTTGTTTAACAATAGGTTGATCATTTCCCCTCACGGATCCTGATAACTGTAAGTTTTGTGCATATCATTTTTATACAACTCTAATCTATGTACAAGGAGTGATTCAATTGCTGCACAAAAGATCTACATCAACATAAAAATTAATCTTTGTTCTAAATTTTGATTAAAAAATCGGCGGAAACTAAAAACGACGTGTTTACATATTTCCCTGATTCCCTCACTTAATCATTTATATACTTATATTTTTGTTAGTTTTTGCCCCTAAAAAATACGTTTCATCTGTTTGTTTATGCCAAAACCGTACATATATGCTGTATCAGTAACTTAAATTTCAATTAAAGATAAATGATAATAAAATTTTAGCAATCTTGGTTATTATTTGGCCTAAATTAAAACTTTCTTTGTCTGGGTATTTTATAGTATAATCAATTTCTTTTTCGTTGAATTAAAGGTATCCTTTCAAACTGTAATTGTATGGATAATTTTCAAAAACTATCGATTACTATTTATTAAAATTAATTTTGTAGTATTGGTCGCAATTTTTTATATAAAAATATTGCATTTTTTGTCAGAAGTTTTTTTTTTAATTACTAAAGATGTAATTAACTTTGATTCACTTCTACAAAAGTTTATTCCTACAATAGTAATCAACTTCAAAAATATTAACCAAACAATTTTTAAAATACTGCTGAACAATGTATTTTGCCTCAAACTAAATTATGCACTTCTCTAAAATCTATACAAACAATACTAGTTGAGTAACTTCTATGTTTTAAGTAACTGTATAACATAATAAAAGAGAATTCATTTTACCAAAAAAAAAAATCAATAAACAAAAGAAAAGAAAGAAAGAATTCAGATGACACTACTTAAACTCAAATAGTGGGTGAGTCTAATATACACTCTCTTAAAGAGGATTTATGATACATTATCTCGTTTAACTTATTGATTTATTTCATAAAATAAATCAATAGTTTAGATCAATTATAAGAAATCCGCTTAGCAGATTTCTTTTTTTTGTTTTCTTTTTTTTTTTAGTTTTATATTTTTTTTACATACTGCTACTACCATTGTCGTCAGTTGGTAGGCCACTGTACATTACTTGTCGGCTACCTCTAATTTTTTTAAATTGTATAATCAGTATAAATATTATCGCTTAAAATTTATAAGATTTTTTAACAAACACAATTATAGTTTTAGGAAAATCACCAATTTTATTTTTTTTTTTAAGTATATAATTGTATAAATATTATCATTTAAAATTTGTAAAAATTTTTTCAAAGAAACACGCTTATAATTTTAAGAAAATAATTTCAAATATACTGATGCTATTTATGAAAAAATATAAAAATTAATATAATTTTAATTATTATTATTTACACAGTTGTTTAAATTTTAAAACATGAACAATGTCACCGATGAATAGTACACGTGGATGGTGAACAGTATCACTGGTGAATAGTGTCGAGTGAGCAGTGAGCGTGAAAACAATGTGCACGTGAATAGTCTAGAGTGAACAGTATCGACATGAACAGTGCCAGCGTGAACAGTCTGGCGGTGAAAAAAAACTTATAAAATTAAGTTGTAAAAAAAAATAACCTATAAAAAAAACCCTACAATAACAAGTAAAATTCAAGGCGTATTGGTACACCAAACTCAATAGGGTGCACCATAGCACTCACCCTCAAACAGTTACCTACACTAGTTATGAGGTGAGTCTAATATACATCCTCTAAAAGAGGATATATGGTACACTACCAATTCAAGTCATTGATTTATTCATAAAATAAATCAATGGCTTTGATCAATTAAGCAAGTTTTTTTTTTTTTTTTTTTTTTTTTCAATTTTTTTTAGTTTTATATATTTTTTTACATACTACTACTACTGTTGTCAATTGATAGGTCACTTTATGCTGCTTGTCGGTCACTTTCAATTTTTTTTAAGTTGTATAACTGTATAAATATTATTAGTTAAACTTTATAAGATTTTTCAACAAATACAATTACAGTTTTAGGAAAATCGATCAATTCTATTTTTTTTAGTTGTATAATCAGATAAATATTATCAATTAAAATTTATAAAATTTTTTAATAAATACAATTATAATTTTAGAAAACAATTTCAGATGTACAGCTTATTTATAAAAAAATAAAAAATTAATGTAATTTTAATTGTTATTATTTAAATAATTATTTAAAATTTAAAAAGTAAACAGTAATGACCGATGAACTATGCGGCAGTCAGTAAACAGCGGCCGACGACGATGAACAGCATCACGTAGCCGGCGGTTGGTGAACAGTACCACATATGAATAGTACCTGTGATGAACAGTATCATTGGTGGATAATGTTGGCGGTGAACAATATTGTGGTGAACAGTATTAGTGGTGAAAAAAAACCTGTAAAAAAAATTACAATAACAAATAAAATTCAAAATATATAATACACCTAAATTTAATAAAATACACCATAACACCCGCCCAATTATGAATCTAACATCGATCACTTTTCACTGCTCAACATAGATAAGTTTGTCGAGGTGTGACTCATGTGCTGCCACGTATAAAGTTTAAACTCTTCAAAGTATGTCCAAATTAGCTTTTCAACAATTATTACTTAAAGCTTTTAAATTCGCTGTCAACTGGTTTGGTTTAGCCATTAAACATCGAAATACTTTACTTAAAAAGCTTAACTTTGATTTACGCAGCTTAGATGGGTTTTTGAAAAAAAAAATCTTTTTATATGAGCTTTTTCTAAAAAGATTTAGTGCTTATTTGGATATGCTTTTTTTAACAAATTTTTTTTGTTAAAAATTATTTTTGTTATATCTTTGCATGTGTAGATAAGTTTTTTTTTTTTAAAAAAAAAGGTTGAAAACCTAAACAAGCACAATTTACAAACTTTTTAAGCTAAATTTTTTTGCTTTAAAAAGATTCTTTTCTTATAACACAAAGAAATTGTTCAAAGATTAAAAATAAAATTATCTTTTAAATATTACATCTAAGCATAAAATAATATTCAGATTTTCAAAAAATCTCACATAAAACATTTTTTATGTTTAAATAGTTTCATGTTATAAAAGAAGTCCGTAAGAAACATAAAAACATAGATTAAGAAAATTATCAATTGAACTTTTTTTAAGTGCTTTGAGTTTTTTTATAAAAAAGACTCAGCTAAATCTAAATATATTAAAATTTATAGGTAATTATTTAAAACTATTGATCAATTTTAAATCAAAATTAATAACTCTAATTGCTTTGAAAATTTGGAACATGATGCTCCAAATTTTTTTTATAAGTACGTTAAACTTTTCGTGGCCCCAAGCATTGAATTAAGTGTCAACCAAATGCCACGTTGTGACTTGTGATGGCGAGGACATGTGCGCTTTGACTCGGTGTGTAACTTGTCGCCCATTGAAAATATTCTTTAAGAATCAATTAGCTTAACAAATTGAGATTTGATTTATAAATGAAATATTTTTGTTTAGGTTATCGTATTAAGATGTTATAATTTTTAAATAATTTTTAATTTTAATTATTTATGTAATTTGTTAATCAAAATTTATTTCTCTCATTTTTTCACAATAAAAATTCTTCTCACCAAATATATTCTTTATATATATATATATATATATATATATAGACTTACAAAAATATAATAAAAAACATTTAGTTTAAGCCTTATGGCAATCAGCTACAAGTAACATAGTGGTATATGCGGTTCTCTTGCATGTAGAAGATGTAGAAGACTAGTGTTAAATTCTTGATTTTGCTAGTTTTGCATATTTTTCTCCATATAATTTGATATGAAATATATTTAATAGTTAACACTTACGTACTAAAGAGAGCATCAATCGCTTAGTGGTGACTCACTTTGCCGCCAAGCAATTGTCTGGTGATGGAATTTTTAGTGCATGAATTGGTTCAACTGCTCAACCTGTGTCCGATTCGTACGGGTTAATCAGTTCGAGACTAGTTCACCAATTAAAAATTCGGTTTTTAGAATACTAGCTTTGAAAGATTGATTGCCGGCTGAAGGACCGATTCACGATTATTGCTTAGCTTGTTCAGTCCCCAAATTCAAACACAAAGTATATTGTTATATTAGTCGTCCTGTTATTTATTTAATCAAAATACATTTAATTTTATCTAATTTACTCATAAAATTATTTTATATATTATAAAAATATTATAATTACATATAAAAAATTTGATATTTTTTACATTAACATATAATATAAATATGATATAAATACGATATGCATATTTTAATTTACATAAAACATTTCATTTTGTCATAAATAGAATATCAATAACATAAATTAACCCTTGACATTAGCCCACGAAAGGAGGTCTATTAGCATGCAAGAAGACCCACGTTACTCATTGTCAGAGTTAAAGCTTGCATCTGAGTTACATTTCAGCATGCCTGGCAGAGGGGGGCCAACAGGTATGTTCATTTGAATCTCTGAACCCTGCATGTCTTCTCTCCTGAGTTGTCCTGTTAGCCTGCTTATATTCATAACATAGACTATTTGCCCTGGTTAACATAAAAGTGGGGTTTAGCTGGATCTGTTGATGCCTTTCCAAATTGTATCGTTTTCATCGAGACAAAGGTGGCATAAGGGATCAGCAGCTATTCTCCTTTTGTATAGGTTAGCTTTCACTAGATGCATTTGCCGTAAACATTTTCTGATTTGGGAAATACAACTCTTTTAGTACCTTAGCCCATAGAGCTGTAGGATTCTGCAATAACCTCCAAGCTTGTTTTGCGAGCAAGGTAGTGTTGAGATGAATTAGCTCCTTGAATCCTAACCTCTGTCCTTTTATTGATTCTTTGTCCGGAAGACAGTGAAAAAGAATTCAGGATCCTGATTAGCTGGGAAGCTTCTGCATTTAAGGTATGATTTATGCCTGGCTTTGTTATGTGGAAACACTTGTGTTAGACTATTTTTATTTTGACATTATTCCTTCTATTATTTTAATTGTTCTTGTAACTGTTGCTGTCTTCTATTCGGGGCAAATTTGCTACTAGTTTCACACCCTCTGCATCAGTTTCTGGGGATATCACTAACGTTCTCAGTAAAAGCCAGGATGGGCCGGTTTCTCATGAAGCTTCTCTGGCTCTGGAAAACAGTGCAACCAGTAGCTGTCACACAAATGCATGGAAACCACTTTCAATACTCTGTCCATGGTTTTCAACGGTTCCATCTCATACTGTATTTGCTTCTTCTTGGGCCATAGAGACCCTAGAGGCTCCAAATCCACCAGGCCTTGCTAGCTAGAACTCCCCATTTTCTATCACGAACAATTGATCCTTCTAACATGGCTTCAACTTTTGGTGCTCAACTTGATGCATTATATTGCCATAGGTAATGCATCAACGTTTTATCAATTCAAAGAAATTTTTTGTCTATCTATGGCCAGAAATAATATTGGATTTGAGAATCGATAAAAATCAAAACCTGTTTTATTCAAGACATTTTTACAAAAAAAAAAATTTGTCAATATAAAGCTCATAAATTTTCAATTTTTGCCAAACCAAATCTAAAATATTTTGTTTAACTGCTTGCGTGCAGGTCTACATCTAGTTCAAACTTCATCTCCACTCCAGTTATTCTTCTCCTTTGGACCCGTGGGTCCTTCCTCTCCCAACACTTCACTTGGTAACTCACTTACAATCTTTTCCAATCGTTCTTTTAACTTCTTAGGCAATATCTCCTCCACCTTCTTCAACTCATCGTCTATGTTATAATCAATTTTTGGACCCCATTCCCTGAAATAGTTCAGCCACGGTGGCTCTATAACTGCAGACCCCAAATACTCTGCAGAAACCAATTCAAATGCCCCCATATTCAAGACTAGACCACTCGCAGCAGAATCATCCCTTATACCTATTCCATCTCTCCCTAACAAAACAAGGCCAGCGTGTGGGTACGATGCATGGCCATGCAAGGAAGAATAAACCACAGGTTTGTTGCCACTTTGGAACTCAAGCTGAGAGGCTTCAACCCATACACCCTTACTGTGTTGTGAGAAATAGACCTCCCATAGTTGTCCATTGAAGTTGCTCACCCTTAATGTCACATGCTCCCAGTCCCCAACATGTTCACCTATCTTCCCCAATTTAATATTAACGAACCCTACTTTTGCTCTAGCAGGTCCATTGAATGGGTAGAAGACCCACACGGCAATGTCAGTGAAGGTTCCTCCAAGCATTGGTTTCACGTGTATATAAGATTTGGAACTCGGCAAATTTCCTTTCTTGACCCTCTCTTTGTTGGCTTCATCAGCAGGAAGGTCCAGCCAATAGGCACCATCATTGTTGCCACCCTGAGGAAGGTTAGTGCCATTTGATGCTATAGGGACAGGTGTTGACTCTTGCCCTTTCTTATATAGTGCCCCATTGGAGAAAAACCAATTGACAGAGGAAGGAAGGTATTCTTCATCAGGATGCAAGTACATTGATGGAGAGTAAGCTTGGACTATTGCCTCAATTTGTTGTAGATTAGGCATGGATGTTGAGTCAGCTTTGATATTTTTCAAACATGCAACTGATAGAGGGCTAGTAGTCCCACCATTTTGTGCAACAAAGGTGCCTACACGAACACCTGGAGCTTGAGTTCCCCTATTGCTTGGTCTTACATCATAGACATTGAAGCCATTGGGATCACTGTTCTGTCCTGGTCCCCAAATCCATGAATATGTCTCGCATTGGTCGGTGAGGTCTGATCTGACACACCTGATTCTGTCAAGGGAAGGCTTATCTGGTGTTGTGGTAACAACGTGGCCTACAGCTTTATAGCCATTAGGAGCTGTTGGTAGCCAAACATAGCCAGGGCTACCTTGGTTGATGTTCAGAGATGCACTTTCCCATACAAGTGTGTAATCAACAGGTTGCTTCAAAGTGCCGTTGGTGGTACTTGAAGTCACATCTTTTGCCACAAGAACCCATCCAAAAAGAGGCTTGTTGTTGGGTTGGCTGTAGCTACCCAACATAAAGAATCCTTGAGGTATTCCTGTTGGTTCAAACACTGTGGCACCTTGATTGTCTGGTCCACCTTGATAGGTGGCCCAAAGTTTGTTGAATGTTGAGATTTGAGACACTTGCAGCCCACCAAGATCAATGATTCCGCTTGCAAAACCACCACCTGCATGTGACAATTCAACACTAGCAAGAATCAGCCTGCATTTACTAGCATATATCACAACTAAAAGGAGAGAAAATGACAATCACATAGTGGGTACCTGACGGCCAAACAGGTGTTGCAGCTGGAAGCTTGAATATGGTTTCAATGGGGAGAGCTTGCTTTTTCTTTAAGAAATTTTCTGCACAAGAACATGTGGTAAGACAATTACCCATTGTTGAGTTTTCCAAAGAAGAATGAGTGTCAATGTATTAAGAATATGGTTAATATATAAGGGCAGCGAACTTAGCAATAAGAATATCCTTTGATAATATTATGAAGGTAGAAAGGTCTTCAGAAAAATAGAATAAAATAAAATTCAAGAAATGCCCCCAAGGATCTGTCATACAAGGAAGCTAGTTTGGGAACATAGGATAAGCTTCTAAACAATGTTCAACTTCACTTATACACCAAGCTGTTCATTAACGGACTTGCTTTTCATGTTTACCTTACATCCCTTTTCATGAAGGGAGATAACAACTTGGATATGCGACTCTGATGTGGGGCAAGCATCCATGGGGTCCCCTTTCTCCTTTTATTTTTTTCTTGTTTGTTTGGCTTACTACATAACAAGAAGTATCCTATGGTCCCATGATTTCACATTTGTGTTTCACAAATATCCCACTCATAATGAGATGGACAAGAAAGTTTTCTTTGGCATTTATGTGGACAGCACCTCTTTAAATTTGTTTTTGTATGGAATATCATGTGGTGGTTGTGAAGCTATCATCATCAATGTATTTGCTGCACTTTCTTTGAACAAAGAGAAAGAATTCGTGCAAAACGGGGTACTTTGTTATGTATGGCTAAGTGCATAGTTATGTTCATTATATTAACAAATAGTAAAATAACCAAAAGTTGCACAAAAACATCCTAAATATCATTTACAATTTTACATAAATAACAGGTAAACATAAAATCTGTGGCATGATAGGTCATTATCAAGCAAATTTTGAGAACAGTTCTGTTAATTTCTTTTGCATGCACAACGTTCTTGATAAAGAAACACGTGGTGTTTTGGATAATTGAATCTATACTTGTTCAAATAATTACGGTTTACTAATTTGGTTAAGGATACGCAAATACAAATACAAATTAAAAATCTCAGATCTTTGCCTTGAAGAGCTACTGGTTCCTTTAGCAGTAAACTAATCGTACAGTTCAAGTTAGCTGCATCTTTAAATTTGTGCAAGCAAGATCTTATATAACATAATATTTAACAAGAAACTATATTTAGCAATAAAATATTTTAACTAGAAATTGTCTTACATAGCTTTGTTTTTTTCTCATTTTTTTGCTAGTTTCTTTTCCTACTAGGTAACTTTGCATTAAATATTCCTAAAAGTGGGGACACAAATGATGTGGCTATTAGCAGACACGGTGAGCAAGGAATATGCTAATCACATATTCACATATACCAATCCAATCTTTTTAATTTGTTTTGATAAATCTGCCACGTTAATACTTGTTTAACAATAGGTTAACCATTTTCCCTCACGGATCCTGATGACTATAAGTTTTGTGAATATCATTTTTATACAACTCTAATTTATGTACAAGGAGTGATTCAATTGTTGCACAAAAGATCTATATCAACATAAAAATTAATCTTTGTGCTAAATTTTGATTAACAAATCGACGGAAACTAAAAATGACGTGTTTACATATTTCCCTCACTTAATCATTTATATACTTATATCTTTGCTAGTTTTTGGCCCTAAAAAATACGTTTAATCTGTTTGTTTATGCCAAAACCGTACATGGATGCTGTATCAGTAACTTAAATTTCAATTAAAGATAAATGATAATAAAATTTTAGCAATCTTAGTTATTATTTGGCCTAAATTAAAACTTTGTTTGTCTGGGTATTTTATAGTATAATCAATTTCTTTTTCATTGAATTAAAGGTATGCTTTCAAAGTGTAATTGTATGGATAATTTTAAAAAATTATTGAATACCATTTATTAAAATTAATTTTGTATTATTGGTCGCAATTTTTTTTATAAAAAATATTGCATTTTTTGTCAGAAGATTTTTTTTTAAAATTAGTAAAGAAGCAATTAACTCTGATTCACTTCTACAAATGTTTATTCCTACAATAGTAATCAACTTCAAAAATATTAACCAAACACTTTTTAAAATACTGCTGAACAATGTATTTTGCCTCAAACTAAATTACGCACTTCTCTAAAATCTATACAAACAATACTAGCTGGGTAACTTCTATGTTTTAATTACCTGTATAACGTAATAAAAGAGAATTCATTTTACCAAAAATAAATAAATAAAGAAAAGAAAAGAAAGAAAGAATTCAGATGACACCACTTAAACTCAAAGAGTTACCTATGTTGGTTATAAATCTAACATCAAGCACTTGTCTCTACTTAACATAGATAAGTTTGTAGAGGTGTGTGACTCGTGTTACCACGATTAAAGTTTAAACTCTTTCAAATATGTCAAATTAGCTTTTCAACAATTATTATTTAAAGCTTTTAAATTCATTGTCAACTGGTTTGGTTTAGCCATTAAACATCGAAATACTTAACTTAAAAAGCTTAACTTTGATTTACGCAGCTTAGATGGGTTTTTGAAAAAAATGTCTTTTTATATGAGCTTTTTCCTTAAAGGATTTAGTGCTTATTTGGATATGCTTTTTTTAACAATTTTTTTTCGGTTAAAAAGTATTTTTGTTATATTTTAGTGTGTTTAGAAAACCTAAACAAGCACAATTTACAAACTTTTTAAGCTAAATTTTTTTGCTTTTGAAAAAAATCTTTTCTTATAACACAAAGAAATTGTTCAAAGATTAAAAATAAAACTACTTTTTAAATATTACATTTAAGCATGATATAATTTTTTTATTTTCAAAAATAAAAATCATCGTCATACACTCTTTTTACGAATTATATATTTTTAATATTATTTTTAAGAATGTCAGATTTAATAAAAAAAAGTTATATGAAAAAATAAATATAATTAATGATATTAAAAAGAGTGTGAAAAGACGATATATCACTATTAATGATAAAAATATCAAAACCATTTCAAAAAATTCTCACATAAAACGCTTTTTTATGTTTGAATAGCTTCATGTTATAAAAGAAGTCCGTCAGAAGCACAAAAACATAGATTAAGAAATGCACAAATTGAAATTTTTTTGGTGCTTTGAGGTTTTTTTATAAAAGGAAACTCATCTAAATCTAAATACACTAAAATATAACAAAAATATTTTTTTTAAAAAAGGTATTTTTTATCAAATAAAAGTACATCAAAAAAATCTAGCTTAAAAAAATGCACAAAACCTTTCTTAAGTATTTCATATTTTTAGTTTTGAGAAATGTTTTATGTACATTAAAATGCATATATCATATTTTTATGGAATGTTAATGTGAAAAGAATATCAAATCATTCTGTATATAATTTTAATATTTTTATAACATATAAAATGATTTTATAAATAAACTAAATAAAATTAAATATATTTTAATTAGACAATATAAAAACTGTTTACTTTTTTATCACATGTGTTTCAATTTTTTTAAGCTTATTTAAACACACTAAAACATAAAAAGTTGACCGGCTTAAGTCAAAATACGTGAACAATATCGAAATAGTCCATTTGGACAAATCATATTTTTTCAATATTGGATATTAAAGTTTGGGCTATGCCCACAAAATATTGTAGCCGAAATTGACAATTCTATTTAAGAGAAGAAAGCCAAAAGTATAAGTTAATGATAAATCATTTGAATAATTTGTAAAGAGTCACGGGTTCAAATATATTTATCATCATTGTTTAAAAATTAAAAATCTTGGAGGAGGAGGAGATAAATAATACTTGGACTCATATTTTGTTTGCCACTCACTATAATATAGTCTGTTTAATAAAATATTGTAAACTATGTAACCAAAAAAAAATATTGTAAACTAAAAAGAATTTTATTGAGAAAATATAATTGTGTTCAAGATGAAAGCACAAACTTAATAGTCACAAATAAAAAAAATTCACACATATTTTAATAAATATTAAATTTTCTTTTAAAACATGTGCCATAATACATATTCACCTATAATCTAAAGCCTTTACATATTTATTATTTATTATTTTTATATATATTATTCATATGTCACTATCATCTCTATACAAACTTTTCCTACCCAACATTACTAAAGTTATACACCAATTCTTATCCAGAGATCTGAATCAATGAACACTGGCAAACTCCAAAGAAGCAAGCAAAACAAGAAAAGAAAAAGTAACAATGGCAGAGAAATACCTGAAAACTGCTCCCATGGTGCATCTCCTGGAATCCCCATTACCTGAGTTGCCCAAAGAAACACGGCACAAATGATTCCTACATTGACACCCATGTTTGGTCTCTTCAACAACCTCAGATCTCTGAAAATCTCAGCCTCAGCCAGGCCAAATATTCTCTTCCTCTGAATCTCACCCTGGAAAGTCCTGCCAGTGGCCGGTGGCAGTTCACACCTCAACTGCATGAGAAGCACAAAGTTTGGTTGTGGTTGGTACTGCTCACTGCTCACTGCTCACTGCTCAGATCTGCTTTAATAATCATTTCTTGACTCTCTTGTGGTTCTGTCTCTCCCTCCTAAAAAAGAAAAGAGTATTTTTTATAAGTTTAGTATTATTTTTCCACCACTGCTCTTTTCTTCACTTTTTGATATGATGATTCCTAATCTGTTTCCTTCTACTTTCATTCATTTTTTAATATAGTACCTTTTCGGTTTTTTCTCCTCTCTTTGTTATTGTCTTTTTCATCAAGGGCCAATCACGGAGAAACGCGGGAATATCATAGGAGGAACAGTAATAAAGCGTAATGAAAGACATGACATAATGGACCGAATCCTCCGTTACGATAACGTTAGTATTTGGAGATGTAAAAATTTGCTTCTTTTTGGGGAAATTTCTCAACAAAGAGGGAGAGCAGCACAATTATCAAGTGTTAATTTGGCGGTTACATATTCATGGGCTTGAGCTTCATTATGAAAAAAATGAAAGAATCACGACTGACCAAAAAGTCTGCGTACACAAAATGCCTTCACATAATGTTGCTTAATGTTGATAGCCAAACCAAAATGGGCGTTTTCTTCTCTTGCCTTTTAAGTAATAAGTAGGCAGATATTCATTGATGAAAGAGGAACGCTAATAATATATTTTTTAGATATTTTTTTAATATTTATTTTATTATTAGTTTATTTTGTATATTTAAAAATATTATTAGGAGAGAAATATTAATAACATTTATTTTTAGATTAATAATAAAATAAATATTAAAAAGTGTGTCTAAAAAAATGTTATTAGTATTTCTCATAATATATTTCAAATTAGTGTTAAGCGATTCACAAATATTTTTTTTTTCAAATTAGTGTTAAGCAAGAGCTTCCTAGTTATGACCCATCACAAAACATCTTGTCTTGGATGGTTGCTATGAGGTTCAACAACCCATTGAGGTCTCCTCTAAGTTGGGTTGCCGATCATTGGGTTGTCGAGTGGACATTTTCATAGGTTGTAGAATAGGTGTTCAAATTAAACGAAATTTCTAAAATGTGACGAGCATATAAAATTTTAACCGAGAACAAAAAAAGAAAAATAGTTACCATAGATAGGAGTGGAAATAAGTGCCAGTCATTTGCTCGTCGAGGCCTATACAGGCTTTGCTTCGAGGCTTTGACGACTTATTTTATTTACTAAACAAGTTAGGTCAAGACTTTTTAAAAATCATTTAACTAAAAAAGCAAGTCTCGAAGCCATCTAATAGCCTTTTAAGCTCGATAAAAGGCCGACCTATTTAATTATATATAATATAATATATATTATTATAATAATTATAAATTATAATTCTAATTATTAATTTATTATAATATATTAATATATTTTTTAATTAAATTTTAATAAAAGTTAATAATTAAAACGTAAGTTAGTAAGTTAGAATAGAAATATCATATTTATTAGAATAAAAATAATAAGTTAACACTCACATCTTACTTTTATAGATGCTCATTACTTTCTTGCTCTGATATTTGATCAATGTGGGAGTTGAAAGACTAGAGTAAGAAAGTGAGCAACTTGGTATATCTCCAAGTCCCACATCGACCAAAAACTAGAGTAAGAAAGTAGGGAACATCTATAATACTCACCCCTTACTTTTATAGATGCTCACTATTTTCTTACTCTGATCTTTGGTCGATGTGGAACTTGAAAAACTAGAGTAAGAAAGTGAGCAACTTGGTATATCTCCAAGTCCCACATCGACCAAAAACTAGAGTAAGAAAGTAGTGAGCATCTATAAAATTAGAAGGTGAGTGTTAAATTATAATAAAAGCCTATTGGCTTTGAGTAGGCCCGTTGGCTTATTTCAAGGCTTAGGTCTGTTAGTTTATGTAAAGGCATATTGACTTATTTAAAGGTAGGTTTGTTAGCCTATGTAAGACATATTGACCTATTTAAAGGTAAGTCTGTTAATCTATGTAAAGGCTTGTTGGCCTATTTAAAGGTAGGCATGTTAACTTATTTAAATGCCTCATTGCAAAGTAGGCCTTTAAATAGACTTTTAGGCCAGACTAGGCTTTTAAAAAGGTCAGGTCAGGCTTTAAAAGTCGACCTATTACAGGCTCATAGGCCAGGCTTAGGCCTTATAATTGGGATACAGATTAGGTCTGCTTAAAGTAAAGTCTGACCTGACCTGACCTGTTTCCACCCCTAACCATAAACATGTGAAATTTTGGTACATGTTGCAGTTGTCACATTAGATCACATATGAAAAAATTTGCTATAAAAATAATTACCATAAACGTCACATGTCAAGAAATAGTTACCACAGACATGTGGAAGACATATGATAGATTTTCATGACATGTATCTTTCTTTTCTATATTATATATTATATGTTATAAACAATCTAAAATTCAAATATTCATTAATATTATTTATAAAAAATTTAATAATTTATTACATAATTCAAATTTCAAGTTTCAACTCTGTGCATCATTTATCATGCATCAGGTGCTAATCTAGTACTCCATTCGGTCCATTTTAAGTGTCAATTTGATAAAATAAAATAAAATCCATTATAAGTGATGTTTTCATATATCATTAAACCATATTGTTAATTTTTCATCTCTATCATTATACTTTAATAATCTCAACTATTTATGAAAATTAGATGAATATGATAAAATAGAGTAATAATTGACACAAATAAGAATATTTTAGTAAAAAATTCTCATAATTAAAGCTTAATTTAATGTTTCTTAATTTTTATGCCTTACACTAAAATAGCACTTTAAATGGACCAGTATTAAACTTTCACCCAACCGATTTAGCAATTATTTCATCAATTAAGCTCCATAGCCACAGTGCTAGTTTTCTTTTTCGTTTTCTTATGTACCAAAAAACTTAGGTAAGCTTTAAAATCTCTCTCTTTGATGGGGAATTGGGGATTAAAGGTAATTATGTGTCAATTCTTTTTAAAATAATATTTTTTCATACACATTTACACATATATTTTTTATATTTGAATAATTTTATTATTTAATTACATTTAGTCGTATTTTGTTTTATATATCTACACTCTCATTTTACCATGTATATTTGATGTGAGATCATTCATTTTAATATAAGGTTGGACTTTTTTCAGCAATTAACATATGTACCCGTGTGATTTACATGATAACATTAAAAAATATGCTACTTTCTAGTAGTGTCTCTCCCTATTCCTCTCCCTCCTAAGTTTTAGATTAATAAAAGGGGGTGACTTGATGCAATTTAGAACCTTGAAGCTCGTGGTTAGGTTAAGAGGCTGTAAACTTGCTTGTTTTGCACAATGTTTACAAAGACATCTTCCTATTTAACACGACTTTTTGTTTTTTTCTTTGTTTTTTGTTTTTACTCTCAAGAGGTGGCTCAAGATGAGCTTAGTAGTTGAGTGGCCTGAGCAATGTCTAGAGTTGGAGCTCACCCATTGTTAATTCCTTAATAAGTATATGTAAATCATAACTTACTTGGTAAGTCTAAAAATAATAATAATAGATATTTAAATTTTTATTTTTATTAAAAGGGATAAGAATAGAAATCTTGGTGTCCTGGATGAGAAAGGGGAAAAAAAAAACCTAGGAAACTATTCTAGATTCTCCTTCTATAAAGATAGGAGAGAAAAGGCAAGCTGCCAATAGTAGTCATAAATTGGACGTCAAAGCATAGTCTTACCAGTGGAGAGTTTGACTGGGATCATTCTATCTCTTTCTCCCTCTTTAACTCCTTCGGATATGAAGCAATAGGCATGCTCTGTGTATAATTGCCCTTGATTGAGACAGAGGACGAGAATTTGCGTGTTAGTTTCGATTCTGTACTATCCTGGTATATAGTTGTTTGGATTCTGCATTATGAACTTCAAAATCCATAGTAAGGGAATGGGCATATTTCCTTTTGGGACTCGATCAAAATGGGATCTTAGTGTTGGATTCCAGCCGAAAGAAACATTAAATGTAAGGTTGAAAATTTTTCAACCTCCAACAAATTACGGTGCATATAAGAGGATTGAATTTGTTCAACCTCCAACCAATTACATTTATGCAATGCGGAGGCCTTCAGCAGATGAAGATGGGCAACCGAGAAGGAGATCCTCACAGATAGAAAAATAGTGAGAGAAAAATAATGAGTTAATTTGTGAGAGATTTATTTACAAACTAAAGAAACAATATTTTTGTATTTCCATTATTGTTATAGTGGAGATTTAAGTGGCCTACGAGTCTCATAATTTTTTTCTTACTCATATTGATAAGGTTTTTCACGCTAAAATTCTTTAGTGTTATTATTACATTTATTTTACGCTTTCGCGTAGTATCTATTTTTGAGTTCACAGAAGAGAAAAATTATGCAGGCATTTCTCAACAGTGGTATCAGAGCTCTCAGAGCTCTGGAATACTAGGTGTCGGATTCATAAGAAAATTCTTAGTATGCTCTGTGGTTGCAGCGTTGTCTGATCTTCCACATCAGAAAAGAATTATTCTCGTTGTTAAGAATAACGTGTGGTGGTGTGAAAGTGTTGTCTAGGAAAAGTTCTGATTAGGAAAGACTTGGTATTTAAGTGTATCTATTAGTGACCCACCTCTCTTTCTTGGGAACCTACCTGATGCACTGTTTGCATACTACAGTTATTGTATATGGTACTTTTTACTTGTACGACACTATTTACGTATATTGTATTGGCCTATGTAACTCAAGATGGAGGGAGCTGTCATTCATGATGGAGATATGTTCAAGTTAACTGCTGATAATTACTCCTATTGTAAGCCGATGATGGAAGACCACTTATACTGCAAAGATTTGCATGAGTCAATCATCCAGAAAGATAAATCGGAAGGGAAGACCGACAAAAAATGAGAGCTCCAGAATCGGAAAGCAGTAGCTATGGTCCGAAAATATATTGACAGAAGTTTGTTCAAACATGTATCAACTTATACCAACGCGTTTGATTTGTGAACGAAACTTGAATACTTGATTCAAAAGAAGATGCCCAGGAATAAAGCCCACCTTGTTAGACGACTGGTGAAGTTGGAGTACTCGGACGGTCAGAACATGATCGAACATTTGAATACCTTCAAATGTATTGTGAATCAACTGACGAAGACAGAAATGAAGATAGACGATGAGTTGCAAACTCTTCTACTCCTCGCCTCTCGAGAGTTGGGACACTCTAGTTGTCACTTTCAAGCAATTTCGCCTCCATGAGGAAAGCTTAGCATGGATTCTCACGATGCATGCTTCTTCAATGAAGAGTCAAGACGGAGAGAAAGGGGCGTGAACAACCAGTTTGAAGCCAACGTTGTTGACAACAGAGGAAGGAGCAAGAATCGTGAAAAAAAAAAGTCGTGAAAAATCACAAAGTAGATCCAAATCTCGCACTAGACTAAGTTGTTATTATTGTGGTAAACCAGGCCACATAAAGTCTGAGTGCAGATTCTTGAAGAGAGACCAATAAGTTGGAACAGTCCACCCTGAGCAGATTAACCCAAAGAAGAAGAAGGAAGATGAAATAATTACTGCAGTAGCCTCAACTGATGAGAATATATTTCTTGTTGGAGAAGAAAATTATCTAAACATTATATCTGATGGTTGCATATGGATAATTGATTCCGGAGCATCCTTCCACGTAACTCCTCATGAAGAATTTTTCTCATCATACCAAAAAGGAGACTTTGGTATGGTGAAGATGGGAAATCATGTCACAAGCAATATTGTTGGCATTGGTGAAATAACAATGAATACTGAGAATGGAAATAAACTTGTGCTGAAGGAGGTAAGACATGTTCCAAACATGCGTCTGAACCTTATTTCAACAGGAAAGTTAGATGAAGCCAGAATGATAAACTAGTTTGGTGCCGGCAGATGAAAACTCAGCCGAGAAAGCATGATTATTGCTCGCGGCAGAAAGGAAGGTTCTCTGTACATTATGCAAGGAAAGATATGCAAGAGGGAGATGAATGTTGCTCAAGACGCAAGCAAGGAATTGTGGCACAAACGATTGAGTCACATGAGCGAGAAAGGTTTGGAGATTCTCGCAAAAGATCATCTTCCAAACATAAAAGGGCAGCCACTTGAATCCTGTGAAGACTGCCTAGCAGGCAAACAACACAGAGTATCTTTTAAAAGATCAGATGATGCAAGAAGAAGAAAGTAGATTCTGAATCTTGTTCACTTAGATGTTTGCTCAACATCTGAAAGGTCCCTTGACGGTGTCCAATACTTTGTTACTTTCATTGATGATCACTCTAGGAAGGTATGAGTGTATCCATTGAAGACGAAAGATCAAGTTCTTCAAGCTTTCAAGGAATTCCATGATTCTGTAGAACGAGCATCTGGAAGAAAGTTAAAATGCTTGAGAACTGATAACGGCGGAGAGTATAGAGGTCCTTTTGAGGATTATTGCAAGACTCATGGGATAAGACATGAGAAAGTACCCCCTAAGACACCTCAGATGAATGGACTAGCTGAAAGAATGAATAAAACGATTGCAGAGAAAGTTAGGAGCATGCTTTCTCATGCAAAATTCCCCAAGGCATTCTGGGGTGAAGCAGTAAAAACTGCAGTTGATTTGATCAATTTGTCTCCTTCAAAACCTTTAAATGGAGAGATTCTAGAAGAAGTATGGTCTGGAAATAAAGCTTCTTATGGTCATTTGAGAGTCTTTGGGTGCAGGACATTTGTCCACATTCCTAAAGATGAAAGAGCAAAGCTTAATGCAAAGACAAAGGAGTGCATATACCTTGATTCACCAAGTGATGAACTTGGCTTCAGATTATGGGATCCTATAAACAAGAAGATTGTTCGAAGCAGAGACGTGGTATTCTATGAATATCATTCAATCCAAGATATTCAGCAATCTAAGAAGCCAAAGACCATTGTGGTACACAATTTAGGGGGAGAGATTCCTCAAAAGAATGAGCAACTTGATCAGACAATACAATCCCATCATATGAAACAACCTGAACAGACAGAACAAAGTCAAGCAATACAGGGAGAACAGATGGAGACTGATCAGATAGAACAAGAACCTCAAGTGAGAAGATCAACGAGAGTCAGACAACCATCAAGAAGGTATTTCTTAGATGATTATGTCACTCTCACTGATGAAGGAGAACCTCAAAGTTTCATAGAAACCATTGAGAAGAATGATAAAGAGAAATGGATGCAAGCCATACAAGAAGAAATACAGTCCCTGAAAGAGAATCAGACATATGACTTGGTGAGATTACCAGATGGACCAGAAAGACATTGAAAAATAAGTGGGTATTCAAACTCAAGACTGAAGAGAACAACCCAAACCCCAGGTACAAAGCAAGGATTGTTGTGAAGGGGTGCAACCAGAAGAAAGACAGATTTTGAAGAAATCTTCTCACCAGTGGTAAAGATGACATCCATTAGAGCGATCCTTGGTCTACCTGCAAAACTAGACTTGGAGATAGAACAGCTTGATGTTAAAACAGCATTCTTACATGGTGATCTAGAGGAAGAAATTTATATGGAGCAACCAGAAGGTTTCGTAGAACTAGGCAAAGAACACCTAGTGTGTTATCTGAAGAAAAGCCTCTATGGTCTGAAGCAAGCTCCAAGGCAATGGTATAAGAAGTTTGATCTTTTTATGGCCCAACATAATTTCAAAAAGACGTCTGCAGACCATTGTGTGTTTGTGAAGAACTATGAGAATGGTGAATCCATCATACTACTATTGTATGTTGATGATATGCTAATTGTTGGGAAAGATAAGACAAATATAGCTGCTCTCAAGAAGGCATTGAGCAAATCTTTTGCCATAAAAGATCTGAGTGTAGTAAAGAAGATTCTTGGAATGAAGATCATTATAGATAGTTCTAGAAGGATGTTGTGGATGTCACAAGAAGACTATATCAAGAAAGTTCTTAAAAGGTTTAACATATATAATGCCAAACCTGTGCATGTTCCATTACCTGGTCATCTTAAACTGAGCAAGACGCAATGTCCAGGGAATGAAGAAGAAAAGGAAGAAATGAGCAAGGTGCCATATTCTTCTGCTGTTGGTAGTCTTATGTATGCAATGGTCTGTACAAGACTAGACATTACTTATGCTGTAGGAGTTGTGAGTAGATTCTTATCGAATCTAGGAAAGGAGCATTGGAATGCTGTGAAATGGATACTAAGGTATCTGAGAGGAACTGTCAAAAGGTGCTTGTGTTTTAGCAATGGAAATCTAATGCTCACTGGGTATTCAGATGTAGACATGGCAGGAGATATGGATTCAAGAAAGTCTACATCAGGATACCTGATTACTTTTGCAAGAGGAGCTATCTCATGGCAACCAAGACTACAAAAGTGCATTGCTTTAAGCACCACAGAAGCAGAATTCATCGCAATCACCGAAGGTTGCAAAGAGATCCTGTGGATGAAGAAATTTCTACAAGAGTTAGGTCAGGATCAAGAAAGCTATATTCTCTATTGCGATAGTCAGAGCGCAATCCATCTCAGCAAGAACTCAACCTTTCATTCAAGGTCGAAACACATCGACGTAAGATATCATTGGATTCGTGATGTGTTGGAAAGTAAACTGCTGCAAATTGAGAAAATACACACAAAAGACAATGAGGCAGATATGATGACAAAAACTCTATCAAAAGAGAAGATAGAAGTCTGTAAAGAAATTGCAGGCTTAGTATCAACCCCAAACTGATCCAAGAATATGTTCCCTTTGACTGGAGGGGGAGAATTGTTGGATTCCAGCCTAAAGAAACATTAAATGTAAGGTTGAAAATTTTTCAACCTCCAACAAATTATGGTGCATTTAAGAGGATTGAATTTGTTCAACCTCCAACCAATTACATTCATGCAATGCCTCTATAAAAGGAGGCCTTCAGCAGATGAAGATGGGCAACCGAGAAGGAGATCCTCACAGAGAGAAAAATAGTGAGCTAATTTGTGAGAGATTTATCCACAAATTAAAGAAATAATATTTTTGTATTCTCATTATTGTTATAGTGGAGATTTAAATGACCTACGGGTCCCGTAATTTTTCCCTTGTTCACATTGAGAAGGTTTTTCACGCTAAAATTCTCTGATATTATTATTACACTTATTTTATACTTCTGCATAGTGCCTATTTTTGAGTTCACAGAGGAGAAAAATTATGTAGGCATTTCCCAACACTTAGTGGGGGAGGCAATCGAATTATAATCCATGTCCACAGGCATTGTTTGAGAGGAATTATCACCTTTTCTGCATTCTTTTTGAAAGCTGTTATATTCAGATTTCACTGTCTACCATTGAAACTCCCTACAGCATGAGAAAAGTTTCATCCGAACTTTCTTTCTATATGTATTTTCTATTAAAGGGATTAATGTGGTTCTCTATCTGAAGCAAATTGCATAATCTTTCAACATTTTTGAGTTTCCTTTTCATTCCTTATAGGTTATAGGCTTGGGCTTTGTTCTTTATGTTTGAGTTTTGTTTGAGAAAATTTAAAAAGGTTTACTAGTATGTTGGGTGTTTGGTTGAGATTTAAAAAAAAAAAAATTAGAGAAACACGTTGCTAGTGATTTTATTTTATTTTACCATCAAATGAGCATATCTTGGGATGAGTTTTTAGTATGTTATACCTTAATATGTTGGAATACTTTCCGTTAAGTTTCATGTAAAGTACCATGTGGGGTTAGGTCAATAAAATCGTGTAAGTGTTTCAAGTCAATTTTCACGATAGTAGCAAATTTTTGTTGTGAGTGGATTTGGGATTTAATTTATTAGAGGGATCAAATCTTTGAGTCTTAAAGTGGTATTTGGATATGATGTAAACAGGCCCATGAGGGGAATAATTCTGCAAAATTTCATGGTAAACAAAACATGGTAGCTAGGTTAAATAATTAATAGAAATTACTATGTTGAGGTGTTAGACAGTAGCATGTTCAAGAATTTAGTGCTCAAGTTCGACTTTGGTTAGGATATCGAATATGAGTTAAAAGTTCTAAAATTCAGCAAGAATGTTCATTAAGGTGTTATAAGCCGTACTGGAAAATTACATAATTTTTAAAGGACTATAACTATGTCGATTTTGATGATCTTTGTGAGATACTTAGAGGAGATGTTTCCATTAGAGGAGTTTAAGTTGTATGATGTATTGTAAAGTGTGCTAGAAAGGTGATTAAATGGAAAAGATTTATGCTAGGAATTTTGAATTGGTCTCATGGTAGTCAACATTTTATGCGTATTATGGATGAAATCCTTTTTTTTATAGAAGTAATACTATATTTCGAATAAGATAAAGAGGCCAGAATCTTCGTTTATGTTCTTGTACTTCATTTGTTTAATTCTATTATTATTCTTAGCTTCTTTCACATTCCCTTTGTTTAGTGCCAAAACACATATATTATATGAACAAATATGAGTTATGTCTGATTATGTGTATGGTGGATACCTGGAAAAAAAAAATACTTGGGGCTAATCTTAGAATACGAGTAAAACTTAAGTAAAAGATTGCAAGATGCAGGGTGGAAGTGATAGTGTTTACCTAATGGTCGGGCAGAAGCACTTGGGACTGCTGTTATGAAATGGGAAAATGTGAGATTTATATATATTTTTTAATTTTTTTAAGTGGTTAATTATAAGAGAAAAATTTATAAAAAAAATTAATAGTGAGGTCCGATTATTAATGTAATTTTTTTATAATTTTTATGTCTTTTTCTTTTCAATAATTAATCACTTAAAAAAATTAAAAAAAAATCCAAATTCAAAAAAATGTGTGCCTGAGGCCCAGGCATAAGTACTTAGAGCTAAATTATGTTTTTATAAACTATGTGCGTCTGGCCTAGGCAAAAGTACTAGGGGATAAAATCTATTTTTATAAGCTGTCTTAGTTATGCCTAAAGTGATTCCCATACCAAAGTTTTTAGTTTAGCTAGTGAAAACATGATATTGTCAAAGCATACAATTATTTTGCTCTCTTATACTTATTCTATAATTTCAGTTACGATGCTGAACTTGTATAATTTGATGGCTAGGGGCTTAATGGCCATTAATACTCATTAAGTTTGTAAACCCACTCCATTTTTTTTTTCAGATCATATTAATACCAATTTTGACCCACTTACTGGCAGGCTTACCTACATACATGGTGAGATGAACTAGCTGAGTAGGACACTTTGGAGACATGGATACATGTTTTAGTCATTACAGTCTTAAGGTCGTGATTACATTGTCTAGGTTACCGTGCCTCTGGATTATGATTTTGTATTGTATCGTCAAACTTTGTTTCTGTTAGGTGTTCGTGGAGATAAGCTCCCTTGGGTGATGCATGGTTTTCAAACTCAGTCCGGCCCGGGAAAACTAAGAACGAGTCAGTCGGCCAGTCCAATTGACCCTGCAAAACCCACTTTTTCAAAATTTAGTGTTCAAATTGGGATACTAGTTGCAAACTGTTCGACCCATTTATTCTCCTGGTTGAACTGGTCATTTTCTTTTTTTAAAAAAAAATTCAAGTCAAAACGACGTTGTTTAGAGGCTATGGTGTTAGGGCTTTTGTCAATGTTCCCTTCTCTATTTGTGGAGACAGAGCATTGAGAGGTGAGACGAGCAGAGCATCCTCCCTTTGCTCATAGAGACGTCGCCATTCTCGTCGCATTATTGCAGCTTGCAGAGGAGGGCATTCTCGTGTTGCAACTTGAAGCTTGCAGTTCGCAAGGGAGGCCATTATAGCATCATTTGTTCGCATACCAAGTTTCCAACTTCATAGGTAACCAAACTTGAATCCTTGTACTGTGTAGTTCATGGATTGCTTGTGTGATTTGTTTGCTTTGAAACTTGAATACCTAGTTCATAGATTGCATCCTTTTGTTTGATTTGTTTGATCTTCCTGCCACTGGTTCGTTATACCGCTTTCCACAAAATTTATATGGGCTTTGGTTTGTTTAATTTCTAAATTTTTTTTATCCCTTCAGTTATAGCTTGCATTTGAGCTGGTTTTCTTAAGGTTGCTATTTGTCTTCTTCGAGTTACTAGTGCAAATTGTTGATCCAACGTATATGATATTCGTTATATATTATCATATATTTTGAGAATATACAAGCATGTTCAAAAACCCGATTCAACTTCGGTCTGGTCTCAAAACATTGACCCTCTCCCTCACTGGTTCATGTAGCAGTCTAGTTTTGAAAACATAGGATTTTCATGTTCATGTACTTGAATTTGATAACCAAGTTGATGAGTCTTTTTTTTCAGTACAACATGGAAAGGGTTCAGGAGTTGGGCATTCCCTCATCCTTAGCCGATCACTTTCCCATTTTGGGATGTGACAGGGACGACCTCAGCATTTCACACGAGGAACAGTGTCACATCCAAAGTCAAAGAGTATGGAGACCTAAAAAAAGCTTGATATTTAATATATATATATATAATGAAGAGGGTATTTATTGAAAGAGATAAGATGAATGAATTTTAATTATTAAATCTTATATGAATGGTTAATATTATAATATAAATATATATAATTTTTTTAAATAATTATATTATTTTTAAATAATTTTTAATTTTGATTATATATGTATGATTGTATGTTTATGATTTATTTTTTATATATATATAATGCGGGCATATCTACTTTTTATAATAAATATTATTTTCATTATATATATATATATATATATATATATATATATATATATATATATATATATATTAAATATATATATATATCATGTGCCTTCATTGAATGTGGTGGATTACACCAAACCTTGCTAAAGCAAATTAAGGTATCTTTTGGGACACAACCTCTACCTTTTATACGGACTATGGCATTATGTTAAGAAGATCAAATGATAACTTGTGGATGCGTTGTCCTATTTAAAATATGTTTGTACAATTAATGATTTTGAGAAAAAAAAGTAGTATTATTTAAAATATATTAATTTATTTCTTTGAATTTCAATAGAAAAAAAAAGTTGGTTTGTATAACACACACAATAGAAAATATCCTTCAAAAAAAATATTATGTTTTAATATAATACATCAATTCAAGCACCAAAAAGTTTGAATAGTGAGGGATTTGAGTAGTTAGCCTAAGGTATTAGATTTAACAAAAATGATATTTTTATATTATTTTTGTTACAATATCACTTTTTACATATTTTTTAAGTGATTGTAATTAAATAAAAAAAATAAGTATAATAAATAATATTAAGATAAATATAAAAAAATGTATGTATTATTAATAATAAAATATCATAACTTTAAATTTAATGAAGTGTTATAGAAAGTAGCCTGATGATGGGACAGCCAAAAACGAAGTGCTCCTGCTCATAAAACAAAAAAATGACTAGGTTTGACTTAGTTTTGTTATTGGGCAGCTGAAAGTAGGGAGACTCCTAAAAAAGGTGGATTTTATTATGTATTGGGTTTATGAATGAATTTTTTATTTATTTTTATTTGATAGTATTAATATATAAATTTAAATTTTTTATATTTACATTATCATAACTTTAGATTTAATGAAGTGTAGAAAGTGGCCTGATGATGGGACAGCCATAAACGAAGTGCTCCAGCTCATAAAACAAAAGAATGACCAGGTTTGACTTGGATTTGCTATTGGGCAGTTGAAAGTAGGGAGACTCGTAAAATAGAAGGACTCTATTATCAATCCAACAAATTTGGAATAAATTTTTTATTTATTTTTATTTGATAGTATTTATATATAAATTTGTGCATATGTAAAAATTATTAGTTAAAATTTATAATTTTTTGTATTTATAAAATATTTTAAAAAATAAAAATAAGTAATTTGATTAAATTTTTATGTGAATTTAAATGTTGTTAATTAAAATTTATAAAAATTTAATTTTTTAATTTAAATTATTAATTTATTTTAATAATAAATCAATGGTCCAAATTAGTTAATTCATTCATGAACCTCTTATAAAGAGGTTTATATTAGAATTTTTCCCTAAAAAATAGGAGTAAAGGGGTGAGGAAGCTACTTTCATATTCAAACATGGATTAATGTAAAGGGATTTGGATCCTCTCCAATTCTGAAAAAATTAGAGAGGAGTCTAGTTTTTAATCCTACCTTTAACAATTATTGTATTATATTTATTTTTAATATTTTATTATGTAAAAGTTTGATTTTAATGGTTAAGACCCTCTCTAGTGTTTTTTTAACTGGAGAGAATCTAAATCCAACGTAAAGCCTGTTTTTGATAAATTTTGGAAGTGAAGCACTCTATGAACATCAGAAGGGAGATCCCACGAACTGATCATGGCATTAAGGCATCAAATTGAAGGGGGCAGAAGGTTCCTAAATTCAAGGAACATGGGCATTGAGGCATGATGACTGCTGCTCAAAGTCCATAAATAGACATCTTAAGCATTAAGTAAAGGGTCGAAATCATCACACATCAAAATTCATCTCTTTTCTAATCATTCTACCTTTATTTCCCGATCATTTATTATAGCTTTTTCTCTACTTATTTCCAATTTACTTTATGTTATTTACCTTTGTTTTGTATCACATTTCAGTTTCCATTTATTGTACTTTACCTTTAGTTTATGTATCTTTATTTCTTTGAAGTTGATTAATGCAATTCCAATTTATTTCCTTCTATAAGTACATTTTACTTTGAATTCAATTGTTGAGGACTTTATTTAGTTACATCAATGACCCATACCAAAGGGCATAATTTTAATCTGAGTTTTCTAAGACAAAACTTATTTTTTTGAAAATCGATAAGTGTAACTTAGTTTTTTTGGGGAGAACGATATAAGTGTGGAAGCTTTACTCCATCACCAGAACAACTTGATTTTTTCCACACCAACAAAATTAAAAACATCATTCTTGCTTTCTACTCCAATTGAAAGCACGTTATCTGCCTAATCCATAGTTTTAAAATACGGATCGCATCATTTGATGTGATTACAATATTGTAGATGCAATTACTTCCGTAATTGTATCAGATTGTAATTATGGTGTGAAAATATTCACAAAAAATTTTTGTAATGTAATGGGATTGTGGCCACAACAAACCGTAATGGGACATAACATTTTGTGCTATGTTTAAAAAAAATTAACGTTGCAGCAATTTAAATCCATGACCTATTCCTAATTATATAATGGTTAGCATCTACAAGGATGATGAAAATGGAGCACTAAATGGCAATGCATTGGGCCGGCCAGTATTGAAATAGTGTCCTATTTTCAAATTAATCTTGAACGCGATATATATTCAGAGGCCGGCAACTCTTTTCTATACTAAAAATGTTGTTTTAGAGAATGCAAATGGCAGTCTACAATTAATCTAGCCGAAAGGGGGAGGGACGGGAGAACGAAAGGAAACAAAGGGCCAATCTAAACAATTTTACACACAGGAAGGGCCAAAAAAATATATTTATTAACTTCAACAATTTACTTGCACCTATTTATAATTTTTAAAATAATTAATTAAATATTCAAATATAAATTATATAACATATTTTATTTATAGTATTATTTTTTATTTTTTTAAAAAAAAAGTAACCTCGGCCTCAGTTTTTACTAACATGCACCCGCGAATTATGCGGGACGGGTTATGCGCGTTAAAAATATATGAATTTAATTCTTGAACTCAACTCAAAAAAATGATGGATTGACGATTAACTTAGCGACGGGTTGAATCACCAACTTTACTTTTACACATATATATATATAAATAAATTTTACTTGCTTTCACACACATATATGTATATATTCCTCCTTTGTTATGATTATCATAAGTAGATTAATGTTTATGATGTCATTTAGGCTGATTTCAAGTGGTAAGAATAGAATGAAATTCAATTCTTACATAAAATTAACTTTGATACTAGAATAATGATAACCGAAAACGCTTGTGGAGACACACACCCCAGTATTGTCAGAAAAATTAATCTCCCATACAAATAATGGGGAGAAAGAAGACAAAAAGAAAAGAAAATGAAATTTATATACCAAAAAAATGCCACCTAAGTGGATAAAGTATTTTGATATAAAGTGACTGATACTATTATATAATATATGCAAAATTAAAATAGATATATTGTATATACATATGAGTAAAGTGTCATTTGAATACCATATTTTATGTATTCAAATAACAAAACTAAAAAAGAAATGGAGGGGCACAATAAGTTATGACTATATGAATGCACCTTCATTGTTGAGAGCCGTAAGTTAGACATTAACATTTTCCTGGGAGGCTTTTATTTTATGGACGGATAATTTTTTTTTTTTCTTTTAACAGACAGTATTAATATACAAATCTAAATATATAAAAAAAAAGTATCAATTAAAATTAATAAATTTTTTATATGTATAATTATTCATAAAAATATAATTTAATTAAATTTTTATACAAATCTAAATATTACTAATTAAATTTAACCTTTTAATTTTAACCGTTAAAATAAATCAATGACTAATTTTACCTAAATTCATCCATGGACCACCCTTGTCCATATTAGACATTCCCCATTTTCCTGACCTACTTATGCTTATCCTTGACCAGTAAAAAAGACACATGTGTGCAAAGACTAACTGTACATAAGACCAACTTCTACGCCGGGAAGAACTAGACAATTGCATTAAGATCACTAACGAGTTTTCACCTTTCTAAAACATGTCATTGTCATAAAACAACTATTCGTTTTTGGTACTATAAGAACCAAAGGATGAGTCAAGTGCACAAAGTCCAACAGATAAACAACAAATAACTGAAAAACAAGGACTAGCCGTCCATTGAAGCTAACTCTTCCATCTGACCCATCTATTTTCTAAACACATATTGTGTGTTTTGTTATATGCTGCAAAACATTTTCTTAATAATTCTTTTAATATTTTAAAAAATATTAAATATAAAAAATGTGAATATATTTAATATATAAAAAGTAAAACGTATTTCATATTTTTTTATTCAATAATTAAGTGAATATTTGAATTATTAAAGAGTTTTGTTATATTTTTTTTTAGCATTTTTTAATAATTCTTCTTATACTTAATTAAAAAATATTAAACAAAAAAATAAATGTAATTAATATTTAAAAAATATATAAAATATTTAATAATTTTTAATTTATTCTTTATTTAGTAATTAAGATGATTAATAATAAGATTATTGTAAAGCATTTTCTTAAATAGAGAAGCAAACAATATGTAAATGCTTTAAGAAGCAATGAGAATATTGTTATAAAGGTTTTATTAATAAATGATTTTAGAGTAAATGTTAAAATAAAAAATTAAAAAATTAAATTAAAATTACAAATATTTAATACTTTAAAAATTTAAAAACTATTTAATATTTTATTTTAAATAAATTAAATAAATAAGAAATATTTTTTAAATTTCTTAACATATATATATTGAGAATACATGTTGACAAATCCTTTGTTACAAAGCATTTTCTTAATTATTCTCATTGAACTCCTCACCCACTGTTTGTCCCACCATACATGTCCCATATATTAAAGCAAAACCATCCACCGCACCAAATACTGCAAACACAAGCAATGGCTCAGGCTCAAACTGTTCGTAGTTGTCCCAACAACACCATGATGCTATTAAAATCAACACTATTGCTACTACTGCTACTTCTATGCCTAACCACTTTCCAAACTGCACAATCTTCAACTATTACTATTACTGGTACCATCAATGTGTGGCCCAAACCAAGAAATTTCACATGGCTCCCACCACACCAAGCCACCCTCCTCTCCCCTTCGTTCACCATCACCACCACCACCATCCGACCACAACAAACACCTCTCCGCCGCCATCACCCGCTACCACCACCTCATCAAAACCGAACAGCACCGTCCACTAGTCCCAATAGCCGTCAATCTCTCCAAAATCCTCCCCCCTCTCCACTCCCTCACCATCTCCATTGCCAACCCCGCCACCCCTCTCCGCCACGGCGTCGACGAGTCCTACACCCTTTCCATTCCCTCAACCGGTTACGCCACCCTCGCCGCGGAAACCACGTGGGGCGCCATGAGAGGCCTTGAGACCTTCTCGCAACTCACGTGGGGGAACCCCTCGCACGTGCCGGTGGAAGTGCACGTGTGGGACGCGCCACTCTACGCCCACCGCGGTGCATTGTTGGACACGTCGAGGAATTACTACCCCGTGAGGGATGTTCTAAGGACAATAGAAGCGATGAGCATGAACAAGTTGAACGTGTTCCATTGGCACGTGACGGATTCGCACTCTTTTCCTTTGGTGTTGCCTTCGGAGCCTGGGTTGGCTGATAAAGGAGCTTATGGACCTGACATGGTGTACTCAATTGAGGATGTTAAGAGGGTTGTGGAGTTTGGTCTTGATCATGGGGTTCGTGTTCTGCCTGAGATTGACTCGCCTGGTAAGTTCAATTTTACTTTTGTGGCATTTGAATTTTGAGGTACTCTTTTCTGTTTAATTGTTTGTGTTTGTCTCCTTCTTAGCGGCATAAGTTGCATCAGGTTCTAAGATAGTCTACCAGTATGTATGGTAATAAGGGGAAGGGAAAGTTTAACGAGGGGAGGAGTTTAATAATACATAACATCTACTGCTGACTTTGGGTGTTGTGAGGTTTCTATTAACATTACCTTAATTTTGGTTTGGCACAATATGCAAGGTTAAAATTTTGTGATAAAAATAATTTTTTTTATGATAAAATATTAAAGGCAAACATAGTTTAATGAATATCAATCCTTAGATCATTAACTGCACCTCTTGCAGTTTTTGTCTTTTTGAAAGGATTATGTAACTGAAAAAAATTGTTAAAATCGAGGAAGCTCTTCATCTGATCAACAATGCAACTTAACTTTGGAGACTCGTGTATGGAGCTATTATCCTGGATATTAGATCTCTGATACAAAAAAGATTGGAATCTTATTTTGAATCATGTGCTGCATGAAGGGAACCAATGTGCTGATTTTGTGGCTATATGGGGATCCCACCATGATGATTATTGGGTTACTTGGGAGATGCCTCCTACTTGTTTAATCCTTAGCTTCTCTGCTGTCTCTCTGCTGATAAGACAGGAACTTTGCTTGTTAGGAATTAGTCTTTTTGTTTTCTTTTCCTTCTATACCAAAGTAGAAAAGACTTCAAGTTTACGTTTCCTGTTTCAGTTTATATTAACATAATCAATCATTAAGAAATGATGGTTCTAGGAATTATGGTGATTGGTGATTAAAACGAAGTGAATATTGACAAAGCATAAAGGATCTTGGGAGAATGTCAAATTCTTTGAAGTTAGAACTTCACACACAAAGAAACAGGAAACTAATTATTGTAATCATAAAGCCAATTAACAAATTAATTAGGCTTTTGTATGATGTCCAAGTTTAAAACATTGCTTTTGCATAGTGTTACTTTGTTCCGATTGAAAAAATACCTTTCTTTTCCTCTCTCACATAATTCAGCTTTACAAGATGGTAGTTCTTCTGATGATTATGATGATCACTGATTAATAAGAACTACATATTTACAGGGCATACAGGGTCTTGGGCTTTAGCCTACCCTGACATTGTAACATGTGCCAACATGTTTTGGTGGCCAGCTGAAAGTGAATGGGCTGATAGGCTTGCTTCAGAACCAGGAACAGGTCATTTGAACCCCTTAAACCCCAAGACCTACCAAGTTCTAAAGAATGTCATACGTGACGTGACCACATTGTTCCCAGAACCATTTTACCACTCTGGTGCTGATGAGATCATACCAGGTTGCTGGAAAACTGATCCCACAATTCAGAAGTATCTATCAAATGGTGGAACTCTCAGCCAAGTTCTTGAGACGTTTGTCAACAACACTCTCCCTTTCATTTTATCCCTCAACCGCACTGTTGTCTATTGGGAAGATGTTTTGCTAGATGATAGAGTGCAAGTGCCATCCACACTTCTTCCCAAGGAGCATGTGATTTTGCAGACATGGAACAATGGACACAATAACACTAAAAAGATAGTTTCTTCTGGATACCGCGCCATTGTGTCATCAGCAGAATTCTATTATCTGGATTGTGGGCATGGTGATTTTCTTGGTAATAACAGTGTCCATGACCAGCAAAATGGGAATGATACAAGTAATGGTGGCTCTTGGTGTGGACCTTTTAAGACTTGGCAAACCATATACAATTATGATATAACATATGGGTTGAGTGAAGAAGAAGCAAAATTGGTTTTGGGTGGAGAGGTGGCATTGTGGTCAGAACAAGCTGACCAAACTGTTTTGGATGCAAGAATTTGGCCAAGAACTTCTGCAATGGCTGAGACATTGTGGTCAGGCAACCGGGACGAAAGGGGTGTGAAGAGATATGCAGAGGCCACAGATAGACTGAATGAATGGAGAAGCAGAATGGTAAGCAGGGGTATAGGGGCTGAGCCCATTCAGCCACTTTGGTGTGTTAGGAATCCTGGTATGTGCAACACAGTTCATTCAAGCTAGTTGCTTTCTTCCTTTGTCATGAAACCAACAAAAATGGAGCTATTGAAGCATACCATATTTTCTCTTACTTTTCATTGGGTGTATGGGGTCCAAATCCTGTGTAGGCCTCTTGAAAAACTATTGTTTTGTGATGAGTGATTGTAGTTGTCAAAGAGTATTAAATTTTACATGGATTTGAGCAATTATTGTGTTTAATTGATCTTGTAAGTTGTACCCTATATATGATTAAAATTTTACAGACACTGCCTCAAGCAGGATATTGAAAGATAAAAAATATGATTAATATTTATCTTGGGAGAATTATCTGAGGTGCTTGCTGTCTTTATTTATATATAGCAAGGAGAGAAAGTTGGGCTAGTATTAATAATGAATTTGATTATTCTTTTAACTTTTGTGACTCAGTATTCTTCTTTCTTTTTTGACTTATTAACCACTGATCAGTAAAAACTTCATTATATATATTCATATGGGCAGATATACTGTGAAAACTTTTGGAGCAAATTTACCTAGGTTAACAACTAAGAAACTAACTGGACTGATCGAGCATGTTGCTTATCTTTTTGCCTGAATTAGTATTAGTATACTTTGTTTTGTAGTTAGTCATACACCTGATGTTAAATAATTGTTTAAGAGTAATCAGAGTTATCAATTTAACTGTTTAGCTTTCTTCCCAGATACATAAGCTTTCTTTTAGAGATAATGGAATGAAATGAAAGGGGATGAGATGGGATGAAATGGTAAGGGAAGAGTGGAATGGGAAAGAGTTGCCTTCCCTATGCTTAGATGATTAATAAAGGAAGAGAGGGAAAGTTCAAGAATTGTAATTGTAAAATTTCAATATAATCCTCTAAATTTTTTCTGTAACTAAATTAGTGGTGTTGAAATAGTCAATAACAAGCTTTTATATTAAAAAGCAAAGCTATTTCCTCTTACTTTAGTATATTGCTTTCCCATCCTTTCTCCTCATAACCTCTCATACAACCAATTGAAACAGTTATCACATGACAAACGGACAATCATCAGTAAAGGAAACTGCAGAAGTGAAATTTTATGAAAAAAAACTGGTTAAGCTGGTCTTTATGATCTAAAGGAACAATCATAAGTCTTTAGTTGTTAAGCAATGTTTCAAGTCCATAATGTGCCTAATAATTCTGCAACTACTTTACAAAGTTTTTTTTTTGTCTATGGCAAGGGTTCTCTGTATAATCTGTTTCCCTTGATCAGGATTTAGAAAATACTAACATAAAGTCTACTTTTTTTTTTCTTCTCCTTTTTATGGTTACAATGACGTCTATGTCTTGGTGTTAGAAGGAGGTGGTAGACTTTAGTGCAGGCAAAGCGGCCTGGTTGAGATTCAATCCTGAGATCAAATAGTCCCCAAAAAGGATTTGGTGCAACTTAAGGCTCTTGGCAATTCTACTTCTTGTTCTATTATTGTCTTCTTGGGTAAAAATGATAATATGTAGTGGAATTAGGATAGATATTTTAGGTCTGAGTTCTGTTGGGGAGAAAGGGGAAACAAAATGCGTTTTTTTTTTTTTTGGGTAATAAAAAAATGCCGTTGTGAGTACAAATGATATTATGGAATGACAATTTTAGTTAGAACTATTTTGCAGCACTACCAAAGAGTCCTTGCTCTTGTTTTTGCTTCTGTCATTTTTTCTAATGAAGATTGAACATATGGCCTCTTCCTAAAATCCCATCTAAAGAGTTCAAAGTCTAGCCTATCTAGTTCATAGTTATAGCTTCAGCTTGGAGCAGGATTTTGGGCCGGTAGGATACACACAATGCAGACTCTCACTGTTTGCATTACTCACTAGTCCAAACGGATTCACCCTGACCCGAACTTATGGGGTTTGTGTGCTTCTGCTTAGGCAGTATGTCTGGTGGCCCAGCTAGATTTTGGATGCAAGATGTGCCCCGTGAGGGAGTAATCAAACGATTGAGTCCAGGCTTGAGAATTGCTAGGCTTGGCGTTGGAGTTTTTTTTTTTTAAGTCATATGAAATTCTTGTTCAGGAGTCTCATAACCATAAAGAAAAACATCATATGAAAGTTCACCCTCTTGGCCAAAAAAATACCCATTACGTCTCTTAAATGAAACACATATGAAGGCATGCTAAACAAAATTAGTTCTTCTGAATTGTGACTAAATGAGAAAATTGTTTTTTTCCTTTAAAAAAAAAAAACTATCATGTTTTATTTTGTTTGGGCCATTCCCATCATCATCATAGAACAGAATGAAAATTCTAGTCTTTAAAAGAAAATAAGGGGCTGGTTTAGAGTTGAAATTCCAAGCTTTTTTTATTCTCTCAAAACATAAAATTATCTCAAATGGAGTTAGAGTGTATATATATTTAGATAAACTTTACAGTATCTCTAAAAGTTCGGTATTCCTATCCAATCAACACTATTAATTATTGACGGCTAAACGAATATAGATACAAAATCTATTAATAAAAAATATAAAAGGGTAACCAGAAAAATAGAAGTACAATGCAAGCAATAGTTAGGGTAACCAAAAACCTACATATAGAGTGATCAAATGCAGATATGGAGATACGCACAAATGCAGAAGCTTGAACCAAGACACGTCAATGACTTCTGTACATTCTTAGAGAAGCCACCTCTCAAGTCTCGCGTCACAAATCTACCAAATACGTTCACTTCAGCCTCCTTACTTATTATAGCAATACAATGTTGTTTTCTCGTGATCTTGTAACTTTTCATGATTATTGCGGCTGTGTGGATAAGAAGAAAGTGACAGACCGAGACATGCTCAATTCAGAGACAAGTAGATGGAAAAAGTAGGGAAATTTTGAAGAAAAGGAAAGAACAGTAACAAATTTCAGAGAGATTCTTTTGTGGTTACGTTGAAAAGGACCATGTAATAGATTGAATAATTTGGATTGTATCAAGACATGTGAGTCCCACGTCTAGAAAACAATATGAATCCTACAATTCATCAACAATGAAGTTCACCGAAAAATCTCCTTGAATTTTGAATACATTTGCAAATGTTTGATCAAATAAATAAGTGCAGGCTAGAGAGACAGGTTTATTTGAAAGCAATCGAGTTTACAATTATAAACATTAGTATTGCTATATCACAATCAAAATTTGCTAGTTCGAGTGAAAGAAACTTAAAGTTCTTTAATCACGTGGTACTGAATTTAATATTGAGATTTATGTATATAAAAATAATATTATTAAAAAAAATCTCCACTTAAGTGTGTGATCGTATCTTAAAAAATTAATCTATCATCTAATAAATGTACATATACATAATAAAAGAATAAATAATTATAAATGAAATAGATGAAATCATTGAAGTAAAGAGTAATAAAACGCACACCAATAATATTATTATTTTTAATTCTTATGAAAATAAATTTGTGAGAATGAGCATTCTCCAATAAATATGAACACAAGTTTTATGTGGGATTCACATAAATGTGTTTATGAAGAAATTATAAGATATGAGAATAATACTCTTGATAGATTTAAAATTTATTAAATAATATTTTAAATTTAATTCAACCACATGTATAGTTACGTGTTATGTTTTTATTAAATTTAATATAATACTCTTAAAAGTATATAAAAAATTTTCTGTGCATGTGCTTAATTAGATATGTATTTATGCAATAACATCTCATCCTAATGTATCTCAGTCATCCACTTGTTTTATTTTTTTTTTTTAAAAATCTAATTATCTCCTCTTATTGACCCTTAATTTTGACATGGCAACACACAAACTAATCCTACATATGCAACATACATTTTTGAATAAGGCTACAAAAGCATCAACCATTTGGATTAGAGTAAGAATGCAAATCATGAAGACTCAAGATCAGTCTCCGCGGCGCCTATCATTCCAAGTTCATGTAACTTTCCAGTTGTTACACTTTCTGTTTCTCAGTTCCACGTACCACACTCATCTGTTCTCATCTTCCTTTGCATTTGACATTTGTATTTTGTGACACCTTTCTCCAAAACTTACTATAAAACTACCAGAAGCAAAACAAACCACAGCAATCTCAAACTAGTCTTCTCTGTAACCAAGATGAAACCTTCTCGTGTGGCTGCTTCAACCACAGTTGCTCTTGTGGTTCTTCTTCTCTTACTTGTTTCACCATCACCAAGTGAGGCCAGGTTAGATATGTGATGATGTTGTTGGGTACCTGCAGACATGCGTATCCTACCTGAAAGGTGGCGGTGACAAACCACCTGCTTCTTGTTGTGATGGAGTTGAAGCTCTGTTTTCTGCTGCATCAAGCGCAGAGGATAAAAGGGCTGCTTGTAGCTGCATTAAGGCCGCTGCACAGATTATAAAGCCAAAGCCAGAGAACACCAGGGATCTCGTAAACAGATGTGGAATCAAACCTCCACTTGAAATTTCTCCTGCCTTGGACTGCTCCAAGTAAATTTATTTCAACCCTTGTCTCATCTCTTGATCACTTGTTGGGTTGAAATGAATCAAGCTATTCATGAGCACCTTCTTCCAAGCCTTCCTCACCTAATTTATTTAAGGATAATGATTAGGGATGTAAATTGGATTCGATAATCCGACTAACCCGATCAATCTGAATCGAACCAATTAAATTGGTTCGGTTTAGTTTGGGTATATTGATTTGTTCGGGTAAAATTTGAACCAATTAAAGCTTAATTGATTCGGTTCTCGGATTTAAAATTTCAAAATCAAATCAAACAAAACCGAACCAAATCATATATTTATATATTTTATTATTATTATTATTTTAATTTATGCTATAACTTTTTTTTGTTACTATTATTTTTTTTACTTTTTGTAATACTTTCTCAGTTCTTAACTCCTAAAACGCCATATTCTTTCAACGCAGAAGGTTAAAAAATTTCTCTGTCAAAACGTTCAGTTTTGATCACCCGCACTGCAACTCACTGACACCACAGCTCACCATAAGTTCTGCTCCACCACAGCTCAGGCCAGATCTGCTCTACCATAAGTCGGTCGCCGCACCATTCGTCCAACACAGAAAGCCAAAAAACTCTTCTACCAAAACGTTTGGTTCTGTTTACCGGCACCACAGCTTATCGGCACCGCAATTCACCAACCACAAAGGTGAAACAGTGGTTCTCTTCTGCTTACTTTTGGATTTGACATTTAGAAAGAGTGGAAGACGGCATTTATACTGTTGTTTTTCATATTTTTTTTTTTTTCCTAAATTAACATTTCTTTTTTATTCACCTAAAAATTGACTCATTTCTATTACTTTGATGAGAGGTGGTATGTCTCCTACTCCGCTTACCCTTTCTTTCCTTTACAGGTAAGGATAGTTCACCTGATAAAAATCCTGGAGGTCTTAGGACTGCAGAAAATTTTCAAGTAAGCATTATGAACTCATGTTTTGGTTTCATAGTACTTCATGATATTAGTAGATTTTTATTAACAAATTTATTTACTTATTTTTTACAATTAGAGGTTTAGTTCTATCTGAAAGAGACACTAGTGTTTTAACTCTATTAATAATAGTTAGTCATGATCTGCATAATTACTAATTTTCTAACTTATTTCATCATCAGTTTCTTAAATAAGTTGGTTGGATTATAAAATTAACTCTAGTCAATATTAGACATAGTATATATTGAAAAATTGAAAAATTAACAATTGTTTGGTGACATCCCTAGCTCATTCAGCAATTGTTTGAACTTGAAAAATTTGTTTTTGGCTAGGAATATGCTATCAGGTACTATTCCAAAAACTCTTGGAGAGATGAGAGGCTTGAAAACTTTGGATATTTCCTCCAACCAACTCTCTGAATTCATTCCTATTGAACTTCAAAATCTATATATCCTTCAACTTTTGAATCTATCTTATAATGATTTAAAAAGAACCATTCCTAGTGATGGAGTTTTCCAAAATCACTCTGCTGTCCATTTAGAAGGCAATAAAAAACTTTGCTTACATTTTGCATGTGAGCCTCATGGCCATTGAAGAAGGCATGTCTGACAATTTACTTGCAACTATACATAAAGAATAGAAAAGTGAAAGTAACAGCAACAACATCATCTGAACTTGGAAGTTTGGAAACGATGAATTGACTTTACATGTTCTAATATTGACTTTAAAAACAATGAATTTCTGGCTCTGATTTATGAGTACCTAAGTAATGGGAGCTTGGAATATTGGATTAAGGAGAAAAGAAAGCATGCAAACGAAAATGGGTTGAACCTTATGGAGAGACTGAATATAGATATTGATGCTACTTGTGCATTGAATTACTTGCACAATGATAGTGAAGTTCCTATTGTGCATTATGATTTGAAACCCAACAACATTCTCTTGGATAAAGATATGACTGTAAAGGTTGAAGACTTTGGATTCACTAGGTTGCTGATTCAAAATTCAACTAATCAAGTCTCCGTTAACTCTACTCATGTTCTTAGCGGTTCAATTGGTTACATATATATCTCCAGGTTAGTAGCCTCACAACTTCCTCTTTAATTAAATAGTAATAATATACAATTTGTCAAGTTAAATATCTCTTGAAGAATTTTTTAGCTTATTCAAATATAATTTCTTAATACAAATGTCAATATGTTTCTTTATTCCCTCTTTATAAACCTTTTAATGTATATTCTGAAACATTAAATAATTATTAGTGTTCAAATCAATAAGTTTAATTCTACTTTTAGAAATTTTTTCATAGGTTTATTATGTTTTTTTTTGCTATGGAAAGTTAATTATTTAGCTGATTTTTGTGTTAAAAAATGGTCAAACCGATCACCCGAACCAAATTAATCCATAGATATTCAGTTTGGTTTAGTTCAGATTTAACTATCAAAAAACACAAAAATCGAACTAAACTAAACCGATTGATTTTGATTAGCTCAGATTTATTTTTTCTCAAGAACCAAATCAAACCACTTACTTACACCCTTAATAATGATGATGTTTTTACATCATTTTCTAAAATACATCACTTTTTACCACATTTTAAATAATTGTGATTAAGTGAAAGAAAGTGATAGAAAGAAAGTGATGTAATTAATGGTATAAAGAATAGTATAAAAAGTGATATGAGAGAAAAATGTGATAAAAATATCATTATTATTTATTTAATAGCTTTAGGATGAATATGTTGAATTTTGAAAAGATTTAAAATAAAAATAAAACAATACAGTTAAGGGACAAAAATGAAATTTATAGTAAATTCAAAGGATGAAAAGTGAAAATTTATCAATAATAAATTTTATTCATCATTTTCTTTTAGAAATTTTATATTTATGCATTAAAAAATTATGTTTTTTTATAGATTGATGATAGAAAATTTTAACAAAATTAGTTTAACCAAGACATTATTATATCTCTTTATTAAAATATTATAAATATCAGTACTGAGTCCTACTTGTGTTATAAATTTCATTAGTTTATAATTAAATCATATTTTAGTAATTCTTACGTTATATTTATATTTACTTTATTAAATCTCATTTATTTATTTTTTATATAATTTAATTGATAAGTTATCAATTAATCTAATGCTTACTAATTTAATACCTATCGTGACTTAATTATCGATTCAAGACCTATAAATATATTCCTGGTCAAATAACAATATCGCATCCAAGTAATTTGTTATAAATTGATCTTAAGTGATTCTCAATAATTAATCTATATGAAAAACATATTTTTAATGATTTAATTTATATATATTGTCAATATAAAAAATTTTATATCATCAACTAATCATATATTATCATATTATTAAAAATATTTTATTCTTACAACAATTATCTTAAAAGTCACACGTGTTTTAATATTTGATTGATTGATAGTATAAAATGTTTTACAATAACAAAGTGCATTAAAATTAAATTTTTTTAATGCTCAAATATAAAATTTCTAAAAGAAAATTATGCATAAAATTTATTATAAGAAAATCTTAATTTTTCATCTATTAACTTTATTGTAAATTTTATTTTTATCCCATAATTTTTTTTTTCGTCCCAAATCTTTTCAAAATTCATCATATTTCTTGTTAAATCATTAATTCAAAAGAAAAAAAATTCCTAGTTAGAAGTGCTAATTGTGCACTCATGTCCATATATGATGTCATGTCAGCATATTTCATTAACATTTCTAACCGTATTGATAGTTAGGAATAATTTGGTAGGTTTTGAAAAGATTTAAAATAAAAATGAAATAAAACATAATTATGAGACAAAAATAAAATTTAAAATAAAATTTAGGGACGAAAAATACATTTTTCCCCAAAAAAAAAGAATTATTATACTCCATAAGCAGTGCTATTTTAACAAGCTCTGCTAAACTCTGTTCATCTTTGGTGCTAAGTTGTATATGAACGAGTTTTAAAATCAAAGAAATTGTGTAGAAAAACCTAGTTAATTCGCAAGTGTACTAAGCGAAAGACACAAATTGTTTTTTATTGTAAGTGTACTTTTATGATTTTTTTTATTTACCTTCTACAATATTCACCGTTAAATTTTTTATTGAAATTCGTTTATTCTTAGTTGATAATAAGTACTACAAAAAAGAGATAAAATAGAGTTTAATTGTGATGCACTCTCGGTATATAATTTTTTTTACATTATTAATTAATTATACATTATTACGTTATTAAAAATATTTAATTTTTATAATAATTATTTTAAAAATTACACATATGATTATGTGTGATTAGTCAATAGTATATAAAAACAATTTATCATAATTAAATCCTTAGAATTTTTCATTTGTTTAAATAATTTTGTAGTCTAATTCTATCGTTCCTTCTAATCCATTCTGTTTGACCCTTCAATTTTTGTCTCCTAAAACAAAGCTTAATGATCATGAGGTTTCACTTATACTTTCCTCTTCCACAGATAAATTTTATTGCATCTAGAGGAAAAAAAGTGAATAAATAACGGCCCAAAACATTGCTTAATTTGAACATTTTCTGATTTAGCTCTCTTCAAAATATCAAAGAGTGGCATGTTTGGTTTTGACTCTTTTTGTCAAAATCTTTATTAAGCCAATAAGTAAACTTTATTTTTGTTTGCCATGTAAGAATTTGGCATTTGGGGTTGGAGGCGTGTAGGCAATATTGGACTCATACATGGGCTTGAAACCAACTTCATCCAAAAGCTAAAGGCCTTGTCTTATCTCACCGACGTGGGACTTCCTTTCCCTCACACACATTCACTCACGTTTGTGCTCCGACAATGCAGCCCGGAAGATACAAATACTTCAAGAGCATTTATCTTATCTAAGTACTAGCTCATCTTGAAGATAGAAATTAAACCTCAACTCAAAGATTATTCATGCACAAAAACAAATATTTGCCAATATTTCATTATAAGAATAAGTCAATCACATTCCTGTTTATGATAATGCTTAAGACTACTTGAACATCAAACAGTACATGTGCCTAATGATAGGTCACAATATACATATAAGGAAAAATGAACATATTAGAGGATAAAATCTCATAAAAGTTTGATTGATGGGTTGCAATCAAAGAAAAATAATGTCAGTTAAGGAAGTGGTGAACAGCCAAGCAATATATCTATCAAAAGCAATGACTATTGATAGCAAGACATTTGAGACCAGTTAATATAATATGAATATTATATAATGTATGGTTGAGATATCCACTTGAGGGGCCTATTGCTGCTGCCAATTAACATTGAATTCAGGGCCAGATCATCATCCGGTGCTAACTTGCACATGGTTTTGCTCCTGAATAGAGCAGCTGTCACTGATAGCAGCAAAGTGTGTAAGAGTGAAAACACTGACAATGTTTACTTCCAGCACAATTAATAGTTTTCTTTTAAGCAGGTTAAGTGCTCAAATTCTTAGAGGAATGGAAAAGTGTAAAAGAAAACCACAGTTTGCTCCAATGAACTTGCACAACTTATTTTACTTGTTGAAATTGAATAACCCCTTCTTCACTACTTCCACCTAACCCAGAATTTGACAAAAACTTATACAAGGATATCAAAATGATCAATTTCTTTTTTCTTGTACTGATTCACCCAAATTAATCAAACACCCTTTACTTACAGAGTTTAGCTTCCTTTTAAACTCCTATAAATGGGGGCAAAAAGAACCACTGCAAATTCATAGCAGTATCATCTCCTTTCAATAACAATGAAATCTTCAGGTGCACTGGCTGCTCTTGTGCTTCTCATCCTGCTTGCTTCAACTTCAGAGGCTGCAATTTCATGCAGTGATGTGATTAAGGACCTGAGACCTTGTGTGAGCTACTTGGTGAGTGGCAGTGGGAAGCCACCAGCTGCTTGTTGCTCAGGAGCTAAAGCTCTTGCCTCTGCTGCATCAACCTCAGAGGATAAGAAGGCTGCTTGTAACTGCATCAAGTCTACTTCCAAGAGTATCAACATAAACGCACAATTGGCTCAGGCTCTTCCAGGGAACTGTGGAATAACCCTGCCAATCACTGTTTCCCCCAATGCAGACTGCTCCAAGTAACAATAATATATGCTTCACATATATTTTTCTTTCCATGTTTTACTTTACCAACTATGACTTTTTAAATTTTTTAACCAACTTTCAAATTAATTGAATTTATTTTTTTATTTATATATTTATTTTATTTTTTTCTGCATCTTTTGCAGGGTTGGTTGAAAGTTGGAACCGGAGGGTGTTGCAGAGCACGCTGAACATTTTTCTGCATCATATATATATGTAGGGGGATTATAACATATTTTGTAATAAACAGGAACCCACCTGTGTGGATTTCTTTATTATGTCGGTGTTTTCAATATGTTGCCAGAATGCCGTTTCCAATTTACTTGATTGTAGAGCCACATGCGGCACCTTTGAAGGTTAAACTTCCATAAATGTTTGTTCTTTTGCTATCATATATGGAAGATAATGTTATTTACATAGGTTTTATATTTATAATTATATAGTTTGTCAAAAAAATATTTATAGTTATATAAGTTATGTAAATATCGATAACAGTATTCAAATGAAATAAAAACAAATGAAAGGGAGGGTTTATGAGAGATTCTATTGCTCCCCCCACGCATTTTGTGCTCTAAAATTCAGTAATAAATAAAATAAAGAGAAAATTACAATTTATTCTCTTTATAAGAACAATTTAGATTTTCTCACATCACTTTTTATACTACTGTTCATACCATTAGATTAACATTCATATATCACTACTTTTTCTCACTTAATCACAATCATTCATTTAAAAATGTGATAAAAAGTGTGATAAAAAAGAAAGTGTGGTGAAATTAATATTTTCCTTATGAGAAGGACCTTTCTCACGAAATCCCATGATCAGGGACAGATTAAGGAGGGTGAGCATAAGTCTTGACTCCCCTTTTTCTCACTAATTTTTTTTTAGTACTAATAATGTAATTTAATTTATTAAAAAATAAAAAGATAATTATATTGATCTTTTATAAAGTTAGTACTTATTATATTGATACTTTTATTTTAAAATTATACACACATTTTTGATTTTATATATTGTTATTACACTCTAACATCTTTCTTTATTTACAAAATTACATATACCTCCCTTACTTTATGTACAAATATTACACAAAGTCTCATTGAAAATATAAAATAAGAAAAGTATGAGTAATTTCTCAAATAAAAAGGGTGTCAATATTATAAGTACTAACCTCAGTGGAAGTCAGTATAATTATATCAAAGATAAAAATGATGAAGTTAAAAGAATTTATACTTGATATGTATTTGACATGTGATTCATGATTATTTTATATACATTGATATTGTAATTTAAATTCGTCTTTCTATTAATTTTTAATCTTTATATAATAAACTTACTACCTCCTCTCACTTTTAACTTTACTCTCTTTCTTTTTTTAAAATCTATATATATAAAAATTTTATTTTGCATATAAATCATAATGTAAATGATAACTACTATTATGATACATTTAATATCTAATATAAATATTTTTTTTTATTTTTTTTTTACTTTATTCATAAATCTTCCTCTATAATGAAAAAAATATTATTCTAAAGTGAGTAAATAAGATTATATTTACTTTTAATTTAAAATAATACATTTTGATCTTAACTTATTAAATAATTTAAGGGTGAATATATTTTTATTTATTAACTTTAATTTTTTTCTATATTTAATAATATGATTCATAATTTTCTATTAATTCCTTCACTGAATATTTTATGCATCCTTCCCTACTCATGAAGAATTTTTGCTAATACTAAATGAGAAATTCTTACCTAAATCTTGGGCATCCAGATGGGTGCACCAGACCAATCAAGATTTAATATTTTCATGGATCTTTGTGTCATATAATTAATTTCACAAAGACTTATAAAAATATTAAATCCTGATTGATCTGGTGCACACAACTTGATTACCCAGAGTTTAGGTAAGAATTTCTCATACTAAATACCTTGATGTTGGGTTAACTTTGAAAATGTTAAGGTTTTTTGTTATCTCTAACGTTGGTTAAGACACGTGTGATGCATATGAGGTCATCCAACCTAACGCTCACGCAGGAGGCCACTCCTTCTCTTCCCTTCTGGTTCCCATCACTTTCCCTCATGGCACCATCATTGCTGGACCAGTTGCTACCCCACCATTGTTGCTGGACCAATTGGCTATATCGATTGAGTATGCACATACTCTTGAAGTGAACCTAGAGGCCGTTCAGTGCTAGCACAAGAGAGCTACAAACAGCAAAAAGAAATATAGATCAAGTGAGAAAAGGAAACAGAGCTAAGAAGAAAGTATCCAATTCCTTTAATCTCACAATGATCTATATTAAATCTAAAAGGATATATATGAGAACATTGGTTTTTACTACCTAGATCTGTTGCCTAGGTTATAAAATTAGAAATTAAAGCTTGATAAATTTTGCAGTTTACCCTAGGATTCTAAGAAAATTACAGATATGTGCTCATGGTTTTAGGTTATGTAGCTAGAGTAATGGGGTGGATCACATGTTATGCTTGGTATCTTGTTTATTTCCTTAGTTTGATCCTATGATTTGTGGCCTATAAGTTGTTTGACATAAAGCTTAAACCTTTACATGTTGGTTTGCTTGTTTAATCTTAAGCTTTGTTATCTATTAAGTCTAAAATGTTGTTTAATTTATTTGATCTTGAAGCTTTACTGTTGTTGAAAAGGTTCAAGTGTGGGTTTTGTATTCTCTCTGTGTTTTGTACTCTCATTAGGTTAATGGTTGAATATGTAATCTCTTATTGCTTCAACTAAATTTGTTGGACAAATTTTTGACAAAGCGAAATCAAATTTCTAACATTACTCCTAATTCTTGTACTTGAGTAGTTTATTCATCATGTTGTGGTTCATTGGTTTACTGATAATGATTCAAGGAAATCCTTATTATGTTCTTCAAAAAAATTGAAGTAACGGGGTTCATAATTCTCATTAATTATGAATTACATCATGTACGTGCTTTTTACAACTTAGCCCTTAATTGCATCCTACCACTCCAACTTATCACTCAAACCACATTCTCACAATCATAGATGCAAATAACATACCAATTACAACCCATGTAGCCACTGACATTGCCTAGAATCCTTCGCCATAAACCCTATCTCTCTAACTCATGGAGACATTTACGGTGCTTCTAAAATGTTTTAGAGTACCGGTACTCTAAGGGTTTTTATCTATTATAATCGGTTAACCATTTTTTTTTCAAAATTTTATTACTGCATGTGTAAATATTACTAATTGAAATTTGTAAAATTTTTTGTATGGACAGTTATCTATAATAAAAAGACAAGATTGGTCTAAGTTCTCTATATGTAAGTCTGCTTGTGTGTAAATATTAATAATTCAAATCTATAAAGTTTCATATATATAAAATATAGACCATACCTATTACTTGTTAATCAAGTAACAAGTAATTAATCTCATTTATTTATTTATTTTAATATTATATCTATGGTTACAAATTATAGAGCATCGGTGCTCCATAAATTTTTAGGAGCACCGTAAACATTTCCCTAACTCATAATCTGTTTGCATTTCTCAAGCTCAAAGTTTATGAGACCCACATATGAATTTACACCAATAAGAGGGTCCATCCAAACAAAATATTTGCACCCCCACAAAATCAAAACCACACAAATAAGAGAAAATCCAATTAATGTACAAGAATCACAAAGACCAAAGCAACAAACTTAAGCTACAAAACACTTAGGTCTCGTTTGGTACACATGATAGTATAATATAAAATAAGATGATAAGATAATATAAAGTATGATAGTATAATTAATAGGATAAGACATAATCTTCTCTTTTATTTGATAATAAAATAATAAATTAGTTGATTGTATAACATTTTTTTAAGACCAAAATATCCTTTAGCATAAAAGTTGAAATAATTAAAAAATAATAATAAAAAAGTCTTATGTAACTCTGCAACTGAAACACACATTGGTGGTGGTGGTGGTGGTTGTGGTGGTGGTGGTCATCGTCGTCGTCGTGGTGGTGGTGGTGGTGAGGGGTGGTGGTGAGGAGTGATAAAAATTAAGTTGAAGATAAGATTGAAATAAAAATCCTATTAAGTCTTATCATGTACTAGGAGAAGGGATAGAGTTATCAGCTTAAAATAAGATAAAATGACTTAACTTAATTTTATTATACTATCAGTTGAATACACTAAATATTGAATAGGACTTGATAGTATTAGTTTATACTATCATATTTTCTTTATACGATGTATCAAACGTAGCCTTACATTAATTATTGAAGAACACCTTACCCACACAAACAGACACGTCCACTTGAGTGGTAGCATGAAATGAGAACCAAGGTAGAAATGAAGCCTCTACACCTTTCAATTGTCTGGGTTTAGTCATGAGGACGTTTTAGGGTTTAAGCTCGTGAATTAAGAGGGAAAAATCAAAGGAATTTGCGCCCATACTTCAACCAACACTAGAGATAACAGAAAACTTAATGTTTTTAAAGTTAAACAAATTTCAGGGGATTTAATATTAGAAAAATAAAAATTAGGGTGTCCATGAAAAAGGTCCATTTCATAAGGTGGGAAAAGTTTTAAATATAAAACTGTGAAATCAAATCTTACTAAATAAAAGAATAAATAAACTGTTATTTTGGTCTAAATAAATAAATATAAATTTATATAAATAAACAATAATATGAATAACAAAACGAATAACAAAATGTACAATTATAATGTGGTTAAACTTAAAATTTTAATAAATAAAATTAACAATATAATTTGAAATTATTTTATCTTTAAGGAAATTAAAAAAAAAAACTTAATTGTCAAGTCCCTATTAAGAATTTCACATCGTCTACTTCAATATTTTAAGTGTAACTTATTATATATAAGTTGAGTGATTTCACTTAATATCAATTAATTTTATGTTAGAATCTCACATGATATTAGTGTCAATATATTATCTTCATCGCCTACTTTGTTAGACTTCTCTCGTCTACTTTGTTAGGTTTCTCTCGCTTACTTTGCTAAGCTCGTCTGTTTCGTTCAAATATATGTGGAAAGAGATATTAAGAGTCTCACATCACTTACCTCAATCTTTTTAGTACAAATTATATATCTATTATATTACTTTATTTAATACCTTAAGTTGAAATTTCATACTCTCAATATCTAGTTATCCTTATTCCAACGGGACTTTCAAATCCTGTTACCCCTACACCCTCTTCCCAAGTCCCAACCTAAAACTTTAGTTGCACCCAGTTTACTTTTCGTTTGGTTAGTCATATCACTATTGGTGTGTTGCCCATATCCGTGGTTGACTCCAACTCAAATACGTGTTAGGCAGGGTAAATCTGAATGCCCTTGCTATGCCTTTTGCCTTTCGTACATAATTGATGTTCCTAACTTGGAAATGTTTGAAAAACTTGTTGCATAGGACAAAATTAATCATTCATCATTCGTGTATTGAGAGACAGCTCTCTACCACATAGCATGGACTCACATGTGATATGAATACGTGCTTTGACTTGAAAAACCATCACTTAGGAAAAGGGTTTTGCTATATGGCCTTTTCCCCAACTCACTATTAAAACGTTATTATTGGAGTCATTATGATAAATGGACTCCTCAATATATCTCATACCAACCTTTTAAAGCCGTTTAATTACACATTTTTGTGTTCCAATTGCAAATCCTCTTTCCAAACATCATTAAATATATTGCTTAAAAAAAATAACATAACACAGTTTTGAAATGACATATAATTGTAAAATTTATGGTTCAAGACACCAATAATAATTAATACCAAATATGAAGCATACTTGAGTTAGCTATGGATGATCGATTGAGGTATATATTGACAAAGATTGTTCCTCTTGTTATATGCTTCTTCTTATCTATCTTTCACGACAGACAGTTATTGATAGAGCAAGTCAAATAACATATAGTGGTAATAGGGAGGGGATGTAGCCACATATTTATAACTATAACAGACTCTTTCATCAAGAGACACTATCAAGAATAAATCTTAATTGACCAATGATTAATTGGGCATACACTATTAATCGCCGCATAACCACACTAATTAAATAATAGGTGTACATAGCCCACAACATGGATCAATATTAATATTGGACTTACAATGTTTGTCTATTTCCCAAATCATATTGTCAGCCCAATTTTCATAAAACAAAACATAGCAATTAATTGTAACCCACATAAGAAAATTCCATCAATAATCTCACTTGAATGGATACCTTCTTAAAGAAAAGATATAGATAATATTTTTGTAGGACTTGTAGCCCTTTATGAAAAAAGATATCAAGGAATGATGGAAGGGTTATTTTCATAAGTTATTTAATGATAGACATGCAACATTAGCCGATTCAGATATCCTAAATATTAGAGAGGTAGACTAAAATTATACCTTTTTGTAGCACTAAAGAGAATGGATAGTGAAAAAACAGTTGGACTAAATAATATGCATATTGAGGTATGGAAGTGTATAGGAGAGAAATGTATAAGTTAGCTCACAAACGATATAATGATGTCTAAGAAAATGGCAGATGAATGGAGGAGAAACACTTTAATTTTTATTTATAAGAACAAGTGAGATATACAGAACTGTACTAATTATAGAAGAATTAAGCTCATAAGTCATACTACGAAACTATGGAAAAGAGTAATTAAACGTAAATTAAGACAAGAGATTCACATTTCATAGAATCAATTTGGTTTTATGCCTGGTAGGTCAACCATAGAAGTAATATACCTTCTATGAAGATTTATGAAGAAGTATCGAAAGAAGTAAAAAGATCTGGACATGGTTTTCATTGATTTGGAAAAGGCTTATGATAGGGTGTCAAGAGAGATCTTGTGGAAGGCTCTGGAAAGGAAATGAGTTCATATCGCCTGTATTCGAGCAATCAAAGATATATATGATTGGGCTAAAATTAGTGTGTGTAAACACATGGTAGTGCCATAGAAGATTTCTCTATAACTATAAGATTTCACCAAGGGTAGGACTATTAAAACTGGCTGGCCCGCATCGAGCCAATTAATTTTCAGGACAGGCCAGGAACATTGCAAGTTAATAATTTGCTGGCTTAGCCTGGCCTTATGCAGGATGCGAGTTTTACATTTATCTTTTGCATAGTTTAAATCCCATTAAACATTAAAAAATATTTTTATGATAAAAAAATTAATTTACATTAAAAAATAAGAACAAAATCTTTATATATAATATAAATTACATGATAATATCATAATTGAAAATTAAGCATTGGGCTTGCGGCTCGGGCCAGCTCACTCAAACCAAATTCTATTTTTGCATCAATTTTTTTAGCCTAGCCCACCCACTTTATTAGGCTATTTTAGCCAATCCATCGAACTCAACCCATTTTGACACCTCTACCAAGGCTCAACTTTGAGTCCTTATCTTTTTACCTTAACCTTGGATATGCTTATTGAGCATATCTAAGAGCTAGTGCCACAGTGCATGCCTTTTGCATATGATATGGTCCTAAGTAGAAGAAAAAATAGAGTATATGGAATGTAAGTTCAGCAAGAAGTGCACTGACAATAACTTAGAAGTGAAAATTGGAAATCATAACATACCACAAGTCACATAATTTAGGTATCTTTGTTCTATCATATAAAATGACAAAGAAATATATGGAGATGTAAACCATAGTATTTAAGTTAGATGGATGAAATGGAGAAGTGCTTCGGGTTTTATTTGTGATAAAAAATTATCTATCAAGTTTAAAAGAAAAGACCCACGATGCTTTATGGTTTGGAATGCTGAACGGTAAAAAGCCAACAAGAGCATAAGCTTAGCGTTGCATTGCTAAAAATGTTGGGTTAGATGAGTGGACATACAAGATAATATAAGATTATGAATAAATGCATTAGAAAAAAAGTAAGGGTAGTACTTATTGAGAAAAATATGGTATATAAATTCATCTTAGGTGATTTGTCCATGTAAAAAGAAAATCATTAAAAGTCTCAGTAAAAAAACTAGATCAAATAAAAGGTAATCTAATAGTTAGAGATAGAAAAAAATTAAGAAAAATTATACATAAAACTATTAAAAAAGATTTAAATTTAAATAAACTTTTTGATAATATGATTTATTATATAATATAATAATATCATTTGATCTATATAAATAACCTCACCTAATAATAAAGACTTTGTTGTTATAATTATTGTTGTAGCCTTTTACACAAAAATTAATGAAGCCTTGTGCAAGAGAACTTTTATATCTTTCTCTTTCAAATCACAATATTATTATGTTTTTAAAAGAAAAAGAAAAAGATCCAATCTTTTTAAAAAGCTAATGGTAGCAAAGTATATCTTTTCTCCTCTTAAAAAAAGAAAAGAAAAGAAAATTATAAAGCAAAACAGAATTAACGGGTGTTAAAAGAGCTTTAACAAAAATAATAGAAAGCACGATTGACGTATTTCAATTCAAGTTATTATATTGTTAATTTGTCATTTTACTAATCTTAACCAAACATACGGGGTTGAGTGTTAATTTTGAAAACATTGTTTAAAAAACCATATAAACCGAAACTGTATTTATCCCCAGACTTAATGATTGAATTTAAAAGCCTATGCTAATAAAAAATTGTGATAGCAGATATAATAATGAGTATATTTTTGGTGTGATGAGATATTTCCACCCCCAGGAGCGAAGCTACGTTACACCATGTGGAGGCTATGGCCCCCCAATTTTTTTTAAAAAAAAAAATCATTTGACTTTTTCTTTAAAATAAATTTTCTTGAATTTTGCTCCTCCAATAATGATATTATTTTTTTTAACCATCCTGACATAATTGATTTGGCTATACGCATATTCATATTCTTTTTATATGAGATTAATTTTCTTTTGAGTTATCTTTACTTAATAAGTAGAAGATTAATTTTTTAAAATATAATTAAATATTTAAATAATTTTTTTAATAATATTATTTTTATATATATAAATTTTAAATTAAATTTAAAATTATATATTTAAAGATTCAAACTTTTTTCAATTCACGTACCATATTTTGCTCTAAAGCATATTTGTTTGAGTATATATACATATATATTTTTTCCCCTAAAATAGAAAGATTTTATTTCATACTCGAGAAATAGAGAAAGTTACAAAACCTGTGAACATTTTTTTATGTAAAGAAAAACTACTTAAAAAGAAAAAACATGGATTAGGATCGTATGCAGTTTTTAAAAAAATGCAGAAAATTTCAACCTTAAAAAATTTTATTTTACAGCAAAAAAGAAACAGAAATTTTAGATATAGTTCAATAAACATTAATACTAGATCAAGAACTGCACTTCTTGTCAGTTTTTTAAAACTTCAGTTCAGTTCCTAATCCAAGAAACATTGATAGAACAAGAAAATTTGCAGGCTGTTACGTTTCATACCTTTTTCTTCTTCTTCTGGGAATTCTTGTACGGATAAAACTGTTACGATATTTTGAGTTTCATCAGTCACTATTTCTTAATGTCTTAACACTTAACCAGACGAGGTTGTGCTTCAAGACCACCTGTAAACACCATTACCAAAGGCAAACAGGCAAGGCCACTAGATCGAAGCACTTGCTCAATGATAAAAATATATTCTTTTTAATCAGTTCAATGTGAGTGTTTTTTCTAAATTAATTAAAAATACTTGTAATGGAAGACAGTGGTTTCCTTTTCACAGAGCTGGAATAAATTTTTAGAAAAGTAAATTAAATTATTTGGAAAAAAAAAGTATGCAAAAATATATTATCTAAAACTAATTTATGTCAAAAAGAATTTGTAGCAATTCACAAAATACTGTATATTATTTATGTACAAAATTAAATTTAGTAGACAAATAAAGAGAGATTTTTGTTATTGCACGCATATAATAAATTTTGGTGCGTTTGGATCAACTTTAAAAAATATGATTTTAAGATAATAAAAAATTATTTTTTTCTCTCTTTTACTTTTATGATTTTCTCATAGGCAGTTCATATTAACTTCTCATAAAAAGTAGATAATTGATTATTTTTAAATTCTGTTTTTTTTTAATAATCTTATCCAAACTTTTGAAAAGTATTTTTTTCTTTAAAAAAAATTTTCTTGCCAGAAAAAGCACAAACTAACACCCCCAAAGTGATAAAGCTTTTCCCTCCTTAATAAGTTTGTTAAAAAAAACAAAACATATATGAATAAATAAGACGAAGTGATAAAGGAGAGGTGATGGTGTAACCAACCATAACCGAGGATTTAATGAAAGAAAATGCTAGCTTGCCGGACTCACATCCCATTGAATCTCACATGGGTCCAGCATGTATTGGCATCCCAATAAGTAGATAACGCTTGTGCTCATCTTTTTATCTTTCTACTATGGTCAGGGATAATGCTATACTTTAATACCATAAATTTTGCACAAAGATGTGAAGTGACTCAATTAGGTTGGCCCTGTTTAACAATATGTGCAAGCATCTCATTTTTGTTTCCACCATAACTTTCTTCAATTAAAAAGCCATCCACTAAAGTCACACAAGCTAAGAGCAAAACTTAAAACAAATGTTCTTATTAAGACAACTTTTCACAAATCAAACATCGTAGTAAATAATAAATACATAGTCACCTGTCCCATACTAGAATATTCTGTTCACATTCACACCTCAGCTTTCCACAGCTCCAGAGAAAGGAGCAAACAAAAACAAATATATATAAACAGCAAAACCAATGGAGAAACTTGTTTCTTGTAAATCTAAGAAAACCACCACCCTTTTTCTCCAACAAATTTTTTGGAGACCTTAAAAGGGAATAAAAGCTTCCTTATACAGCATAAATCTAAGAAAGGCTAACACATGTCACTAGCTATACTAGATAAAAATAACACCTAGCCTCTTTTTTTTTTTTTTGGTTTTCTTTTGCTCCATGAGTTTCAACATGAATGATCAAGGGCATTTGGGGTTTCTACCAGGACCACCATAGTAGAAATAGTTGCCCCAATCCCCCGCACTGCCAGTTTTGACATTATAGCAATTATCTTGCTCAGTGAAAGTGCCAAGGTCTTTGGGAGCCCTAAGCTTGTTGTCACCATCAACAGTCTGAATGTTCTTGAAATAACTAGCCTTTCCAAAACCTTCATCAGGGAAATGGCCACTTCCCATTTGTGTTGAGGTGTGTTGCCCATCAGATTCAGAGTTCACAACTTCTCCTCCCCACTCAATCATTGAGGCACTGTCAGATAGGTACGAGAATAGAGGAGCTGGCCAATATCCCAGAACATGGTTATTCCCAAATTGCATCCACCAGTTGCCCTCTTTTGGGTCCTACACATTAGTTTTAACCAATTAGGCAACAACATCATATGGCACTGTTGCATATTAAATTCATGGACAAAAAAATATAAGAGCATTCAGATATAATAAAATATGTGTCAGAGATTCTCTTGATTTGCAATTAAATAAATAATGTGTGTGCACATAACAATTTTATTAATTATGGTCGTGTTTGTTAAGTGCAGGGCATATTTTCTTGCCAGAATGTCCAATAAGAAAAGATAACATTATAAATTGAAAAAAAAGAGGTACCTTCCAGACCAGGATGCTTATATCATATTGGGAAGAACCATAGTTAGAAAGTGGGTAGATGCTTGCTCCAAGGGCTATATCACTGTTAATTTGAATAAAGCCAGAGCAAAGGAGATTATAGCAACCAGTAGCTTGATATGCATCACTCTGTCATGGTAATGAAACAATTTCATGAAATAAATAAGAAATTAGAGAATGATTTGAAGAAAGAACAAAATGGGGTGCTTGAATTGGGAACTCACTGTCCAATAAGTGAAGAGTCTAGTGTTATTGTCTCCATACAAATCTGGGCTGACCTGATTGCCAGAGTAGAAAGGACAGAAACAGGAAATTAGATAGATGGAAAATGATAAATCATATCTTTAAGAGGATACTGAATTTGAAAAATATATACAGACAGAATTCAGAAGATGACAATACAAAGAAATTAAAATAATACCTGCCAACCTGCTTCAATGCTGTTGAGATCTTGACCAAAAGAACCACCTAGAATCCACATTTGAGAAAGGCTAAACTCATTGGTTTGTTGAATTTTTGGGTCCCAAACGTTTATGGTTGCCTTGGCTCCATAATATTTATCTCCCTCCACATAAGCTATGGCATGCTAAATGCTCCAAAATGATCAAAGAAATAAAGAAAAATAAATAAAATAAGAAGTAATAAATAAATAAATAACTTTATCTGTTGCTCCTTTACTTTTTTTTTTTTTTGCATAAAAAAGAAGCCTAATATTTAAGTACACAGATGGTTCTTTTTCCTTTTACTAGCCATAGAAATAAACTAAATGAGAAGCAATAACATTTAATAATACACATCTTATAGAAACACATTACCTCACATCAGATAGAGCTGGTAAAATCAAAGTGTAGGTGTATAGAAAACGAGGTGGGACTAACTATAGTTAAATGGTGAAAACCGTATAGATATGAGGTGATGTATTTGTAAGTATGTGTGAGTAGAATTTCTCAATGAGAAATGAGGGAGGTGTTTTCTTAGTAATTAGTAGTAACTTGCCGCTGCTGCATTATCAGTATGATGGAAGTGGTGGCAGTACCTGGTGGCCACTTTGACTGATGAGGTCAGGTAGAGGTTGTGCGGATCTTGGCTGAGGGAAGCTCTTTTGCTTCTTCTTTCCAAATTGTTGGATAGAGCTTGCCCTTAATATGTCATCCTTTCTGGTCCTTCTGATAGGAATTGTTCCTTCTGGGCACCTCCCATTTTTGTGCCACAGCTGAGTAATAGGCTTGGAATTTGAAGACAGTTTGCTCTCCCCAAAAGTGCGCCCTTCTGGATGGAGATTTGGTCTCATCTGCATCACAAACAAACCCGTTAATTGTTTGAAATCCAAGTCAGAACCAAATGACCCACAACAAAGAAAGAGACAAAACAAATGGGAACTAACCAGATTAATAATTTTGAATTACAAAGCATAAGATTAAGAATTTTGAATTATAAAGCATTAGATAAGAAAGGAATTATTCACCTGAATTTTGTGACTTTTGAGGTCAGGGTGATCAAAAGCAGGCTGGTGTGACATATGGACACAGTCTATTATATCTCCATCAGGACTCTGCTTTCACAAGTCACAAGTCACAACCAAATAATAAATTAGAAATTTGCAAAATGAACTATGTTTATGAATGCCCCCAAAATCTACAAAGTAAATTAATTACAATTCTCAGCAAAACCCAGAAAAGGTATCACCAAAAAGCTTATTGAGATTCTGTTCTAATATGAAGAACAATATAACTCCATTACCCAAGTGATAGAGACTAAAAAGAAGCTCTCAAGTGAGACGAGCATCCAAGATTAAAGTTCCTTTCACAGCCCAAAAAGGTTCATTGTTGCAAATATCGATGAGAAAACAGTTATGCAATCAATGAAAAGTGGAAGAGGAAAAAGAAAGAGGTAAAAATAAAAGCTAAGGAAAAGGCATGGCAGTGAGAAAGAGAAATTCTCTCTACCTTGATGGACTTAACAGGAGGTTTGTTCAAGTTCTTCAAGTGGTTCTGAACCGCAAGCTTCTGACTTGAACTACCACTGGCACTGCTGGCGGTGGTGGTGGTGGTGGTGGTGCTGCTGCTGCTGATGGTGGCTCTTCCAGCACAAGTCAAAGGCACCACAAAAACCAACAAGAAGAACAGCACAACCTTCTCCACCCACCTCTTCCCACATCCTCCTAACTTGGCCGCCATTACAGCCTCCCAATCCAAAAGCATGCAACTTTATGAGAATTCTCAAAGTGGGTATTTTAGACACACTGACACAAAGGCTATGGAACCCAAAGGGTCACCAAAAACCATGAAAGATTTTACACACACACTAAGAGGAATAGAGGGTTCAATTAAATGGCCTTAAAACTTTGATGGGTTGTTAAAAGGGTAATCTTTTATGGCTTATTATTATTCTTCCTATGCTGCTTATCCTGCGCACCCCACCAACCACAAACAACAAGCACCTCTCTTTGTTGCAATGGTTTGCTTGCATACACAAAATACAAACAAAAAATGTACTTGACACTTTGACAGGGTTGAGTGAGTTAGAGAGAGAGAGAGAGAGAGAGAGAGAGAGGGCCCTTGTTTCTCAGTATTTTTTTCTTTCTTAGTGTTCCTTATTTGTAGTTTTGTTCCTCAGAACACAACAAAATAAACTGCCGACGCTTGGAAAGGAAAGGAAAGAGGGGTATAATGGGGATAGAAAAGAAGAGAGAGAAGGAAAGTTTGTGGAAATGCATGGTGGTGTTATCCAGTCACCTTCTTCTACATGACTAAGTTCCACTACTCACAGTGGTGATAGAGAGAGAGTGAGAGGGGATGTAGAGAGAGAAACTATAGTTCCTTCCCGCTACTATGGACTGATACATGGTACTAGTGTGGGATTACTGTGTTGCCCTTGGAGTCACGGGATTACATTTCTTTTTTTTTCCTCCTCACTTCCTATCTTTGTTTTTTTTTTTCTTCTCTGTCTACTGCTCTTCCTAGCTATGGAAGGAGATAGTGGTTGGATTTGGACATAATAAATTAATTCAAAAATAATTATTTTATTATTTTTTATAATATTTTTAATATTAATTAATTAATTGAAATTATATATATTAGTTGATTAATAAAATATTTATTCATTAATTTATATATATAATTAATTATAAATTTATATTTTATTAACAAGTATAAAAAAGTTATGTAAAAAAATTAAAATTGAATTGTATTTGTGTTTGTTTCCTTTGTAATAGTAGATTACTCTTGAAGGTATTTTGTCTTTGGGGTATGTTTGATTGTTGACTTGACAGCTGAAAGAAAAACAAGAATTTTAAAAAGAAATAAAGAGCACACCAAAACAAAAAAAAAATAGAATAAAGAGAACAATGAGAAATGAACTACCGTTGAAGGTATTTTGTCTTTACAGTTGATTGAGGGTTAGTTCTCCCAGTGATTTAAATAGGTTGAATTTGTGAAAATATTTTATGTTATTATAAAAAAAATATTTAAGAAATTTTAAAATTAAAAACATATTTTTTAAATATGTAAAATAATTTTATATTTTTATATTAAATAATGTATATATTTTTTTATATTTTATTTAATATTATTTATTATATTATTTTTTTATTTTTATTAAATCACATTTTTTAAAAATAGTGTAAATAATAATATATCTTTAAAAAATTTATAAGACTATCTTTTCCTAATGTAAAAATAGAAAGACATTTTTTTTTTAATATGTAAAATTAGAAAGACTTGGAAACTTTTGTAAATTTACACTGTTACGTGCTAAAGTTGTGATTGACACTACGTAATTTTTTTTTTAATTAGTTAACTTTTTTATAACAAACCTTGCACTGTCTTTTTGCACCTAGGTGCACAAGTTATCTTACGCATGCGTTACGCAAATTATTTAATATTTAATAATTGTTAGCATTTTAGAAATATTTTTTTATTTTTCAAGATAATTCCTCATTAACATAATATTCATTTAATGTTTTTCATTTATTGTTTTACTTGAAATATATTGTTACCTCTGAAAACAATTTTATTATATGTTATCACTATTATATTAATAATCTTTTTCTTGTCAATAATCATACTTTGCTTTTTTAATTTTACTATTAAATTCTTTTCTTTTAAAATAAACATGTATTTAATTATTTTATTAAATGTCTTTCAAGGTAATTTTATTATATAAATATATATTGTTTTTAAAATATATTTTTCCTTTTCAAAGTAATTTTATTATATGCTATCACTATTATGTTAATAATCTTTTTCTTATCATTATTCACACTTTGTTTTTACTATTCTTTTCTTTTCTTTTAAAATAAACATGCATTTAATGATTTTATTAAGACAAAAATCATATTTTCATCTTCTAACTTATTTTTTATTTTCAAATTCATCCTTTTTAACTTTTAAAAACTTAATAAAGTTATCATTTCACCTAAAGCCATTAGTTTTGTTTGCATGCTTAGTAAAAAATGATGTAGTTGGCATCTGATATAACTAAAAAAACAAGTGAGATCTGATGTGGTAAGAGACATGTGACATAGCTAATGAATAAAAAATTAATTGTTGGTAGTTCTCCTAAATATCACCCTCATTTAAGCTTAGTGTTTCTGTTTTTGCTTCATCTTCTTCTTTCCACTATTGCGATTCTTTGTTTCTTCTCCATTTTCATTTCGTCAACAAACAAAGACTCGTATTACAAGTTATTACATTTATTTCATATAGAAACGAGAAGGGTTAATGAATTCTTAAGGTAGTTCCTTTATGTCTGGCAACACAGGTGGTCAATGAGCTCTATTTTGCAAGTGTGGAGACAAGAATGTGGTTTGCACTACGAGAACAAATGCTAACTTTGAAACATTTTGGAGCTACAAGCACTAGCGAGTAAGAGAATTTATTCTTGTTTAGTTCATGTTAGTAGTAGGTTTTCCTAATTTTCTCAATTTGTTTGTTGTCTAATTGTGCACCATTTGCTTTGTTTTCAGAAATGTATAAAAGGTTCTGGTTGTGAGTTTTTTTAATAATATAATGAGGATATAGTTGATGAGAGGGATTTGGTTATGTTGAGGTAGAGAGAAGGATTCTCACCCTGCAGATTTTTCCTCTCTATTTTTTGCCTTTCCCTCTTAATTTTCTTTCTCAATTTTCAGCCTTTCCATTATTACTTTTCGCTCACAAAACAAAGTCGTTTTGAGCTTAAACCATTCAATGATATGAGCTAACATCGTAGTGTCAGTTAGGACACCACCTAGGATTGTTCCATCAATAAAACTAATAGAATTAGGCGAAATGATAACTTTGTTAGGTTTTTAAAAGTTGAAAAACGAATTTGAAATGTTTATTAGTTAGAGGACGAATTTGAAAATAAAAAATAAATAAGAGGACGAAAGTATGATTTTAGCCTTTTATTAAATATATTTGATGTAGAACTAAAGGATAAAGGTACTTGGTATCAAAAGACTTAGTCTCAAGAAACATAAATATATTCTAAATTGAAATCAATAATCAAAGACATATTCTAAAGTGCTAATATGATGGGATATTCATAACCATATTACAAAACAAATTAAATATAAATCAAATACAACTAGTTAATGATAAATTTTAAGATTTAGATAAAATCTCATTAAAATTGAAATCTTAATTATAATTAAAATGTTAAAATAGATAAAACCCTTAATTAACAAAATAAAATATCAAATTAAAATAATAGAAAAATAGAATCTTAATAATAAAAATTATAATTATCTTAATGTAATCAGCATCAATCTTTCAAGGTAATTTTAAAATAAACATGCATTTAATGATGTTATTAACTATTTTTTAAGACAAATTTACTATAAAATATATATTTTAATTAAGATAAAACAATATAAATAATGAATTTAATTTTGTTACACTAACAAATAAAAGTTTTTATATTATCATTCAATCATAAATTATCATGTTATTAAAAATGTTTGACTTTCACAATAGCTATATCAAAAGGTATACATGTGATGACTTTTGATTAGTTGATAATGTAAAAATATTTAAATTAACAGTTGATGGTGTAAAAATCTTTACACCGATAATGTATCAAAATTAAATTCATAAATAATAATGAAAATTATTTTATGACTAAAAATCTAAAAAAAAATTCTATATTACGTAATAACAAATTGACGATTGTTAGAGTAAGGAATATTTATAATTTTAATTTTTTATTTCTTCTTTATATTTATGTTTAATTTAAAATAAAAGTAATGGTGCTTTGAGTAAAGCAATATTGTGGCCAAATGAGGAAATCTCTTTTATATATCTAGTTATCTTACCCAGCGTTGCTCCGGCTATTTTATATTTTATATTAATAATTTTATTAAAAGAATTTAACTCTCAAAGTAAATTTTTCAAAAAAAAAATCATAATAATTTTATTAAATTCTATTATTACTACTTGATTATTTTTTTAATCAATATTACTCACTAATTTTTTTTTCATTTTTTAAATATTAATATTACTATATGTCATCATTACTATTTGATTTATTTTTTTCTCTTGTCAACACATACACCCTGGTATTATTTTTTTTAATTTTATTATTCCATTATTTTTCTTTTATAACTATATATAAAAGTTGTTCCACTAAAATTGCCACATGGCATTTTAACTATATTTAATATTTAATACTTAGTATTTTAAGTATATTTAACTATATCTATACTTAGTATGCATTTTTTCTAATTTACTAAAAAAGAAAGGCTAGAAAAGGTAAAAGTCATGAAATATATGAAAGGAAGGAATGAAAAGTCAATAAAAAAACAAATTGAAGTTAATTATAATTATTATAAATAAAAAAAATTAAAAATAAAAAATTAAAGAAAATGCCATGTGGCAATTTTAATGGAACAACTTTTATACATTGTTATAGATTATAATTAGATAGATAATTGTAGACTAACATAGCAGTCAATTTGGTTTTTTTTAATCTTAAAAATAAGAAATAATAAAATGTGTCTGAAGTCAATTATAAATATATAGTCAAAAGTTGAGAAATGCCTAAAGATAATTGTAATTAGAGAGTAAAACGATTTTACAATTTTATCTTTTTATAATTATATTACTAAATATTTAAATAATTAATAAAATGTATATATAATTTTATCATTTTTTAAGAAAAAATAGAATCATTAAATAAATAACTAATAAGGGTAGTTTTGAAAAGATAAAAATTATATACCGAAATAAGAAATATTCTTTAAAATAGTATAAATAAATAAATATACACACACAATATTATTTAAAGAAAATTCTCCATTTTGATACACACAATGTTTATTTTTTGAAAATATCATTATTAGTTTCTAAATAAAATTGTAAATACTAATCATAAGAAAATCGGTCCAGACTAGATAGTGAACCAATCATGTGTCCGATCTAATCAACTTAGAAAATTGAAATGTCAAAGGATAGGTCAACACTAATTTGAACCAATCAAAAATCAATTGTGAATAGGTTTAAATTGGTTTGAACTGGTTTTTATTTTAAATATTTTTAACTCATTTAAAAACAAATTTTGATTCAAATAGAGGTCCACTTCAAAGTTACAAAGACTCACATATAAAGTTATGAGAAAGTCTGTCCCTCTTTTGACTTTTGGATAGGTTATATGGATGTTTCATTCACTAATCTATGTGGGACTTATAAGTGTAATTTCTTCTTAACTTTTATATATATTGTACGCCTAAATACTTCACTAATTATACAATGTAAGACTTTGAAATACTATGTAATATATAATGTGAGATATTAGTATATTAGTTTATTATTTAATATATTATATAATATTAATATATATATATATATATAATATCACCTATTCAATCACGGTTTGACTACTTAAACCAATAAACTATATACTTGGTATCTTTACTAGTTCAATGACTAATCCAATTTTTAAAACATTGGTAATAAAATCATTTAAAAATTAAAAGATAAATAATAATATATAAAATTATAACGACTTATTACTCTTCAATTATAACTACAAATTTCTTAACTTTCATATTTTATATTTATAACTTATTATACACACATTTTATTATTATTCTCCTTTTATTTTAGCAAAAATTAAAAAAGTACTAACTAATAGACACGTAGTACTGAAAGGTATCAAGCTCAATACAGAGGAAGAAGACTAAGAGGGATGTGAGAAAGAAAGATGACAGAAAATTATGATTGATAGAATGCAATCTTGTGATTGATCATGTTGACAATGTTCTAATATATACAATAATAATGTGAATCTAACTAACTGCTAGCTCATCATAACAAATATAACTAACTTAATTGTTATTATCAACTATCACTATATTCCCTTACATCCCCCCTCAAACTTAGAGGGTGAAAGGAATTCAACTCTAAGTTTGTTGCGTAGATGATTAAATTGTGAACTGGAAATAGGTTTAATCAAAATGTTAGTTGTTTGTTCTGCCAATGGAATGTGCCTTAACTTTAACTTTTCTTAGCTACAATTTTTTCCCTCAGAAAGTGAAGATCCAACTCAAAGTATTTTGTCTTATTATGAAGAATAGGATTTGCAGAGCCAACATGACTGCACTTAGGTTGTCACAGTATGCAGTAGGGGTAGAGGAAAGTGGCAGGTAAAGTTCAGTGAGTAGTGTCTGTAACCAAGTTAATTCTGCAATAACAATTGCAAGGCTACAATATTTTGCCTCTGTGCTCGATCTAGAAACCGCTGTTTGCTTGTTAGAGAGCCAAGATACAATGTTAGACCCAAGAAAAACACAATAACCAGATATAGATCTTCTATCATCTGGATTGGACCCCCAATCAAAGTCACAAAAGGTTGTTAAATGAAATTGATAAGAATTCCTAAAATGAAGAGCATGAGATAAAAGTACCTTGCAGATACCTTAATATGCATTTTACTGCCTTCTAATGGTTAAGAAGTGGCTTGTGCATAAACTGACACACTTTATTTACTGAGTATGCAATCTTAGGTCTGGTGATTGTTGCATATTGTAAGGCTCCAACAACAGATCTATAAAGGGTAGGGTCATCGAAATAAATCAGTGCCTTAACTAGATAATTTTAAACCAGCAGTCACAAGAGTTGGAAGAGGCTTGCATTTATGTATATTAGCTTTTAGCAAAACATCAGACATGTATTTGGACTATGAGAGATATAGACCCCCCTATTGTTGTCTTCTTTACCTCAATACCAAGAAAATAATGCAACTGTCCAAGATCCTTTAGTGGAAAAACAACATTGAGTTCTGGGATTAACTGAGAAATGACATCCTTTGAACTGCCTATAATCAGTATATCATCTACATAGACTAGAACATAAAGAGTACAAATAGTAGTAACTCTAATGAATAGTGAGGAATCACATTTGGCATTAAAAAATCCCAAGTGATGCAGGGTGCCACTAAACTTGTCAAATCATGCCCTTGGGGCTTGCTTAAGACCATATAATGCCTTGTTCAATTTGCATACTAAGTGAGAACCTCTAATAACAAATCTTTCAAGTTATGTGATGAAAACTTGCTCTTGAAGATTCCTATTTAAAAAAGCATTATTGAAATCTAACTAATGTATTGGCCAATGTCTAGATAGAGCAACTGTGAGAATTAATCTGATTGTGCTAGGCTTTACTACAGGACTAAAGGTCTCTTGAAAATCAAATCCCTTCTGTTTGTGGAATCCCTTGGCCACCAACCTTGCTTTGTACTTTAGAATAGAGCCATCATGGTTGTATTTGACCTTGAAAACTCACTTGTAACCAATGACAGATCTATTTGAGGGTAATGAACAAGTACTAGGTGTTGTTCTTCATCAAGGCAGAATATTCATCTTACATTACTTGGTGCAATTCAGGAATTATTAGAGCTAGCTTGACTGAGGTGGGTTCCATTACAGCATAATAAGCTTTTGGCTTGAACATACCAGACTTAGCCCTAGTAGTCATGGGATGTATATTAAGAACTGCTTGTGTTTGTTGAGTAGGGACAGTGAACTCAGTAGCTAAAACTGCTACTGTATTAGCAAGTATTTCAGTGGATGACCTTGAAACTGATGAGACTAAAGAAGATGGTGTACTGTTATTATGATTAGAACATGGCTAAACAAAATTCAAATCATTATTGAAAAAAGTAGGTGCATCAACAGTATGGGCATTATGAGAGTATGGAATAGAAATAAGTGGAATGGAAGGGACATAACACAACTAGAAATTAAGGATTATGAAGATGATACATAATTTTTATATAGAAATAGAAATTCATCAAACTCCACATGCCTGGAGATATAAACTTTACCATTAGGAGTTAGGCATTTATGCCCTTTGTGATTGGAATAGTATCTAAGAAAGATGCATTGTTCATACCTGTAGTTGAGTTTATTATGAAGATAAGGTCTAAGCAAGGGATAATAAGCACACCCAAAAGTTCTTAAAAAATTGTAATTGGGCTTTTTAGGAAATAATGTCTCAAATGATGAAGAATTATGTAGAACTGGAGTTGAAAGGAGATTGATTAAGTGTATGACTGTGGTAAATGTCTCACCCCAATACTTGAGTGGAAGAGATGCATTGACTAAAAGAGCTAAACCAGTTTCAGTCACATGTGTAACATCCTCTTCAATATGTTAAACTTGTAAATGCTTACAGAGGTAGCTTAATACTTGCTTAACATACTTGTTTATTTTTGTGACAATCTGAGTTAGTTTAGGCACTTTGTTACAAGCCGAAAAGTGAAAAGTAACTTAAAATGACTCATATATTAGCTTAAATGACTTAACTAATGAAAATAGATGTGAATAATTTATTTTTAAGTCACAAATGTGTAATCTGTGATGTGGTTAAAGTTTGGGAATAATCAGAGTCTGTTTGATATTTTTTAGCATACTGGTTGTGTATTTTAATGTTTAATTGATTAGTCACAGATATGAAAAATGATGATTTTGGTGCAACAAGATTTTTAATGAATCTTATGATTTATTTTAAACTTGTTGGCTTTAAGAAAATTAGATTTGGAGAAATTTAAGTGATCTTAACAGATCAGGAATATCACTTGGTCACTTAAGTGACCAAGCCTTTCATGGTTTTGTGCCCTTATATTGGTTTTCCTTCATATTTCTTCATTTGTCACTTATGTCTCTTTTCTCTCTCATGGTTGAAAATAGAAACAGAGGAGAAAGAGGAGCAAGGAGGAAAAGGGGAAATGAAGAAGAGGAAATCAAGAAAGAAAGGCAAGCTTGTGATCATCTAATCACCATATCCATCTTTGCTACTCAAGGTAGGAGTTCTTGAGCCTTTAAACTCCTTTTCTTTCATTTTCACCATTATTGCATAAGTGGTGCATGATATGCTAATTTGGTTGCTAGAGGTATTTGAAGTGTATTTTTTACTTGAATAAGTTTCTTTAGTTGTTTATGATTTGTTTATGGACTGAGTTTGAGTTAGAAACTTAGAACTTGTCATTTGAAACTTTGAATTCCAAAAGTGAGAAAGTTAGGTCATGGATGAGAGATTTGGTTTTTAGGTCCAAATTAGAGGTTGTTGATGGTAGTTAATGATTAGTAAGTGATAGTGAACTTATTAAGGACCTTAAATTATCTAGAAACTAGTTTAGAGTGGCCAAAATTCGTGAATTGTTCCAATGAAATAGTACAACGTTCTATAGAATTCTGCAGAGCCAAGTTCTTGCTTGATGTAATCGATTACAAGGTCAATACATGTAATCGATTACAAAGCCTCCAGAAGTGATGTAATGGATTACAAGACCAATGTAATTGATTACCAGAGTTCTGGAATCTATGTAATCAATAACAAGGGAAATGTAATCGACTACCAGGCTCTTGACTTTGTTGTAATTGATTACAACAAGGGTGTAATCGATTACATGTCCCCTGTTTGTGGAAAAACCAAGTGTTACTTGATGAGATCATTTGTACAAGTATTTTAGAGTGTATTGAGGCACTTTTTAGGATATTTCTTGGAGGGAATTATCAACTTGCTCATATGAAAAGTTTAGAAAATCTTAGACATTCAAGTGTGATAGAATGCCTAGGTTAGTATTTAGAACTGTGCTCAACATGAGGTTGATTTCTAAGTCACTTGTGATTGATTTTGGGATGTTCTAAATACTATTTAACTAGAGTTATGAATCTGACTATCTTTGTTGGATAAGTGAGGCTAAGATTCTTATATTCTAGTGTTTGATATGTGGCTCGGATGTTTGATTTTCAAACCTGGCATTTGCTTATTTTCCTATGAATTATGACTTTAGATGGTGTGCACAACCATATGACCTAAGAATGAGGTGTTGGATTCGAATTCTCCTTGCATGTTTGCTTGTATGGTCAGGGTTACCAGTATATGAAGTTGGTAGTAGTACTCTTACTTTTATGAGGGAAACTAGTCCATACATCATCAGATAGTATCAGGGCTTGGATGCCTATCCTACTTAGTATATACAAGGAACGCGGTTCTTGGAGAAATAAGTAAATAGCTTGTGTTTTCAACTTTAACATCTGCATTGGCATTGTACATGCATAATACGTGGACTTTGTTTAAGCATAATCATACTTCATAACATAAAGCATTACATGGTTGACGCTTGTATGGGCATTTGTCATGACTTAATTAATTGATTGTTTGGCTGCTCATTCGATAGTATCTTAGGATTGTATAGGCGATTCTTTAATGTTATTGATTGTCAGATATTCTTTTACATCGAATGTATTTTTAGTGTCTAGTTGAATTATTCATTATTAATGATTAACTGCTGGTCTTGGTATACTTATACTGGGAAATTATGATTTCTCACCCCTATGTGTTCCATGTAAATCCAAGTAAAGTCCCTAAAAAGGGTAAGAGCAAGGAAAAGAAGAAGTAGAAGGCTTAGATTAGTGTTTTGTTTCTTTGTGAACCATTTGTATATGTGTTTATTTCTAGTTGTTTAGAAAAAGCTTATGTATATTTTTTGGTGTATTAGCCAGTGATAGTTGTATATATGAATTTCTGATCATTCGTGACTCTCTATAATGACTGTGTAAGTTATTATGGGTTTTTATTTTCTGCATTTTTAGAAGTGACATGTTTAATGCGATTTATTTTGGAATATTCCATTTATTTTACGATAATTTGTATAGAGGTGTTACAACATGTCTATGTTTTCTTTCTAAATAACCATTTTGTTCATGAGTATAGGGGCATGACAGTCTATGAACTATACCATAAGCATTTAGGTACTTGGTAAAGGTAAGATACTATTTGGCATTATCAGTTTGTATAGCTTTGAGTTTTCTTCCTAATTGTAGCTCAACTAAGGCCTTAAATTGCAAAAAAGCAATAAATGCCTGTGACTTATGGCTCAGTAAATGTAACCAACTATGCCTAGAACATGTATCAATGAAAATGATATAATACCTTACACCATTAGAGGCAGCTATAAGAGCTGGACCCCAAATATCAGAATAGAGTAAATCAAGTGGATGCGCATAGACAGTATGAGACAAAGAAAATGGTAACTGATGAGCTTTACCTAAATAGAAAGACTCATAGACACTAGGCATTTTATTCACATCAGTAGGTATATTACAAGTTTTGAGTACTCTGTGAATAGTTTTATTTAAGGGATGCCCTAATCTGGCATGCCATAACAGAATATTAGAAATAAGAGCAGTAGATTTTTGAGAATTAAAAGCAGAAAATACAGTAGAGTTCATAGATTTCATAGATGTTGGTGAAGATTATTCAATAGTGAGATTGTTAAATGCATAGAGACCATCTCTAAGTGTTTCTTGGAGAAGTATCTCCTTGGTAACCTGAGATTTAACAAAGCAAACAGCGGAATGAAATTCAAAGAAAACATGATTTTCCTTTGCAAATTGTGACACACTTAACAAGTTTTTGGTAATTGAGGGAACATGAAGAAGATTATTAAGAACAAAGGAATACTGAGAAGAATTTGAGTGTAATAAAGAATGCCTAATGTGTTGAATACACATACCTAAACCATTAGCAATTTGAACTCTATCTAGACCCTTATATGATGAACTAGTCATAAGATTAGTGGAATATGAAGTGATGTGATTGGAGGCACCCGAATCTGAATACCACAGTGGATCATATCGAGTTGAAGGTCTGGCTCAAAAGGCTTGAGGTGACTGATGAGAAAAGGGCTGAGACTATGGATTTTGGTAGTAGGTGGGATAATGTTGATGAAAAGATTGTGGAGAAGCAAAAAAGGCTTGAGGAGGATGAGGATAAGATGATGAAGATGCTTAAGATGTAAATGGATTAGAGAGGTTCTTATTGAACCTTTGACGACAATCCTATGCCAAATGACCATACTTGCCACAGAGTTAACATTGTGGCTTGTTTCCAAAATTGAAATTAGAGTTGAACCTTCCTCCTCGATTGAACCTGCCTCTGCCTCTAAAATTAGAAAAACCTCTACCTCTGAATCCTCCAAAGCTATTTCCTCTATCACCATTGAACTTTCTTGGCCATTGACCTTGTTGCTAAGTCATATTTGTTTATGCAACATTTGCTTGTAACAATCCTCCTGATTCAACTTTCTTGTGTTTTTCCAATCGTTCTTCTTGAGCCATAAGCAAAGCTTCAATTTCTTCAACTGAATAAGGATCTATTCTTGAAGTAATTACAATGATGAAAGGATCATATTCCTCTACCAAGCCATCTAACACAGCTTCAATGTGATCAACTGTACTCACTGGAGACCCAACTGCTGCTAAGCAATCTATAATCTTCTTGATTTGCATAAGATATGAATTGATCTCTGAGGTTTTCTTGATGCTTCATAGCTGAGTTTTCATCTGCTTAACCTTTGCTCTCGTTTGAGAAGCAAAGAAAGCTTCTATCTTGTCCTAGATCTGAAAGGATAAGTCACATCCAACCATTCGTGTGGTAAGTGATTCAGACATTGAAGCAAGCAACCAAGAAACTATCAACTGATCTTGTTGTTCCTAATTTCTATAGGCTACACTAACATTTCCAATTTCTTTATCTACACCTGAATCAAACTTCTTTGGCATCTGACCTTTCTCTAAGAAATTCTACAACCTGAAACCCTTGATCATGGCTATTGTTTATTGTCGCCATGGCAGAAAATTGGTCTCATCATGTTTGAGTGAGACTGGATCAGAGAACGTGTGTGGCATGAACAATGATGAAGTTGATGGTGGTGGTGGTGGATTCCCTTGAGTCTCCATGGATCGACAGAGCTCTGATACCATGAAAGGTATCAGGCTCAATACAGAAGAAGAAGACTAAGAGGGATTGTGAGAAAGAGAGATGATAGAAAATTATGATTGATAGAATGTGATCTTGTAACTGATCATGTTTACAGTGTTCTAATATATACAACAGTAGTGTGAGTCTAACCAACTGCCAACTCATCATAACAAATATAACTAACTTAACTATTATTATCAACTATCACTATAATCCCTTACAAGTACCAATTAATACATTACTATGAATAATAATTCTAGAAAATTATAAAAAATATTCAAATAAGATGAACATTTATTTAAAATTGTTTCTTTTTCTTTCTATCACATTTTCTTCCATCCAAACATATAATTCTTTTTTATGCATCCATCCAAGCATATAATTAATGTCATTAAAAGTTAAAGAAGTGGAAGTGAGTTGCGTCTCTCAAGGAGATGATGTGTGTTTAATTTCTTGGTAAATTTTATGAGTGAAACCATTAGATAGTTGATCATCGAGAAACTTTATAGATTTTATTCAGTAATTAATTTACACACCCAAGCTTATACACACACTAATGCACCTATGCTATATCTGGGGAGAGGGAGGTCACATTGAACCTTATTCATATGACACAAATAAAAACGAGATTTAATAACAAAATCTCACAATCAACTACAGAGGTCTTTACCAATGCCATCAATCCAATGTTCTATCAAGATGCTAACCTCTTATATTATAGATGATTTTAATGTTCACACAAATAAAATTATATATATTAAGAATTTTTTACAAAAATTATATATCATTAATTAATATTAAATAATTTGTGATTAATTTACGTTGAGAAATACTTAAATTAAGAATTTTATTTATAATCAGTCATATCCATTGAACTTGCATTTCTTATGATTGAATATAAACAATTATTTTGAATTGAGATTAAAGGTACACTTCAAATATCATAAGTTATGTATATCTACTCTATTCGCATCCGAATATATGAGAATATCAATTCATGCATGAATTTGTGTATATGCATGTGATGTATATCTCCAATGTCATTCTTTCTAATCAAAGTATCTAGCTAATTATGTAACAAATTTGAATCTGATCATGAACATTGTACCAGAAAAAATTTAAAATCCGAATACCTAAAACAGTTAACCTTTCATCATTAGTAGTATACCCATTACATATCAATCTAACATTACAGGTAAAGTTTGTTAGGACTATAGTTTACTTTCATTACGATCAACCATTTTTGGATTTATTTATTTTAATTAAATTAACATAAATTTGTCTTAAATTTTATAAACTAGTATCTTAAATTTCCCCAAATTACCTTCCTTATTCAACCAATTGAATTATGTATATAATAATCATCTAATGAAAATTATTCCCTCTCATTTATTTTAAGTATCATTTTGGTGAAAAAATTTAGTTCATTATAAATGACATTTTGCATACCAATAAAGTATTAATTGTTATTTTTTTTATCTTTATCTTTATATTTTAATAGTCTTAACTACTCATGAAAATTAGTTAAACATGATAAAGTAGAATAATTAATTGAAATAAAGAAAGATAACTTAGTAAAATATTTCAACAATTAAGGCTTGATTTAATTTTTCTTAATTTTTGTGCCTTATTCTAAAGCTACACTTAAAATGGAGCAAATGAATTACGTATATAATTGAATATATCGACGTACCTACCCTTAAATGCATGCATTCAAATGCAGTTAATAGAAAGATGAGTTTCTTCTTGAAATAACGAGTCTAAGGAATTTAATGACAATTTATTTTTTAAAATATTATTAGGCCTTATTCATATTGATTATAGAAATCTAGGCTTCACACACGTAAAGGTTAAAATCAATCTATTCACCGGAAAAAAAAATCTTTCTTAATTAGAATCAATTGTAAAATTTTAAAAATTTGACCAAGTATTATTACCGTGATAAATCATTTAAATTATTTTAGGATTTATGGTTAGAAAGTACGTATGCATACACGAAACACAAATACAAAGCTAAACCGACGTGGATACATCAAATTATAAAATGACAAGACATAACATGACTATACAACCTATAAAATTAATATAATATTAACATAAAAACAAAAATCATAAATACGAATAAAGACATGAAGGATTCACAAGTTAAAATTAGTCTTACAAACATAATAAAATACTATATCTCATTTATCTAATCATTATAGTATTCCACTTGTACTAATAAAAATTTAAAAAATAATTAAAAGATATAGCTTAGGACTTTATCCAATATTCAAGAAGCTTTCAACATAGCACGTATCATATGACAATCATTTTAAAGAGTCTGCTTACTAGATGACAGATGATATATAAATTACCATAAATCAATTTGATGTCACAAACAATATCATTTCTCTAGCTACTTCTAGTGTAAATTCTGTTATATATATTTTTTGGACTAATATTCACTTAGGGTAACAATTAAGTTACTTCTCCTTATAAGTGCTTTTTTGTGGCTTGGCATACAAACAAGTCAAGCTAACTTTTTCTTAAACGGATCAGATTGTTTGTCAAACATGTTCTAAGCTCGGCTTATCACTTGATATAGGCTTTTTTTCCTCCTTTTTAAAGCTTGGACTTGCCTTTTTTAAAGTTTAATATGATTTAAAAATTTATTTAAAGACATACTTTTGTATTAAGACTTTTAAATAAATAAACAATTTTACTTTTAAATAGACTTATTTAACTAAGTAAATTTTTAGAATCATTAACTTGATTAAAATATTAAACGAATCAAACTTAAAGTAGGTCAAGTCATGAGCCCTTAACAAATTACTTAACTTATTATCATTCCTATCCACAGGTTCAAACCCCATAATATAATAGAGACTTATTAACCACTGTAATTAAACTTACTTACTACTTGAGTCACTTTTTTCAATAAATTCTTTCATATAATGATTCTTTTCAACACTTTCTCCAAAATTTTCTTTCATTACCCGTGAAAAATTATAGTTATAATTATATAAAACTAAAAACAGTCAAATCTAGTCACAAGTGAGCAATTGTAACAATCTTTCACATGCAAGATTCCTATTTGTTTTTTGTTACATACATGCACGATTCCAACTATTTGCGTTACTCAGCAATTTATTATGTTAACCCATTCCGTACTATTTAAGACATTTTCATGTTTAATGGACACGTTTAGATGAGTTTAATTTTGATTTATTATTAGTGATTTTTTTATATTATTATTTAGTCATTGTCACATCATTAAAAGGATTTAATTAATAACAACTATATATGCTAAATTTAATTCTTTTAATAATGCGATTATGCATTATTGATTAACAATATAAAAATGTTTTAAATCAAAATTAAATTCTTACTAGATACATTTACATGGTATGTTCATCAAAACCCAGTGGTTGTCATTTTCAGATGCCAACTTTAATGATCCCATGAAGAGTGGTGTACTGTCAATTTGAGTGGTTGCACCAAGTTGAGTTCCTGCATATTGTCCTCTAACATTCAGTTAACACTACATAACCGACAGAGGCATTTAGTATAAGTTGTCATCAAGCTATTGGAAACAGACAGAGAACCTTTTCTATTTTTTTCCTTTTGTGATTCTTCCAGTTTCTCTTGTCTCACTGGCTCACTGCACACTTCATAAATCACAAATTGTACAATTGGTGCCCATTTGGTTGTAACTAGTAGCATGGCACAGTGACACTATATAGCTCCTGGTTCAGAATAAACAGCGAAGCTTGCTTCATATGTTTAAAATTTAAATCTAGGTGTGGGGTAGAGATAATTTTCCGGGCTACATATATAGGTCCATCCATTAATATAAATGAGAGTAGGATGCATCCAGTTTATTCCATATCTTGAAGGAGCCCACACCATCAATATAAATATATTAGTTGGATGACCTTGACTTAAGAAAAGAAAAGGAGGGGGAAAATGCCCTTTATTTAATTGAATGATGAGTATAGAATAACAACATGGATTATAATTGAAAAGATTCCCTTTGAGATAATTGGTAGTTCTCTAATAATTGGCTCAATCACTTCAATTTCATATATAAAAGTGGCCAAAACACAACAAAATGGGGTTATGTTTATACATGGATGGAAAGTGGGATAAGATGGGATGGGCATGGAGCTACCTGACGAATGAGACTTCACATGTTTACTGTGTGGGTGTTGAAAGTTGAAATAGTTGTGAACATGTGTGATCTTAGGATCAGGGGCAATTCCTGGTGCAGTAGGGTAAAAAAAAAGTGAGTTCAAAATTTTTTAAAATTGTAAGACTTATTTTATCTCTCTCTCTATATTTTTTACAGCACCAAAATTTTACTTTAGAAGAGTCCATTATCTATATCATTCTTTCTGTTGAATCACAGAGTCTGTAATGAGTGAAGAAATAGTCATCTATGATTTCGGTGATTAATTCCATTGACTTCAAACCAACTTTGGCGGCAATCTCTCCTTGTAATCTGATGGTCATGTACCATTAATTACACCTACTTGTGTTTGAACGCAGCCCTTTCACAGCTGATATTAGAAACAAAAAATTATAATTACATAAATATGTGAAGAAATTATACAAATTTTTGAATGCTTTAAAAATAAAAAATAAATTCAGTTTAACTATTATTTAGTAACAAAAAAAAAAATTTGTGCCAAGACATTAGATGTGCCTAAATTTGGTAGCCGAATTCCACCTTCCAAAACTAGATTATGGGTGATGGCCAACTCAGGCTATATGTCAACGCTTTTTTTTGGTCACATATACTGAATAAGCATAAGTAAATGGTGCTGCCTTGTTTGCTTTGAGCACATTCTAACTAGTTGTGCATGTCCATGACCACTATTTTGGTAGCTAATCTTCTACTTTTTATATGTATATAGTGAGAAAAGCTGAAATTTTGGTAATGTTCGTTTATTATTCTTATTATTCAGGATGACTTTCATGTCATACATGTGAATCAATTTTATTTTTTGGGTGCTTGACAAAAATTAGTTTGATATATATTGACTTTGGATAATAATTTTTTAAAGTTATATATATTTCTATATTTTGATGAATCCGTTAGATCTGATTATATTTATGATTATAGTATATTGTCATTAAAAAGTCATTATTATCATTGTTATTTAATTTTATGACTTGGACTTCATATTTTTTGGGTGCTTGACATACAATTCGTTTGATATATATTGACTTTGGATAAGAATTTTTTAAAGTTATATATGTTTCTATATTTTGATGAAACCGTTAGATCTGATTATATTTATGATTATAGTATATAGTCATTGAAAAGTCATTATTATCATTATTATTTAAATTTATGACTTGGACTTCATATTCTAATTCACCTAACTACTTGAGTTCATATATATATATATTGGTGAATTACTTGAGTTTATATTTTTAATTTATAGTAAAACATACTAAACCCACTAGAGTGTAACTCAGTTGCTATATCAACAGGTCTTTATCAAGTTATGCTATTTATGTGGTAGGATTTCTATACCCCATATCTCTCTTTCCATTTCTCCTAAGCTTCAACAAGAAATCCTTAATATATATATATATATATATATATATATATATATATATATATATATATATATATATATATATATATATATATATATATATATATATATATATATATATGTATATGTATATATATGTATATGTATATATATATATATATATATATATATATACCAAACTGAAATATGTCATTGCAAAATTGCAACCAATATAAAATGCTTTGAAATTTCGAAAATTTTTAATAAAAATATTTTAATGTTTTTGACAGTATTGGACCTATTGGTAGTTAATAATCTTCCATGTTTTAGAAATTCTCATGTTACATTTTTTTCATTTTAAAGCCTAATTATTCCTAAAATTTGTCTTAAAATTGAAAAGGAAACCTTTGCATCACTTACATGCATAAAAATAAAAGAAATATAATAAAAAAAAAATATTTCTTGACTCTCATCTGTATCCTAGCATACAAAGAGTCAAAGTGAAAACAACCTTTTCTAAATGACAATAACCTAAATCAACAAAATAGTTGCCATGGAATGCAAGTCGTAAATTTCTATTTGCCCGTGACATGACACGATGTTTAGTAATTGAGACCACTCTTATGAAGTCATCTAATAGGCCAATACGCTTTTGGCCCAGAGAATAGGAGAAATTGGCGTTACATAGATGTCTTTCACACGTGAAACAGGATAAAGCCACACATTATGAATATTTTAAAATAGTTGTGGTATTGGTATTTGATGTGTATTATATTAAATATTTTTGGATATTTTAGTCTATATCTTGTAATTATTTTTGAATTTTATATTAATACAAATGAGATATTATAGTAATTAGATAAATAATAATATTTTTTATTATGTCTATAATAATTAACGTTGACTTATAAAATATTAGTTTTTATTATAATTTAGGATTTGTATTTTGAATTTAGTTTGAATGTACTATAAGTGTAATTTTTTTATATTATTAACTAATCATATATTAGTACATTATAAAAAATATTTAACTCTTATAATAATTATCTTAAAACTTATCAATAATAATATATAATTAATTGATAGTATAAAAAAATTAAGTCATGTATTTTTGTGTTAATATTATATTTTTATATGTTACATCTTAACCGTATCGTTTCTTATAATTTTTAGAATTTACCAGATTCACATATCGATCATATCGTGTCATCTGTATCTCATATTATTTGCATATGTGCTTCCTTAGTCTAAAGTTTATTTAAATTTTATTATATAATATTATAAACTTAATTTAACAACATGTATTTATATTTTATGCTGTGTTATATTGTTTATTAAATTAATATAATATCATCAGAATACATAAGAATTTCATCACATACTTTTAGGACAAGACAATATATGTATGTGCATTATAAAACATTTTAAAAATAAAATAATAACAGAAAAAGAAATCATAAACGTATTAGACTTTCTCTCCTTCATAAAAAAAAATATAAATCAATATAATATAATATAATAATATAGAAAAAGAAAATACATGACTTGAAAATTTGCCATGTGTCATCCTAATAAAATTAAGGGAAAAAATTCAATATAATTTCATTTGTATTACATCTATGAATCTTTTCATTTGATAATACACTAAAATGATTATAAATGATAATATAATTTTTATATTATGAATCATTTTAATATAACTTTAAGAAATAAGTTCTGATTGTGCTACTTAGAAATATTAGATTAAGCAAGAAGATTGTATAATGAGATGAATTAATTGTAAAAAAATGAAGGACCAATGTGATAGGAGCAATAATAATAATATGAAAATATATTGGTGACAAATTTTATATTATTAGATTGAATTTAATACCATCAAATCTTGAAAACTATAATAATCAATCTTTCATGAAAAAATATGAATCAATACCTTAATGAAGAGAATATATAGTGATAAAAACTCAAATGAGTAAAAAATATAAAGATTAATACATTAACAGGATGGAGTAAAATTTAAATGAGTAATAAAAAAATCCAAATGAGTAAAAATATAATAAATGATATAAAAAATATAAAAAAACTATAGAGTCCAAAATTAAAATTAATCGAAACTATACAAACAGGTTATTTATTTTAAAATTTTCTTTAATTATCCTGTATGCGTTGCACATGTACAAAATACTAGTAATATAGAAAAAAAAGATACATGATTTGAAAATCATCATGTGTCATCCTAATAAAAAATATATATTTTATTTTCTTGACATATGACATCTAAAATAATTAATTTTATGTTACATGTGATTTGATATGCCATATGTATAAAAATTAAATAATAAACTGAATAAATAAAATATAAAAAAATCAATCAGCAGAAAACAAAATAAAAAAATAAGATAAGAAATAGAAAAATTATTTTATGGTCCCCGAGAAACTTCTTCTCTTACGATAACCATTCTTCTCTTTCTAGAAGAACTTCTTCCACAAAATATGCAGGGCTGTGTTTGAAGTGCGAAGTGCCAAAAAAAATTGGTTTGAAGTGTTAGAAAAACTGGTTTGAAGTGCCTGAAATTACCAAACAATATCTCTCTTCCAAGATGAACACAAATTCGAAGTGCGAAGTGCTAAATGTGAGATTCCAACCTAAAACCAATTGTCATTAAGTGAAGTGGCCCAACAGATATATAAACTGCACTCGAAATATTGAGGCGTGAGACTCTTAACACGCCCCCTCCACATATGTCTGGACAAAACAGACGGAAACACGCCTAGCGAAGTAGGTGGAAACAAGCCTAACGAAGTAGGCGGAAACAAAGATGAGATCTTGTCTCTGATACCATGTGAGATTCCAACCTAAAACCAGTTGACATTAAGTGGAGTTTGCCCAACAGATATATAAACTGCACCCGAAATATTGAGGCAGACGATGTGAAACTCTTAACACTAGAAAATTTAAAGATGAACATAATAGTAAAGTGCGATAATGATTGACGTAGCGACAAGAAGCGACCTCAAATCGAGAGTCCCAATCGAGTGTGAGCTAGTGAGATCGACTATTACTCTAAACTAGATTGACGTTAATCGCTTAATCAACGTGAATTTGGGTTAAGGTTCGTGCAAATGGGGAAAAAATAGTTAGGATTCTTAATTAAGATTGAGTTTCGATCTCTGCATATTGAGATGTTGAAGTTGAAGTTAAAGGGATTCGAGGAGAGGGGTTCTGAGGCCACAAAATTGTTAAGTTTCATTTAGTTTTATTACTTTTGTAGAGACCACCAATGGCTGATATATGAAATTACTAAGTTTTTGTAATTATTGTAGAATTCATTCCAATTATTATCCAAATTAATTCATTTAGCAAACTAATAATACTCTACCATGAAATTAGAAACCAAACTATATGAATAAATAAATATAAATTATGACATGATATATGATAAAATTAAAGCATCAAGTTAATTATTATTATTACAATCTCTTAAAAAACATTAGAAACAAATATGCACAAAAGAAAAATCACAAAATGAATTTTTTTATTCATATTTCATGTTGATTAAAAACATGTCTTAAAATCATTGAAAATATTTTCATGTTCTATGTGACACATCTAATAATGAAGTATTTTTTATTCATATTTAATAAAAAATGAGATCTGATTTAGCATTTTTTTGTGTGATTAGATTTGATTCAACTTCATACTCATACTTTGTTAGACATTAATAATCTACTAAGAAATCTTTTATGAAAATTAATTTAATGATTTAAAAAAATATTCCAAAGAATTTGAATATAAAAAATACTTTGTCGGATGTAACCACCTAATACATATGTCACTTCTAGAAATACGTAAATATAAAAATTTATAATAACTTGCACAGTCATTATAGAGAGTCATGAATAATCAAAAAGTCATATATACAACCATCACTAGCTAACACATCATAAAGTATACATAAACTTTTCTAAACAATCAAAAATATAAACATATACAAACTGGTCCACTAATATAAGCATTATGCTTCTTCTTTTTGTTACCCTTATCCTTTTTAGGGATTTTACCTGGATTTACATGAAACACACAGGAGTGAAAAATCATAATTTCTCAGTATAAGCATACCAATACCAGCAGTTAATCATTTATAATAAATAATTCAACTGAACACCATAAACGCATTCAATGTAAAAGAATATCCGACAATCAATAATATCAAAGAATTGCCCATACAATCCTAAGGTATTATCGAACAAGCCACCAAATAATCAATCGATTAAGTCATGACAAATGCTCAGACAAGTGTCAACCATGCAATGTCTTTATGTTATGAAATATGATTATGCTTAAACAAAGTCCACGTATTATGGATATGCAATGCTAATGCAGATTTTTAAGTTAAAAACACAAGCTATCTACTTATTTTCCCCTAGGAACCGTGTTCTTTATATATACTAAGTAGGATAGGCCTCTAAGCCCTGACACTACCTGGTAATGTGTGGACTAGTTTCCCTCACAAAAGTAAGAATACTGCTACCAATTCTATACACCGGTAACCCTGACCATACAAGCAAACCCGTAAGGAGAATTCAGATCCAACACCTCATTCTTAGGTTATATATTTGTGCACACCATCTAAGGTCACAATACATAGAAAAACAAGCAAATACCAAGTTTGAAAACCAAATATCCGAGCCACATAACAAACACTAGAACATAAGAATATTGGCCTCACTTATCCAACAAAGGTAGCCAAATTCATATCTCTAGCTAAACAGTATCTAGAACCTCCCAAAATCACTCACAAGTTACTTAGAAATCAACCTTATGTTGAACAAAGTTCTAAACACTAACCTAGGCATTCTATCACATTTGAATGTCTAGGATTTCCCAAACTTTCCATATATGCAAGTTGATAATTCTTTCTAAGAAATATCCCAAAAAGTGCCTCAATACACTTTAAAAGACTTGCACAAATGATCCCATCTAGCAAAGAACTTAAAAACATAAAAAATGACATTTTTGAAGATTCTGGCCCCAAACACGGGCCATGTATGATTATACGCCCTCCCATGTCTTGCTTTATGAGCTTTGTTTCATGAAATTCAACTGGCAGAGTGGGACACGACTCCCCTGTGTCTTCGGACATCGGTCGTGTTTCTTAACTAGAATATTCTGCAGCAAAAACTGCAGAATCGTGGCACTGTTCCATTGGTTCTTTTCTTGGATTTTGGCCACTCCAATCCAATCTCTAAGTGATTTCAAGTCCCAAATAAGTTCACAAATATGAAAGAAACTTAAAACACTAATTGATTTCATCAATAATGGATCAAAATATTAAATCACTCATTCAAACCCCTAAAATCAACACTTAGAGCATTTTAGGTCCAAATGGAGAATTTTCAGTTTCTAATCCAAACTCTTAACATGAACAAGTCTTAAACACCATTTAAAACTTATCCAACCAAGAAAATTACTTAAAACACATCAAGATTTCATTTTGACATATTAACCCTCAAATAAGCTAAACATGAAAAAATTGAAGAAGATAAGGTTTCAAGCTCAAGAACCCCTACCTTGTGAAGCAAAGCTGCTGCAGATGATCACAAATCCTCAAGTTTTCCTTTCCCCTTTGATCTCCTCTTCTTCCTTTCCTTTTCTCCCTATTGTTTTCCCTTTTTTTCTCATTTCTCTTTTGCTACCACAGGTTCTATTTTCTAGCCGTGAAGAGAAGAGAATAAAGTGAGAAAATGAGAGACTAAGAATCAAGTAAAAAGTCCAACATAAAGGATGAAACTGTGGAGAGTTAAGGGCCAAGTATTATAATACTAGACTACTAGTACTTCCCGATCTACTAAAAACACTCAACTTTAACTAAATCAAGTTTTTCAAGTTCCAACAACTTTGAAATAAATAAGATTCATTAAAAAAGTCATTTCACCAGTATTATAATTTTTCATATCTATGACTAGTCAATCCGACATTAAAACACACAATCAGTATGCCTAAAAATGGTAAACGGACTCTGATTATTCTCAAACTTTAACCACATCACAGAAAATACATTTGTGACTTATAAATAAATTATCCGCATTTATTTCCATTAGCTAAGCCATTTAAGCTACTTTTCATCTTTCGGCTTACAGCAAAGTGCCTAAACTAACTCAGATTGTCACGAAATTAAACAGATATGTTAAAGAAGTATTAAACTACCTCTGTAATTATTTACAAGTCTAACATATTGAAGAGAATGTTACATTTCTCCCCCTCCCCTTTTTAAAATTTTGTCCCCAAAATTGTTTACCTCATATAAACAACTGCGGGTAGTCTTGCTGCATGTGGGACTCCAACTCCCAAGTCACCTCCTCATAGCTAACACCATCCCAAAGAACCTTCACCAGAGGAATCTGCTTACCTCTAAGCTCTTTTACCTCTCTGTCCACGATCCTCATCAGTCGCATAACATAAGACAAATCATTTTCTAATTGTACAAATTCATTTCTTATGACATGTGAAGGATCTGGATTGTACTTTCTAAGCTGTGACACATGGAATACATCGTGAAGGTTTGACAAACTAGGTGGAAGTGCAATTTGGTAGGCTACGGGTCCAATTCTCTTTAGGATTTGATAAGGACCAATGAAACGAGGATTCAACTTCTGTGTTCTCAATGCTCTACCAATCCCTGTTATCGGAGTGACTCTCAAGAATACATGATCTCCCTCACTAAACTCTAGAGGTCTTCTCCTCTTATCAGCATAGCTTTTTTACCTACTCTGAGCCATAACCAATCTATCCCGAATCATTTTGATCTGATCTGTGGTCTGCCGTACTAACTCAGGACCTAGAATGGTTTTCTCTCCAACCTCATACCAACATAAAGGGGACCTACACTTTCTACCATAAAGTGCTTCGTACGGTGTCATACCTATGCTAGTATGAAAACTGTTATTATAGGCAAACTCCACTAAGGGTAAGAATTTATCCTAACTCCTTTTCTGCTCTAGCATATATGCTCTCAGCATATCCTCAATGGTTTGAATAGTCCTTTCTGATTGACCGTCAGTCTGTGGATGGTATGCTGTACTTAAACTAAGCTTTGTTCTGAAAGCTTTCTGCAAGGCTCCCCAAAATCTAGATGTAAATCTAGGGTCTCTATCAGAAACTATACTAAAGGGTACACCGTGCATCCTAACTATCTCCTAAAGGTATAACTGGGAAAGTCTATCCATGAAGTAGTTAGCTCTAATAGGTATGAAATGAGCAGACTTAGTTAGTCTATTCACTACAACCCATATAGAATTGAATCCTAACTGAGTTCTAGATAAACCCATCACAAAATCCATTATGATGTGATCCCATTTCCACTCAGGGACTCCCAAAGATTGAAGAGGTCCATAGGGTTTTTGGTGTTCTATCTTAACCTTCTGACAAGTTAGGCACCTAGACACAAACTCGACTATGTCCCTCTTCATACCAGACCACCAAAACAACTTCATCAAGTCTTGATACATCTTAGTGGCCCCTGGATGGATAGTGTACTGACTACAGTGAGCTTCTTCAAGGATCCTATCTTTTATTTTAGATTCACGAGGAATATGAAGTCAACCTCTAAACTTGATCATCCCATCATCCGACATATCAAACTCACTAGAATTACCTAAAAAGATCTGCTCACTCACATCACTAAGAATTTCATCTTCCTTTTGAGCTTCTAACATCTGAGCCCTAAAGTCACTCACTATGTCCATTTGACTCACACTGAGACTATGTGGTAACACAGCTACCAAAAGACTCATATCTCTAAAACTCTCAAGAAGTTCACTCTCTTGGATCATCATACGAGATACATGTAGAGATTTCCTACTCAGTGCATCAGCCACCACTTTGGCTTTACCCAGATGGTACTTTAATTCAAAGTCATAGTCTTTCAAAAACTCCATCCATCTTCTTTGTCTCATGTTCACCTCATTCTGATCAAATAAGTACTTCAAATTCTCATGATCACTGAACACCTCAAATCGAACTCCATACAAGTAATGTCTCTAAACCTTTAAGGCGAACATTACTGCGGCTAATTCCAGATCATGAGTAGGGTAGTTTTCCTCATGAGATCTCAACTGTCTTGATGCATAAGCAACAACTCTCCTATGTTGCATCAAAACATAACCTAAACCCATCTTCAAAGCATCACAATATACCTCAAAGTTCTCCAAAGGATCTGAAATTACCAACACCAGCATAGTAGTCAACCTCACTTTAAGTTCTTGGAAACTATCCTCGCAAGCCTGAGTCCATTTGAAAAAACTACATTTCCTAGTTAATCTAGTCAATGGGAGAGCTAATTGAGAAAAACCATTTTATGAACCTTCTATAGTACCCTGCTAGACTTAAGAAGCTTCTAATCTCGGTCATAGTGGTGGGTCTCTCCCACTGCTACATTGCATCAACCTTGCTTGAGTCCATAGAAATCCAACCCTGAGATATCTCATGTCCCAAAAATTGTACTTGTGAAAGCCAGAACTCACACTTGGATAACTTGGCAAACAACCTATTCTCCTTAAGGGTCTCTAACACTATCCTCAAATGTTGTTCATGCTCCTCCATTGTCTTAGAATAGATCAAGATATCATCGATAAACAGCTCAACAAACTGATTCAGGTAGGGTCTAAAAATCTGGTTCATGTAATCCATAAACATTGTCGGTGCATTTGTCAACCCTAAGGACATCATGAGGTACTCATAATGCCCATACCTAATTCTAAAAGCTGTCTTAGGTATATCATCTTCCCTAACCCTTATCTGATGATACCCAGACCTAAGATCAATCTTTGAGAAAACCGCAACTCCTTTTAACTGACCCATTAGATTATCTATCCTAGGCAACGGATACTTATTTTTAATGGTCACATTGGTCACCTGTCTATAGTCTACATAGAGCCTCATGGTACCATCCTTTTTCTTTACTAATAGCATAGGTGCTCCCCACGAAGAAACACTCAGCCTAATGAATTATTTATCCAACAAATTCTCGATTTGTTTTTTGAGTTCTGCTAATTCTAGTGGTGCCATTCTATAGGGTGCTATAGAAATAGGTCCTGTCCCAGGAACTAGGTCTATAGAATACTCTATTTCTCACTTGGGTGGTAGGTCCACTATGTCACTAGGAAAGACTTCGGGATATTCACTCACCATAAGTATTTCACTTAGGCTTTACTCAACCTCAGCGCTTAGTGAAAACAAGAGTACATATCCTTAAGATCCCTCCTCTAAATAGAGATTAACCTGATTCACATTGAGATACACAAACTCAGATAGAACGACTCTGGTAGGTATATCTGACAAGAAAACCAGGGATTTTTCTGAACACTTCAATACTACATGGTTGGCAGACAACCAATTCATGCCAAGAATGACATCAATATCTACAAGAGGCAAACAAATAAGGTTTACACTGAAAATCCTATCTTTACCTTTACACAACAATCAAGACACACTCTAGAAGTTGTAACTAGCTTACTAGTAGATGTAGATACAAATAAGTCATATGAAAGTTTAGACACAGGTAAATCTATCTCATTCACACAATCATTCGAATCAAAAGAGTGAGATGCTTCCGAATCATACAACACAGTTAAAAGATAATTGTGAATAATGCATTTACCTTCAATAAGGTCGGAAGACTGAGTCACCTCTTCACCACCTAGAGTATAAACTCTTCATTTGGCTTGTGGTTTTTGAGTAGGCGTAGTTTCCTTCTTTGATGGACACTTATTCACAAAATGACCAGGTTGTCCACACACAAAGCACATCGGCCAAGGCCAGTCTCCTTACTGTCTTCAACACTTGGAACACTTTGGTCCCAAAAACTCATTCTGAACCTGCTTACCTTTATCCTGAGTAAAGCTAGATTTAGAAGACCCTTTTCTTGAACTTATCATCACCTTCCTCTTCTGAAGATCCTGTGATTTGGGCTACAAAGAAAGCTTCTTAAATTGCCTCTCAACTATTCAACACTTATTAACCAGAGTTTCAAAGTCCTAAATTTCAAACAGTCAAAAGACATTTTGAATGTCAATCCTCAATCCTTCATCAAATTTAACACACTTCCAAGATTCATCTGGGTTAAATCTGATACAAGAAGAGAATTTAGACATTTCAATGAATTTGACCACGTACTGGCCAATAGACATGTCCTCCTGTTCTAGCTTAAGAAATTACATTTCTTTGGCATTCTGAAGAGTCTGTGGAAAGAACTTTATCAGGAATGAGCTTCTAAAGATCCCCCATGTCACATGAGTCTTGATGCCTCAAGAGCCCTTTTTGTATCCACTCACCACTCCTCTGCCTCACCTTCCAGCATATAAGAAGCAAAAAGCACCTTCTGCTCGTCTGAGCAAGCCATAACAGTGAAGATCTTCTTCATCTCCTTGAGCTAACCCTTTACTCTGATTTGGTCATACTCTCCGTTAAAGGAAGATAGATTTGATTTCCTGAATTCCGAGAGGTCTTGGAAAGTCTGATTCCTTCCAGTTGCCTCTTGGTGTGGTTGCCCTTGGTAGTATGGTGGAGGTGGAAGTGGTACTGGTTGTTGAGTTACCAACCTCTCAAGCACTCTAGCAGTTACTGTTGTCTGCTCTCTTATTGCATTGGCATTTATAGTTGCCTTCATTCCAGAGTTCCTATCACTGCTTCCACACAATCGCCCTTGCCTTTTTGCTGCCATAGTTTCTTGTAAACATAGAATAATACATATTGAGGTAGCTAATCCCAATATCATGTAATATGCAATAGTAGCTAAAACAGTCAAAATAAGGCAGTCATACAATTCAATCAAACATCTCAAACAAGAAATAAAGGAAATGCATAATACAATAAGGAACTTCTAAACATGCCTAAACATAGTCAGTCCACACTCCGGCTAAACAGGATGAACTGCTCTGATACTATAATATAACACCTTAATACAAATTATTGTAAAATAAATGGAATATTCTAAAATAAATCGTATTAGATATGTCACTTCTAGAAATGCGAAAAATAAAAATTTATAATAACTTACATAGTCATTATAGAGAGCCACAAATGATCAAAAAGTCCTATATACAACCATCATTGGCTAACACGCCATAAAGTATACTTAAAATTTTCCAAACAACCAGAAATATATACATATACAAACTGGTCCACAAAGGAAAAAAAAAACACTAATCTAAGCCTTCTGCTTCTTCTTTTCCTTACCTTTTTCCTTTTTAGGGACTTTACCTAGATTTACATGGAATATACAAGGGTGAGAAATCACAATTTCTCAGTATAAGCATACCAATATCAGCAGTTAATTATTTATAATAAATAATTCAACTGAACACCATAAACGCATTCAATGTAAAAGAATATCCGACAATCAATAATATCAAAGAATCGTTCATACAATCCTAAGGTATTATCGAACAAGCTACCAAACAATCAATCGGTTAAGTCATGACAAATGCCCATACAAGTGTCAACCATGTAATGTCTTATGTTATGAAGTATAATTATGTTCAAACAAAGTTCACGTATTATGGATGTGCAATGCCAATGTAGATTTTTAAGTTGAAAACATAAGATATCTACTTATTTTCCCCCAGGAACCGTGTTCCTTGTATATACTAAGTAGGATAGGCCTCCAAGCCCTGACACCACCTGGTGATGTGTGGACTAGTTTCCCTTACAAAAGTAAGAGTACTGATACCAACTCCATACACCGATAACCCTGAATATACAAGCAAACCCGCAAGAAGAATTCAGATCCAACACCTCATTCTCAGGTCATATGGTTATGCACACCATCTAAGGTCACAATACATAGGAAAACAAGCAAATACCAAGTTTGAAAACTAAATATCCAAGCCACATAGCAAACACTAGAACATAAGAATATTGGCCTCACTTATCCAACAAAGGTAGCCAAATTCATACCTCTAGCTAAACAGTATTTAGAACCTCCCAAAATCACTCACAAGTGACTTAGAAATCAACCTCATGTTGGAAAAAGTTCTAAACACTAACCTAGGCATTCTATCACATTTGAATGCCTAGGATTTCTCAAACTTTTCATATATGCAAGTTAATAATTCTCTCCAAGAAATATCCCAAAAAGTGTCTCAATACACTCTAAAAGACTTGCACAAATGATCTCATCTAGCCAAGAACTTAAAAACATCAAAAATAATATTTTTGAATATTCTGGCCCTAAACACGATGCCATGTCTAATTACACGCCCCCTCGTGTCTTGCTCTATAAGCATTGTTTCACGAAATTCAACTGGCAGAGTGGGACACGACCCCCCTCGTGTCTTCAGACACAGGCCGTGTTTCTCAATCAGAACATTCTGTAGCAAAAATTGCAGAACAGTGACACTGTTCCATTGGTTCTTTTCTTAGATTTTGGCCACTCCAATCCAATCTCTAGGTGATTTCAAGTCCCAAACAAATTCACAAACATGAAAGAAACTTAAAACACTAATTGATTATCAATAATGGATCAAAATACTAAATTACTCATCCAAACCCCTAAAATTAACACTTAGAGCGTTTTAGGTCCAAATGGAGAATTTTCAGTTTCTAATCCAAACTCTTAGCATGAACAAGTCATAAACACCATTTAAAACTTATTCAAGTAAGAAAATCACTTAAAACACCTCAAGATCTCATTTTGACATATTAACCCTCAAATAAGCTAAATATGAAAAAAATGAAGAAGATGAAGTTTCAAGCTCAAGAACCCCTACCTTGTGAAGCAAAGCTGTTGCAGATAATCACAAGTCCTCAAGTTTTCCTTTCCCCTTTGATCTCCTCTTCTCCTTCTTGTTTTCCTTTTTTTGCTCATTTCTCTTTTGCTACCACAGGTTCTGTTTTCCAGCCATGAAGAGAAGAAAATAAAGTGAGAAAATGAGAGATAAAGAATCAAGTAAAAAGTCCAACATAAAGGATGAAACCATGGAGAGTTAAAGGCCAAGTATTATAACATTGGTACTTCTCGATCTACTAAAAATACTCAACTTTAACTAAATCAAGTTTTTCAAGTTCCAACAACTTTAAAATAAATACTAACATTCATTAAAAAAGTCATTTCACCAGTATTATAATTTTTCATATCTGTGACTAGTTAATCCAGCATTAAAATACACAACCAGTATGTCTAAAAATAACAAACGGACTCCGATCATTCTCAAACTTTAATTACATAATAGAAAATAGATTTGTGACTTAGAAATAAATTATCCACATTTATTTTCATTAGCTAAGTCATTTAAGCTAATATCTGGGCCATTTTGAGCTACTCTTCACCTTTCAGCTTGCAGCAAAGTACCTAAACTAACTCAAATTATCACGATATTAAACAGGCATATTAAACAAGTATTAAACTACCTTTGTAACTATTTACGAGTGAAAAGGATGTTACATCAGACATTAGTAATCCATTAATATTCATTTGACATCAATATATATGTTTCATACCTTCAAAATCAACTATATAATGTAAATTCAAATAAAAAATTATTTCACATAAAACAGAAAAATTTGGTGCTTTCATAATTTACACATTTCATACATTCGTAATCAATTTCATATCAAAGTAATATTTTTATTAATTACATTAATATGGCCACAATTGTGAGGATGAGACATACAATTGTGAATTCTCATTTAAGTACTCAAATAACTCTCATGCCTCATCTAGGATTTTGTGTAAGAAAGTACCCCCACACGAAGTGTCAATTATTTGCTAGTTGCGTTCATTCAATTCAGAGTAAAAGTTTTACACTTGTTACCATTTAGGAACTTCATGGTGTGAACAATAGTGCAAAAGATCCTTAAATTTTTCCTAACTCTCATGAAATTATTCATTATTAACTTGAAAAAAAATGGTAATGACATGTCTCATTGTAGTAAGTTTACCTATTGAGAAATATATTTTTTAAAGTTCTCCTGATAATCTATCCTAAGTGGTAATTATATCACATGTAGAAACCAATTTTTAGCCTTGTCTTTTAAAGAAAAAAGATAAAGATAAAGATGAATTGCATCATCAGTAATATTAGGGATATTTAAGGTGGAGCATACCTCTAATAATGCATCTAGGTGCTTATAAGAATTTTCATACTCAAGATCATAAAATGTTAGTAACATTTAAATTACACTAGGCTTAATTTCAAAGTTGTTAGCCCTAATCTCAGGCAAATAGACACAAGCAGGAGAATCATATGCATTTGGAGTAAAATATTCCTTAAGTGCTCGATTATTACTTGTCATATTTAAATTAGTATCAATGAATGCGGTTTGATTTTGTGTTCTAAGTGCACGTTCTATCTCTGAGTTGTACTCTTTCAAATATAATGACAATGAGCGCCTACCAAACATAACTCAGACAAAATATCAAACTAAAAAGAGATTAAGAGTTAGAACAAAAACATTCGGAGAGTCATAAGCTTGAGTAGAATTGACCTTCTCTAACTTTTTCAACAAAAACTAAAAATAAAAACACGAAGACCAAACAAATAAAATAAAATAAATAAAATTAAAAATAAAATAAAATAAAATAAAATTCTAGACTAAAAATTAAAATAGGCAAAAAATAAATTAAAGTAATTACAAAATCAACTCCCGACAACAACAACAAATGCTTGGCGAAAATTTTCAAATAATAAAATTACCCTTTACTTGCAAGTACATAAGATCTATGTAATATTCGGTAAATATAATGATGTCGTACTCACAAGGAGTGATATGATTAATTAATAAAATATAATATATACCTAAATTAATTTAAAAAAAATATTTTGATTTAATATAATTAATTTAAGAATTTAAATTATGCACTAAACTAAACGCTCAAATTAAATAATTATCTAAATGAAATAACTCAAATTAAAATGTAAGATAAAACAAAGAATAATTCTAGGACCTCGAATCTACCGCTAATTATGCAAAGATGAATTTAACTTAAATAAAAATGAATCTTGTTTTATGGAGTGTCTACGGCTACAAGCTTTGATTACTACTAAAGAATATTAGAATCTAATTATTAACATAATTCATCTAAAATAACATGACATATTCAAATTATGACATAAATAATTTAATATAACATGAATTATTCAATCTTTAGATTACAAAAACATTGAATACTATTGCACAATCCACATTTAAGACTACAAAAATTAAGTATGTGATTAAAATATATCAATTTAAATTTACTAATGACTACAAGACAATCAATAAAAATTAAATTGGATAAAAATTAAAGATTAATAGCCATCATCATTGTGCAATTATAGAATAAAGAAAAATATCTTAAATAAAGTTAAATCATCTAAAATAAAGATCAGAGTTTCATCTTAATCATAAAAAATAAAATTAGTTACTCATGGTGAAAGTATTAAATACAAAGAGATAATAAAAATCCATAAAGGATCAAACAATTGCTACACTCGTTCTTCCTCTGCTTCGTGCGGCGTTATGCGTCTCTCTCTAGTCTCGAGCCTCTCTTTCTTCTTGTCTATTAATAAGAGATTTTACCTAATAGAAGTGTTTCCAGTACAAAATCTCTCTAATTGGTCCTCAAATAATAAAAAGATATTGATTGGACTTAGGAAACTTAATCTCCTTAATTGGTCTCCAAATAATAAAAAGATATTGATTGAATTTAGGAAAACAATTTTAAGAAACTTAATCTCCTTTTATTGAAGGCTACCAAGTTTTCATCTTTTCCTCTTTTTATTTTTCTCATCATCCAGATGACAAAATCAGCCTTTAAGATCAACAAAAGTTGTTCCATTTTCTGTTAACTTTCCAACGCCGCAAAAATCGCGTCGATATGATATCTGTAACTCAAGATATGATCCAAATACAGTAGTAAGGTCAGAAATACAAGTTGAATCTAAATTTGCAACAAATTTCATTCTCTTTAAGGATCCTAATCTAATATTTAATTATCCTTATCTTCAAGTTTTTACACCTAATTAGGACTTTGAATGAGATATAAAATTTTGATAAGATCTATTCAAAACTCTATCTTCAGGATCTCCTTATTATAAAAAATCCTCTAGATTTATCTTAGTCTTGTATAATAACATTTGTGGTGTCATACAATTTTAGGTGTAAAGGCTCCTCTTCAATTATTTTTCTTTATGGCACGTCACAATATCTTACTGATTACACTACTTTTACTTTTAAATATAAATAATTAGTGCATAATTTAGTAATTAATTTATCTCAAAGAAACAAGTGACAATGCCACAAAATCAATAAAATTAAATATATTAAGATGTAATAATACCTATTTTTATAAGAAAAATATATAAAAAATTATGTTATTATCAATCAAAGCATAGTAAAATTAATTGAAATGTATCTTATTGATGATGAAATAAAGCACTTAATTATATATTTTCAAAACTAAATATTTTTAAGACTTGTAGTTTTTTTTTTAAATTGAGGATAAATTATAAAACTACTTTGATTTAAATTAATATCTTATGTATGATATGATAACATTTTCATATATATTGATATTCTTTTTGTGGAAATATATATTGTAAAGGGAATATATAAGGAGTTTTGAGTCAAGATTGTACCAAATAAACTATTATGACTTTATTATAATAATTACATGATAATTTTTTATTTTAATTAAAATAAAACCCTGCGCCGTTATTTAGTAACTTGGGCTATAATGTCAAACTTCGCTAAGTAGCATTGACATAAATTAAAATATTTATTAGTTTTAGTTTCCAACTTTTAAAATGTTATGACCTAATTATTCATAATATTTAAATTTGTATATTTTGTCTAAATCTTGGATTGATCTCATTAAATGGGTTATAATTTGACCAGGAACATATGATCTCAAATTTTGTCATGTGTCATCCTACTCAACAAGTAATATTTACATTACTTTCTTGACACATGACAAATAAAGTAGCTAATATTCTGTCATATATCATCTTTAATTTATTGTCATTTTTTGCTATATGTGATCTAATATGACAACATGAGATATGTGATAAAAAAAATGTCACATGTACAAGAATCAAATAATAATTAAAAAAATAAAATTCAATAACCAAACAATAAAAACAAAAATGAAAAAAAAATAACTTTTCAAATAAGTAAAAAATTTAATCAAAATGCTTTATATGATTAAAAAATTCTTCCATCCCCAAAAAGAAGAATATCTTGTCATTTGTTCAATACAACAATGACATGTTTGCATATGTCAATTACAAATATTCAAATACTAAAAATCTAATAAGTTAAAATGTTGATATAAACTTCTTAAAAAAGAATAATAATATTAAAATTACATAGGCAAAGAAAGAACAAAAATTATAAATGGAATGAAAAAAAGAAAAAGAAAGATAAAAATTAAACTAACATAAAATGAAAGTTTACATGAATATTTTCTTTTTTCGTTTTATAAGATTTCATCACATATTTTAGTTTTGAGATTATACTTGTTTAGGGTACAAGAAATTTCCTTCCTAAGTGCACTTTTGATTGAGTTCTAAATTATTTATCACTTGACTTACTTTTTTTTTAAGTTATACGAATATAAATTAAACTAATTTATACATAATTTTTAGTAAAATTAATTTATTGAAATATATTTTTCTAAAATTTTTAGATTAAATTATGTATTTAAAAGACAAAGATTTTTGTTTATATTATAAATATTTTTAGACATATAGGTTATTTTATAATATTTTATGTTTGAATTCTTTAGTATTACATATTAGAATGAAATTCTTTTATGAAAATATTATGTATTTTTAAACTAAATTTATAAATATTTTTTCTTTATAAATTATTATATATGTTTTATTTGATAAAATTATTTTTACTTAAATTATATTTATTTTTATAATTTAATTCTTAAATTTACATGCACGGGTGCAAAGTCTAATTAGAAAGAATGACAACCACAAAATTCAGCTCTATTAAAAAGAATAGATAGAGGGATAGGTTTATTAGCATTTTAATATGTCTACTTACACTTCATTTTAAATATTTTTATTTTATTTTATTTTATATTTGACGTATTGCTCACATAATTTCAAATCGAGGATGGTAATTAAGTAGAGTCTTTTCTAAAGTGTCGATTCTGAGATTCAAATATCTGATATTATAAGTAAGGTTCGTTTAGAGCTGTAATTCACTTTTACTATGACCAATCACTCTTGGATAATTTTTATTTTAATTTATAAATTTATCCTTATTTAAATTTTTTAGAAGGTAAGAGTTTTTGTTGAATGTTTTATTATCTATTCCTACTCTGAATTAGATTTAATGACTATCTCATCTAAAAATTCTTCTTTTACGCACACATCACTAAATGGCTCTCATCCTGCTAATTTTCTCCTTAATGATTCATCTCTTGCTAATTTTTTTCTCTGCTTTCTAAATTTCTTTTCTGCAATCTCTTTTCATGGTAGTTTAGATTCTCAAATAGTAATGAAACGCCATTAGACTGGAACACAAATATGAATTTTCTTAACTCTAATAACTCTGATGTTCTAGGGATGGAGTTAAATTCTTATCTGAGTATGCATTTTTCTAGTCTGTTTTCTGCATTTTGAATAATGTTTTTTTTTCCTTATGCTTCGAGCCAGCAAATTTAAGCAAAAATAATTATTAAATAGTTTCTTTCTCAAATTATCAATTGTAACTTGTGTTACATTGAATTAAATACTTCTTTTACTGAACATCACTAAGCAATACTTTTTTTACTGAATTAAATCCACTATACAAATACCTTTCTGTTGCAAATAAAATTCCTTTATTTTTTTTTAATTATTGATTGTGTGTTGTGCTGCGTTGTATATTATACACTTCTGTTTACTGAAATATCACCAACTTTGAGAGCAACATTCACGTTAAACTATTAAAGGTTTGAATTTTCATCTAATTCTATCATATTTTAAAACTTCCAACGCTTAAAGAATTTCACGTTAATATTGTATTAAATTGTGTTCTTGAATTTAATAAAATAGGTTACTACTTGTTTAATTTTTAATTTTTTACTTTTAATTGAGGATTTACAAAAAAAAAAAAATATAATCATATATATTTAATTTATTGCAAGAACTCATTCAGAAGAAATTTTATATTTAATGTGTTATTTTTCATTTAATGTACTCTAGTGTTTTTTGGTGATTGGACTATAATGAATTTATAAATTATATGGAGTTACATGATTTTTTTTAAGTATTGATTGCTTTGTTTTGCTTTTTAAAATTAAAATGAATTTATAGCTTTGTTTTTTATACATGAATTTATAGCTTTGTTAGTATTATAGCAGTGTTCTCTTTTAAATTAAAATCTAAAATCTAGATGCATATGCTTGTCCTCCTATATTGTAAAAAGTTTTAAATAAAAATTATGAGTGGGGAAAATTTATTTTTGAAATTTTTATGTATTTTATTTTAATAATTTTATTTAATAGTAATACATCCAATTGCAACATTGTAATTTTAAAGTTAAATATAATCAATTTGAAAGGTAGATAAATTGAATAAAACGTATATTAGTTGTAACGCATCTACAATATAAAAGAAAATAATTTTGACTTTTGTTTAAAGAAGAAAAGTTAAATAAAGGTAAATTTGTAAAGTACAATAAAAATTAAAAAATGAGGAGTGTGGATTAATATATAGGAGTATCAATAACTCCACCCAAATAAAAGTTCTATTTGTTTTGTTAAAATAATTTAATTGTATTTATTTTGATTAACAAATATATATAATATGTTTTTATCATATATAACAAATATAGTTCAACCTAAGTCACGAAAATTGGTTTAATGGTCAGGGATTTAAATAGTTTTTAAGAAAATAATTCAACTTAATATTTGTTTACATGAACTATATTTACTTTATTTAACAAGTAAATATAAAGTGTATTTATTATTTAACCAAAAAAAATCCTTGACAAGTATAAGTGATTATTAAATATAGCGATTAGAATTGAAATTTTAAGTTTGAGGAAGCGAGGTGTAGTAATTTACTCTTAATCTGCTTCTAAAATAATATTTTATTTTTTGAGTAGAGAAAACCCATTTTCTCTTATAAATTAGAACTTATTATTCATAGATCAAATGATTACTTAATTTACTCTTTTCAGCAACAAACAAAATACAGAATAATTAGCAGACCATGAAGATCCCAAAGCAAATCTACTTAATATTTTTTTAACAAATGAGGTTTAAGACCTAGTCTAAAGAGTAAAAGTTAAGAGAGGAAGCAAAACGGACGGTTACAGTAGAACTTGATCTCACAATCATATAGTTGTATGGCAAAGTCTAATATACACCTTGTAAAAAAGGGTGTATCATACACCTTGAAATATATATCATTGATTTAATATTAAATAATATCAAAAGGTGAGATTATTTACCTGGAACTTGAGAAACTGGTTAATTGTGTAAGTTTTATTTTAAATAAAAAACTCTTTATCTATTAAATATTTACGAAAGCTGCTTTCTCTCTACTGTTTATTTCTCTCTCCCCCTTTCTCTCATAAGTTGCAGATCAGTGAAATTAGATGTGAAATTTACAAACTTCTTCTCCGCCACGATCATTGCCTCCATCTGCACAATCACCTTCCCCTGAAGGCATCTTCTCCCCCCCCCCCAACAACCCTCCTCCAACTTCTCCACCTCCTCCCCCTCTCTCCCCCCCCCCGCCCAACAACCCTCCTTCTCCACCTCACACCCCTCCCGGCGACACAACAATTCCACCTCCTGCAGTTCCCCCATCTGTTGTCCCTCCACCCGCACTCACACCAATATGTCTGTCATCTCCTCTAGTGACTTCTCCTACTCCAGTGAAGGTGAAGAGTAAGGCACCGACACTAGCACCAGGCTCTGTATCCCCATCTGTGGAAGCTCCTGGCTGTCCTCTCTCGCTCCAGCTGGTGATGAAGACAACTTAGCCAGATCTGTTCATACAATCACCAGTTGAGGAGCCATGGATGTCGTAGAGGAATGTCTGTTCTTGGAGGCGGCGGAGGTTTTTTTTTTGTCAACAAAAAAATATCTACAATAACATGTTTTTGATATTGCTGTTAGATCAATGGCTCAAATTCAGGGCATAGGTGTTGGAGATGAAAAACAAAATGGAAATGATAATGGGGATGGAAGATGGCAGATTGGTGATAAGAGAATTTTAAGCTTTTTGAATAAGCTCATTAGTGCTTCTCCATAAATCTGGCAGATTGGATTCTTATTTTTGGTTTGAATGTTGAAAATCTTAATTTAAATCGTGGATTATCCATGAAAATGAAAATTCAAAAAAAAATTTAAATATTTAAAAATTTGATTCAAATCTTATGGTTAAACAACTCTGAAGCAGTGAATCCATATCAGTTGCATACAATAATATGACAGAGAAGAAGCAGTAATGTGACATAGAATAGAAATATGATGTTAATTATGCAAGAACTCAAAAGCACTACTTTGCAAAGTTAAAAAAGTTTTGGGCCACTTTTGCAATATCAAAAAACAAGTCAAAATAACTCAGTCACTTATTATTACAAGTGATTTCAAAGGTGTAGAATACACCCTAACTCAAGAAAGAGCATAGTAGCATCCGCCATAGTTGTATAACTTAAACAGAAAGATAATTTAGTAAGGAAATTGGGTCTTGAGTTAACGATTTAGCTATAGGTCAAGTGATCGAATTAGAAAATTTAGATAAAAAAATATTTAAAAAAATGAAGAAATTATTTCATATAATAATATTATATTAAAAAATATTAATAGTAATAATAATATAAATTATAAAACTGAGAACTTTATCTAATAAGAACATGTGATCTAATCATACAATACATTTCATCATAACAAGGGTTTTCTAAATTAAATATTCAAATCCTATAAGTTATTTTTTTAAAGTATCAATTAAATAAACAAATAAGAATTGAGTCAAATCGATCTAACCTGTTCGGACGATTCACCTAGATCACCAGAGTTTTATCAAATCAGAACAAAAACCTATTATAAGTATGAACTTGACTAGCTCAAGGATTAGTTTGTAGGTTTAGTGGTTAAATCGACACTACTAGTCTAATTCATACAATTATGCTCACAATCAAACAATTTTTAAAAAATATTTAATGTTACTTAACTAACACTTTCACTTTAAGAGTTTTGCTAATAAATATTCTTAAGATATAGATATTTGTTAAGAAAATTATAATAAAAAAATTTAAATAAAAAATAAAAATAAAAATAAAATATTTTAAATTTATGATACATTAAATGTTTTGTTTTAATTAAAAATTATTTTTTAATTTCCTTAACAATTATCCTAAGCAAAAGCGTTAGTTTAATCATCCTTCGTTAATTAGTGTCTCGATGTGTTTTTTATTGGCACCCAGTACTAGTAGCCAACCAATTCAAGGATAATGAATCAATGATCATTCAGTTATGAGGCACATAAGGTTTAAAAATGAGGAAACACCTTTTTGCCAAACTTCTGACAACGCTGCTTTGGGATTCGAGCTAACCCATAATCTAGTCTTAGCTGTCTTTGATCTTTTTTTCATTCTAGATGAAACTATAATAGCTGTGCTGCTTTGACCTTAGGAGTTGGTGGGTTACAAGTCAGACACCACTGATCTCTTTGACTTTGGTGTATAATCATACTTTGGTGCCAGTCAATAGACAATTAGTCATTCATGTTTCATGGCATTGGCCGCTAAACCTATTGATCATAGTACTGATTCAAATTACCCCTAATTCTTGTCACTCAATATAACTACGAAAGTCTCAAGTCAAACAAAATTTTTAGGTAAATAATAATTTAATTTTGTGGGCCTTTGGCCCAACCAAAAATTAATGAGATAAATCAAAATTTGTGGCAAAATACATTATGTTCAACATGGATTTCTCTTCTTACAAATTTAGAGGATTTGTGTTGAATTGCATTAGAGTAAGAGCATATTCTGCTCATTGCTTCTTTCAGTTTGATTAGTACAGAAGCACATGCATGAATGGAAACGAAGAGAGATATTTTTTCTTACCAATAGATATTTTATCATAAAGTTGGTATAGTACAAAACTACCCTTTATACAAGAGTCCAGAATGATATTAATAAAGTAGCACCAATTTTTTGGTGCTTGACCTTAACATGCACATATAGAATCCTCGGATATTCAAATGGCCAAGCCAATAGGTTATGGGGCCTTTTTTTTTTGTCTAATTATGGGGCCTTTTATTACCTAATTTCTTTTATGTGGAAAAGGGCCGTTATTCAAGGAGCAAAGTTAGGAGCTTTACTTTCTTAAGCCCAAAATGGAGAAAAGATATAAGGTGCCTTTAAGGATGGACCCAGTATGTTTGGGTCCATCAATGAACCCACCAAAAAAATTAGGTATAACTGGTTTTGTCGTATTTACAAATTGGATCAATATATGTTCATAATTGTAGGATAGTCCTTCACTAAAAATCAGATCTGAATGAGGTGAGGTGCTTTCAAATTTGAAAAACCGTTATGGGTTGGAGTTAAAAAAATTGTCTTCCGTCTAAGGCATGGTTTTGTGGTAACGATGAGTGTTGCTCTTCAGGGAGAGATGGGGGGTTGGTGGAAGAATCATTGTTGGTGTTGTCCTAGCGGATCCAGCATTGTTGTCCTGTAGAGGCAACATAAAGGTGACTTAAGTAGAGATTGATTTTTTTTTTGTTCGGATATTTGAAGTGCAATACTCAGAGCAACATTTGTTGTTCTCTTATTGCTTAATTAGGGTTATTTGGTTATTTGTAATCATTTATGTCTATAATCTCCTTATTTGAAACCACATACGAGGATTGCTTTTATGAAAAAAAATAAAAAATAAAGGTTTCACATTTAATATCTGCATCCTCTGCAATTGTTCTTCCTCTCATTTCTGGGACTAGTTTTACTTAGCCCCATAGCCCCATATGACCACACCCATTTGAGTACATCTAGGATGGTTCTTGGCTAAAATTGAAACATACCTCTTATAAAGGTTGAGAATTGAGGATTTCATGAATGTAGCTTGCATTCTATAAAGGGCAACAAACTAAATGTGAAACATCTCAATATAGAATACAATACCATACATCAATTTATAGCAAAGAAATAGCTCGCTTGTTTCTCAAGAAGAGATGGTATACATGCTCAATATCATTTGATTGAATAGTTGACCTAGTCCCTTGTTGTTTGAAGAAACCCATACAGGAAAGGCGAAAAAAGAGATCGGGATGTGAGATTCCTAATTCAAATGAAAGGAATGACTAGAAATATATGCTCACAAAGTGCTTTGCCCGTACCTTCCTCCGAATGAGGAGTGGTGACCTTGTTCGGCATGCCATACGACCGACACTGGCTCTATACTCTAATAGAAAAAGAGAAGGAGGAAAAAGAAGGCGTGGCACCAGCGAGATCCAACTAAGGTAAGGAACTTCCTGTCGCGGCTGCTCCACTCCACCGCGATCTCATGAACCATTTCTGAGCAGAATAACCATTTTCAAGTAGTGTTTGATTGATTATGTATTAATCAATATTCGATTGATTGGTTTAAGGTTATCGACAAAAAAGATTTGTCTAAGTCACAGCCAGAACCGTCGATTGAGAGGGATCACCTTCTCTCATTGATAAGGATGGAACAACATGATGAAGAAGGCAGCGAAAGTATAGAGGAAAATATGAGAAGAGAACAAGGAGTCATACCACCCTTGTGGGTTGTTCACAATTTGTATGAAAGATCGGTTGAGTACCTTGGCCTGGGTAGGTGGTGCTGAGTTTCGTGTCCTTAGCAGGCTTGACCATCAGAGATCCGTTCACTCGCCATATGGCTTGTGTGTATCTGTATGACCACCGTAGTAGGCTCTCCTTATAAAGCTGTCTTCATTCTTGTTTGGGATGTGGATTGGCCAATTAGAAGCATCGTAGTATTTCATACGAAAGATGCTTAGAGCCAGTGAGGAAAGGGTTATCTTGCTTTCTATGTCCACCTTGTACAGCTTCCAATATATCTCTTGAGCTTTTTGCATTACACCTCCAAGGAGAAGGATGGTTTAGATTATGCCAAAAAGACGGGAAAAATGATCAATTGTCACATTTTGATGCCAGTTTAAGGCTAACATGAACTTTCATCCAAAAAGACCTTTCCTTGCGGGGCTCTTCCCCCCTAGGGGTCTTCCCTCCCTTCCCTCCGGGGGAGCTGCATTACTGTGTTTGCTCTGATTACATGGCGGTTCTCCATCTAAGATATGGGGCTTGGATGGGGTGGAGAAAATAAAATGTTCGCACTGAGATTTACTCCAAGGCACAAGCGTTCAAAGAGGTGTATGTTTTGTTTCTTGGTGGCTTTTAGGATTCCACATTTTCAGGCCAGTTAAGTCGATCCATTCAGGCTTAACAAGGATCAGGGATTACAACAAAACAATAAAAATATATATTAAGAAACTTAAAATACATAAGGACCTAACTGTAAATAATTTTTCCTACTGCCTCAACCGGCTATACAAGTTCCCCACGAGTCATCTACACCATCCATCTACTCTTTTTTTTCCTAATCCAACGGCTACCCGTTCTGGGTCCATCGATAGACCCAAACTTCCCAAGTCCATCGTATACGAGGCCTTCTAACATGTAGTGGGATGGACTACTTTTGTGTTTGTCATGCAAGGTTATGTGCTTCTTATAATCTAATCATGAGTCCTTATGTATTACAAAAATTAAAATAAAATAAAATAAATAACAATATAAGTTTAATGAAGATTTATGGCATCTTTATAGTCCATCGTTCCAAGGTGTCTTCTTAAGACTGCCTTTGTAACAAAGTTATTTCATTATTTACACTAAGCTATTTGGGGTATGAAATTAGATTTGGAATTGAACTTTAGAGTTAAAATTGGATCTCACAATTCTAATTATCTTATTTGGTATGTACATTAGAATTAGAATTTTAATTTTGAGTCTAATTCTATAAAATTGAAAAATAATTATTTATACTATTTTTCAATTCTTAGCTTCGACTAGCAAAAAATTTAAAAACAAATATGTTATATATATATATATATATATATATATATATATATATATATATATATATATATATATATATATTCATTATCTTTGTCGCATACTCCAACAACCATTATTGCTGATGTTGGCCAAATTACCGATGACATCCTCTGACACCATCGCTGGCGGCATCCTCCAACCCTTGCTGTCGGTTGGCGCCCTCTAACCACCATCATTGTCAGTGTTCTCTAAACACTGCCCTTACTGGTACACTCCGGTTACGTTACCGCCAATATTTTTTAGCATCCATCATCATCAAAGATATATTCCTATTGTTGATGTAATTCGACAACATAAGCTCTATTAAAAATTATTTATAATAATTTGAAATTTTATTTATTAATACAAATTTAATTATGTTTTAGATATTCTTTTTAAAATATTTAAACAACAGAATTCTAATCCAATTTAGAATTACAATTTTATACCTCATTTCTTTATTTGATCCAAACATAAAAATCAAGATTCTTAGTTAATTATAATTCTAACATAATTGGAATTGAAGTTAAAACTCTAAATTGTAATTCTAATTTTGTCATCCAAATGGATTGAATAGTGGAATTAAGCCTTTCCATGCCCATAATCTAAATAATAAATTATTGGGTTTTCTTATTTCTATCTTAGGCACTACCATCCTGACTTATTATTTATTAAGCCTTGGAGTCTCATGTGAATCTCATGAATGTTTCAAATATGAGTGAAGAATTTATGGTAAGTAAAGTAGTGTCAACATGAGTTATTAGGACACAAAATAGGATATAGTGTTCTTAAGAAGAAACATATGGCGGAACGTGATGAGAGAGAAATAGTAGTGTGAGAAGGATTATGGAAAATCCACCCAAGAGGAATGTCATTAGTTGTAGAAGAGTAAAAAAAAAAGGTGAGTAAAGAAGATGGAGCTTTTTTGGGGACTGCCTCTCTAGTTCCTAGCTAGGAGGACTGGATGCTTGACCAACCCAAGGCTACGCTGAACAAGGTTGAGAAAAAGTCATATGTGGCCTTACTTATGAATGGTTAAGGTAGCATGAATAAAGAGGAAGATTCGTCCAACTCAAAGGATGACAACCCAAAGGATGATGCTTCAAGCTCAGATGAGGAGATATCAGACAAAAAGGAACGTCTTCGAAGGAGGAAGATACCAGAGATTACATTGGAGAAACACAGTGATGGGAGCTTCAACCTCATCACCAACAAGGCATAAAAAGAACGTTTGGGTCGACCATGGAAGGATTCTCTGCTAGTGAAGTTGATAGGATGCAAAATAGGATACAATGTTCTTAAGAAGAAGATTAATGGGTTGTGAGCCAAAAAAAAAGAGTCATTTACCTCATTGATTTAGGTAATGACTATTTTCTGGTTAAGGTTAAATCTTCAGAGGACTAAGAATATGCTTTAACAGGAGAACCATGGTTAAATTTTAACCATTACCTCTTTGTGAGGAAATGGCAGAGTGGTTTTATCCCTTACAATGCTGTTGTTAAGAGTATTACATCGTCTGCTTAAATCTTTCGAGTGCAGTTTATATATCTGTTAGGTCACTCTACTTAATATCAATTGATTTTAGGTTAGAATCTCATATGGTATCAGAGCTAAGATTCCATCTTTGTCGCCTATTCTGCTAGACTCGCCTGTTCCATCCAGACATCTATAGAGAGGGGTGTTAAGAGTCCCACATTGCTTGCCTCAATCTCTCAAGTGCAGTTTATATATCTGTTGGGTCACTCCACTTAATACTAATTAGTTTTAGGTTAGAATCTCACAACTGATATTACTAAAATTGTTGCCTTGATCCATTTACCTAGATTATATATTGAGTATTATGACAAAAATTTATTGCAAACAATTGGTAATCTAATTGGGAAAACCTTAAAAGTGGACCTAAATACTGCTTAGCGATCTAGGGTCAAGTTTGCCCAAATATGGGTAGAGGTCAATCTTAAGCAACTATTGAATTTTCACTACAAAATTAATAGTGGAATTCATCACGTGGAATGTGAGGGCATTCATATGATTTACTTTTGTTGTGGCAAATATAGCCATGACAAAGACCATTGCCCCATGAAGAAGGATAAGGTGGAAAAACCAAATCAACCAAAGGTGGTAAGCAAGACAATAACAGTGATGGCACACATAAAGAAAGGAAATGGCAAAAAGGGTATAACTATTAATATGGAGGGAAGCCAAGGAAATGAGGGAGGTGAAGGATACTTTGGACCTTGGATGATGGTCCATAGGCCAAAAAGAATGAAACATATCAACAAAGGTGCAGAAGGGACAAATGCTGGAAACAGAAATGCGGCAGACACAAAAGGCAAGGACAACGAGGATGGGCAATCTCGTTTTGAGGCTCTACGTAATGAGGAGGGGCATGAAATTAATATTGGTATTGCAATTGTGATTTCTCAACTTGATGCAATGACAATCATGGGCAATAATAAAAATGCAGAAAAAAAAATTTTCTTTGCCTCGAAGCAAAATGAGAAAGGAAAAGGCACAAAAAGCTCTCAACTAGGATGATTGGACAAATGAGGAGTCAACACAAGTAATCCTAAGTAAAAAAAGACCCATTAACTTTATACCTATACTGTGCAACAAGGCCTTAATGTCCAAGTCCAAGAAAATAACCAAAGCCCTTCCACAAAAATAGTGAGCAATACTAATACCACACAATAAGGGCAAACCAAGCCCATTTAGAATCCTTATGATATTGTGGCCCACTCCTCAATTGGGCAAATTCACAATTTAACCTAAATAGATCCTAAATCCTTATATATCTAAGGTTTACTTGGTGAAGAACTACACCTAATGAATGGACTCAAACACTTTAGTGAATTTGAGTGACCTTATGCCCAATGTCTAGGGGATGCTATGCAGTTAGCCTAATTGGCCTTGGTTTAGTATCTTTTTCTTCTTGGTTTTTATGATTATTATGAACTGGAGTTATCGTAAAGTAGCGGACAGTGCCTTTGGTCGCAACCTCAGAGAGTTGATTAAGTAATATAAGCCTTGTTTGGTGGCTTTACAAGAGCCACTATGTAGTGGAACTATTACCAATAAAATTATCAATAAATTAGGTTGTAAGTTTTATACAATTGTCGAAGCAAGGGGATTTATGAGAGGGATTTGACTCTTATAGAGCAGAACCGACTTGAAGGTTACTGTTATTCAAAACAGTTCCTTCATGTGGAAATAAAAGAGGAAAATAAGGAAGCTTGGCTATATACAGTAGTGTGAGTAGGAATGCACGGAGGCCTAGGCTTATCTAAAATCCCGTGTGGACTAGATATCTGTGGAATGGCTTATAGCTAAGGATTTTAATGAGATTGCTAATGTTGAGCAAAAAAAAAAAAAAAATAGGGAGGCCCAGCTGATGCCCACAAATGTCAACTATTCTCTGACTAGATCAATGGCTGCAATATAATCAATTTAGGCATGGAAGGAACTATTTTCACCTGGAGAAGACCTCAGTGGAAAGGGCTTGACAGAGTTTTTAAAAGGCCGGACAGGGCTTTGAGCAATGCTAGATGGAGAATGAGGTTTCATGAAATAGTTATTTTTCCTCTACCTTATATCAACTCTGATCACTATCCCCTTTTAATCTTTATGGATTAAAGGCCTATGCAGCAAAAAGAACCGTCCTTTCAGGTTTGAGTATGCGTGGACTTTTGATAATAATTTCAAGCACTTTGTTGCTACCAATTGGAAAGTTCAAGAGTCCTTTACTGGTTCTACAAATTTTATGAGTATGAAATTATAGCAATGGAATAAGGGGTATTTTGGTAATATTTTCAAAAAGAATTGTAGACTCCTTGCTAGAATTGAAAGAATTCAAAAAGCTAGAAATTATTGGAAAAATTAATATCTAGACAATCTGGAGAAACATCTTAGAGAATATTTAGAGATGATCCTTGACCAAGAGGAAGCTTTGTGGTTACAAAAATCACGGGAGTAATAGATAAGACAGGGAGATTGGAATATATCCTTCTATCACATGAAAACCATCATCTAAAAAAGGAAACACAAGATTCTAACACTGCGAAATAATAGTGGAAATTGGATTGAGAATCCGACTCATATTTGTGAGCATGTTGTGAAGTTCTACCATGATTTATTCATTGAAGAAATTGCTCAGCGACCTCCCCTTGTGACTGACAAATCCTACCTAATCCTTAGTCCTTTGGAAAAGAACAAGTTGGCTAAAATGGTGCTAGAAATAGAAATTACAAGTGCTATGCATAGTTTGGGCTTACTTGAAGCCCTTGGAGATGATGACTACTATGCCTTATTTTTCCAAGACAACTAGCCTACTGTCAAGGAATCATTGATTAGTTTTGTGGCCAATGTATAGCTTAATCCTGCTAGAATTCAAGAGGTTAACCAGAATTTGTTGGTCCTTATACCTAAAATCAATGCCCTTGAATATATTTATTAATTTAGGCTAATTACCCTTTGCAATGTGATTTATAAATGCCTTACTAAAGTGATTGTCTAAATAGTTAAACCTTTGCTAAATACTAGAATCTCCCCCTATCAGGCCAACTTCATTCCTGGAAAAAGAGTACATGATAATATTATCTAGCCTAAGAAATGATGCACTTAATGAAGAAGGTGGGAGGAAGATGAGGGTTCATGTCAATCAAAATTGACTTGGAAAAAGCATATGATCGACTTAGCTAGGGTATTATAAAGGAGTGCTTGGATGAATTTAAAATTCCCAGTAACATAAGAGATATTATTATGGGTTGTATCACTTCCTCAACTTTCAAATTCCTTTGAAATGAAGATAAAATTAATGAATTCAAACTTTCTAGAGGCATTAGGCAAGGAGATCCGATATCTTCTTTCTTATTCATTATATGCATGGAAAAATTATCTTTTTTAATTAAAGAAATAGTAGAAAAGAAGGGATGGATTCCTATGAAAGCAGGAAGGAAAGGACTTGTAATTCCCCATCTTCTATTTGCTGATGATCTCTTCCTATTTGCTGAAGCTAGTATGGATTAGCTAAAACAAATTCTCACATGTCTTAACTAATTTTGCATTGCCTTAAGTCCGTGCATTAACCCTTAAAAGTCTTGTATCTCGTTTTCCAAAAATGTTAAACTAAGTGACAAAGAGGTTATCCTCCATAAAAGTGGTTTTACTAAATAAGAGGAATTGGACATTTTCTTGGTGTTAATCTTTCTCAAGGAAGATGTCAGAAGCAGTCTTTTGATCATATCTGGAATAAGATTAAATCAAAACTTAGTGGTTGGAAGGCTAATTGCCTATGTTTGGCTAGTAGGGTCACATTAGCTCAATTTGGTCTAGGTTCTTTTAGCTATTATGACATGTAACATGTGCTTCTTCCTAAAGGTGTTTGTAATGAGATTGAAAAGGCACAATGAAGCTTTATTTGGGGAAGTATTGAACATAGGAGAAAAGCACACTATATTGGTTGGCCTACTTTTTTTTTTACCTAAAGAGAATAGGGGTTTAGGACTCAAACACCTACAGAGCATGAATGAGGCCTTTTTACTCAAAACAGAGTAGAACATTATTACAAAACATGAGTCTTTATGGGTCTCGGTGTTGTGGGGGAATTATGGTAGGGGTGCCAATCCTACCCGAGGAATTATTTGTTGTAATTCAGACTCACATTTGTGGAAGGATGATAAACACAATTTTTATACATTGGTTAACTCTCATATTTAATCTCTTAGACCTCTTATATACTTAATTGATTGGTATTGTTCACAATTTATAAGTTTGGCTTCAAATTGAGCTTAATTATATATTTTAGCATTATTGAGAATTTTCTATTGTTTCTATATTTCAGGCATAACTTGAGTTCTATACATCTAAAACTTATCAATTTTATCTTGTATGGAACCTGAGAGAAATCTCTAAAATTTTAATGAGAGCTCAAAGGTTGAATCAAATATCTAGTGAGTCACATTAGGCCTAGAAGTTAGAACAAAGATGTTGTCACTTGAACCTGGATAATATGTAAAGATTGAGCCATAATTTGGGTTGTACGAGTCATATGGAGTTGAGACCAGTGCCATTGGAAATATGAGACACAGTTCTTTAACTTTTATAAAGATCACTTATCAAAACTATGACATTTTAATGGTGTTCTCACCCTTTGAAGTCAGGTGATGGGTATAGAGAGCTTTTAAGAATGTTTTAGGCATAACTTTATCATCCTAAGTCCAAATTTGGCAAATTAGATATCCAATTAAAGATTAAAGGAAGAGGATTAACCCTATGCTAGAGGCAAACTTAGATTTTAAATTTTAGAGGTAGTTATTTATGCAATTGCATTAACTCTAAAATCGAACCCTGTTTTTCTCTTAGCTGCTCTTGCACTTTCTCTCTTCATCTCTTTACCTCTCCCTTCTCTCTTAGTTTCTTTCTTTTCTGTTTATTTTCCCTCCCATCCATGGAGGACTAGAACTTTTTAATCAATTCTAGGAATTGATAATCTTGATGTTTAATTCTAAGATTATATTTTGATTATTTTACATTTAATTGTTAATCAAGTTTCTTTTTTACCTCTTTTATTTTGGTCAGTTGAAAGAAAATGATGTGTTCTACAAGTCTCACTCTTTGCAGTGAGGTCCACCTTATCTCGGCCAAATTGCATCATTTAGACTACTTTTCTAATTTTTTTAATATTTTTTATTCTATTTTTGGGTACCATTTTTGTGTAGTTTTCACCTTGTGGTGGTCCCATAATTTTTAAAATTGTGTAGATAGAGTAATTAGTATTATTTTGGTAAAATTTTAGTATTGTGTTATCTATTTTGCATATCTCATGTTTCTATACTTTTACAAGTTGTATGACTAGGTCTTCTAGTAATCATTTGCTTGACATTGACCCTGATATTGAGAGGACTTTGTATACACTTAATAGAGCTCGTAGGCTTAGTAAAAGGATAGTTTATGAAATTGAAAATGACATTGAAATTGAAATTGAAATTGAACCTGAGAATATAAGTAACACTACAACTATGACTGATAATACTAAAATTGAACCTGAGAATATAAATAACACTGCAAACATGACTGATAATATGCATAATAGGACTCTTAAGGAACTTGCAGCACCTAATGTTAATTACTAGCCTTTGTACATTTAATATCTTGATTTAAATACTAATTTTGAATTGAAATATGGATACACTTGCTGCCAAAGTTTCATGGACTTATAGGTGAAGACCTCCACAAGCACTTAAAGGAGTTCCATGTGGTGTGATCCATTAGGAAACCACAAGCCATTCCTGAAGAACACATCAAGCTTAGAGCATTTCCATTCTCCATTGCTAATACAACCAAGGACTAGCTCAACTACCTTTCACCTGGCTCCGTGACAGGTTGGAATGATATGAAAAGACTATTCCTAGAAAAGTTCATCCCTGTTTCCAGAGCTGCTGCCATTAGAAATGATATATATGGCATAAGGCATATATTGGGAGAGATTCAAGAAATTGTGTTCAAGCTGTCCACACCATCAGATAAGTGACCAACTACTGATTCAATATTTTTATGAGGGACGATTGCCTATGGATAGGAGCTTGATTGATGTTGCTAGTGGAGGTGCCTTACTTGATAAAACTCCAGTTGTCACTAAAGATTTAATTGCTAACATGACTAATAACTCCCATCAATTTGGTACTAGGATGATTATTTCCACTAGTGGAGTGAATGATGTTCACGTGTCTCATGCTAACCAACGAAGAATGAAACATAGACTTGACGATTTAACTTCTTTAGTAAGGGAATTGGCAATAGGACAACAACAAATACCTGTGTAAGGGCTTGCAAGGTTGTGTGGTATTTGTTCCTGTTCATCTCATCCTGCAAATGTGTACCCTACACTTCAAGAAGATAACTCTACACCCCAAGTTTATGCTGTTGTTGCAGCAGACATTTTTTCTAGTAAACCTCAGTATCAGCAGTAACAATAACCTAGATATGACCCTTACTCTGGTACTTATAACCTTGGCTGGAGGGGTCATTCGAATCTCAGACATGGGAATGCAGCAACACCACAACAATACCAATAGCAATACTAACAACCAGTTAGGCAACAACAATTTTAGCAGAATCTTGGACCAAGTAGGCAACAATTTTAGCAACCTGCTAACAGCAGGTACAACAGTCACCTATGCAGTGATAACTTCACAAAATATAGTTATTTGTATCCTATATATGTGCTATATTGATTGCTTAGTCCTTGTTTTATGCATGAATGAAAGACTTTAACATCATATTCATCTGATTTAATCTTGATATCTTCTATTATGATTTTGAGAAAATATTTCTAAATCTTTGATAAATTGAGTACATTTACAATTGCTATTAAAGTGGTAATTTTTCTATTACAGAAAGGGCTCCAATCTAGCATAAATATGAAGAATTTGAAATAGTATTGGACCAGAAAGCCCATGAGAAAGCCAAGTTTAAAGACCAGCATTCAACACCGCGGTGTAGGCATGTCAATGCCGCAACGTGGTGCATCCTCTACTTCAGTACATGAGACCCAAGGCTAGAGCGCCGCAGCACAAAGTATGGATGCCGTGGCGTGGTGACCTAATTTGTATGCACGCCGCAGCGTGGGACAATGAACGCTTTGACGTGACTCTATTTTTTTAAGCCTATAAATACTGTTTCATCATATTTTACAGGAGAACTTTTTGTGTTTTTAGAGAGTAGCGGCTATAGTTTGTATTTTAGACAAAAAGGAAGTAGAAGTGACCAAGTTTGGAGGCTATCTTCACCTTGGAAGGAGATTAGAGCATCAAAGTTCATCATTATTGAGCTTCTCTCTTCCATCCCTTCTCCTTTCTCTTTTTTATGCTCATGATATGATGTATATGCTTGTATTTTCGTGTTTCATGGCTAGCTAAGTTGTGTATAGGGTTTTCTTTGGATCCTCCTATGGATATTGAATAATTTTGTAATCCTTTGAGTTTATATACATGATTTGATTTTGTTCAATCATATGGATCTTAATGCTCTTGATTGTTTAATCAACTTTTTAGTGATTTATTGAAATCTAATGAACCTAGATATAGGAATTTGGATTTGAGATCATATGTATAGTTGATGCATGTTCGATTTCATTCAATTGGCTTAGATAAGTTGATTAGCTAATGAGATAGAAATATACCTCTTAATCATGCATAGTAACTGGTTGAGAATAGATCTTAATGAATGAATTTTGCATTAGTTCTCATGGAAACATAGAGAATTAGGTAAATGAAATATGGTTAATTGACCTAGACATAGACTTTTAACTAAGTTAGATTCTCAAACTAACCTAATCATTTCATTTATGTTACTTATAAAGATTGCATATTATCAATTGAAGTAGGAAGTGAAGGAGGATTCCCTATTCTTTAATTAACATCTTAGACTCAGATTTATTACATTTTAGTCTTTATAGTTCTTTTAAACAACCTTTTATAAATTGAATGTGCTTGGATATTATTAATTAAACTATTGGTTAATACTTGGCTTTTGAGATTAGTGTATTCCTCGTGAGAATGATATCTGACTCTTTACTATATTACAAGTGCGACCCGTGCACTTGCGATAAGCAAAAGAGCGAACATGCAGCAACAAAGTATAGTTACTACTCAACTTGAGCCTACATTGGAGGACCTGTGAAGCAAACAGGGATCGATAACATCCAATTTCAGCAAAGAACAAAAGCCAACATATATAACTTAGAAACTTAGATTGGACAATTGGCTTCTTCATTGAGTCAGTTGAAAGCATAAGGCTTTGACTAACTTCCTTCTCAAACAATTCCAAACCCAAAAGAAAATGTTAGTACCATTATGTTGAGAACTGGAAAGCTTGTGCAAATGTCAACTGACCTTTAACCAGCAAGCAAACAACAAAAGCATAAATCAGCACAGAAATCTGATGTTGTAAAATAATTAAATTCTGTAGAACATGAGACTAGTGCAGATCAGAAATCTAATCCAATATATGTGCAAAAATCAATAGTTGATATGAAATAGCAACATGAATCCGATCCTGCAGTACCTCTTCCATTTCCAAGAGGGCCATTCAATCCAAAAAAATAGATGAGACAGAGAAAGATAGAGAACTTCTTGAGACCTTCAGGAAAGTGGAAGTGAATATTTCATTGTTGGATGCAATCAAGCAGATTCTGAAATATGCTAATTTCTTAAAGGAGTTGTGCACACACAAGAAGAGAGTGAAGGGTAATGAAAGAATCAGTATAGGGCTGAATGCTTTAGCCATCATTTAACCAATCACTAAAAAATGTAAGGATCCAAGAACATTTACAACTCCATGCATTATAGGCAATTGTAAATTTGAGAATGTCGTGTTTGATTTAGGAGCTTCAAGAAATATGATGCCTATGTCTGTTTTTAATTCTCTTGGACTTGGACCTTTGCGAGCAACAAGTTTTGTGATTCAATTAACAAATCAGAGTAATGCATACCTAGCAGACTTGATAGAAGATGTTTTGGTGAGAGTTGATGAGCTAATCTTTTCTGTAAATCTTTACATTCTGGATATGGAGGGAGAGTCACTATCTAACAAGGCTTCAATCATTTTAGGGAGGTCATTCCTTAAGCCTACAAGGACCAAAATAGATAGGCATGCTGGAACTCTTTCTATGAAGTTTGGAGATATTTTAATGCATTTTAACATTTTTGATGCAATGAAGCATCCCATGGAAGAACATTCTATTTTTCACATAGATTTTCTTGTTGAATTGGTTGAGATACTTATGATGAGTTGTGTGCTGAATTTCCTTATTTTCATGATTCTGTTCATTGTCATTCATGTACTGGTTGTGATAGTGCTGTGATGTATACTATGTGTGTTGAAGTTTCTATATTTTTTAGAAATGATGAGTCTGTTTTCATATATTATGCAGCAACTGCTGATTATGTAGAAACTCAGTCTGTAGAAATAGTTTCCACCACCAAATTGCTTCCTTCCATAGTGCAACCACCTAAATTATAGTTGAAGCCTCCACCTATGCATCTTAAATATGCATATTGGGAAGATGATGAGAAGCTTCTAGTGATTGTAGCAAAGAACTTCTATGTTGAACAAGAAAAGAAATTGCTACAGATTCTAAGAGAGCACAAGAGAGCTATCAGATGGACACTTGTAGATAATCTTGGTATTATCCTTCTACGTGTATGCATTAAATCTTGCTTGAAGAGGGAGCTAAACCAGTGAGTCAGCCCCAGAGGAGATTGAATCCATTGATTCTGGATGTAATGAAGAAAGAAGTGACCAAGTTATTATAAGCTGACATTATTTACCCTATCTCTGACAGTAAATGGGTGAGTGTGATGTAAGTTGTTCCGAAGAAATTCAGGGTTATAGTAGTAGTAAATTAGAATAATGAGCTGATTCCTATTAGGATGCAGAAAAGTTAGAAAGTCTGCATAGATTACAAAAAAGCTCAACCAAGCCACCTGAAAGGAGCATTACCCCCTACTTTTTATTGATCAGATGTTAGAGACATTGGATGAGAAATTGCATTACTATTTTTTGGATGGCTACACTGGTTATTTTCAGATCCATATTGCACTAGAGAATCAAGATAAGACCACTATTACCTGTCTATTCGGCACTTTTACTTATAGACGAATGCCCTTGGGCCTCTTCAATGCTCCTGACACTTTTCAATGGTGCATGGCGAGTATTTTCTCTAATCTTTTAGAAGAGTGCATGGAGGTATTTATGAATGATTTTATTGTCTATGATTCTTCTTTTGATTCTTATTTGGATAGCTTAGCTAGAGTATTGTATAGGTGCATTGAGATTAACCTTGTTTTGAATTTTGAAAAGTGTCATTTCATGGTAGAGCATGATATAGTTTTAGGCCATGTAGTGTCTAGCAAGGGCATTGAGGTAGATCCTGCAAAAATATATATGATTTCTTCTCTATATTACCCCACATGCATGTGGGAAATTTGTTCTTTTCTTGGTCATATAAGTTTCTACATGTACTTTATTAGAGATTTCAGCAAGATAACATTTTCGCTATCCAACCTTCTGTAAAAGGATGTGGAGTTTGAGTTTGATTAGAAATGCAAGGAAGCTTTCAACTATTTTGAAGCAAACTTTTGACCAGTAGCTCCATTATTTAGCCACCTGATTAGACACTTCCTTTCAAGCTAATATGTTATGCTTCAAATTATGTAGTAGGAGCTATCTTGGCACAAAGAGTGGGCAAAGTGCCTCATGTGATTTATTATACTTCAAGGACTTTGGATACTGCTCAAGCAAATTACACAGTTATGGAAAATGAGTTTTTATCCATTATTTTTGCATTAGATAAGTTTAGATCATATCTGTTTGGTTCTAAAGTTTTGGTGTTTTCTGATCATGCAGCTCTGAAGTTTCTTCTGAAGAAACTTGAGGCCTAGCCACAATTGATTAGGTGGATGCTGTTGGTCTAAGAGTATAACATTGAGATACATGATAAAAGTGGAGCATAGAACTTGGTGGCTGACCACTTAAGTTGGATTGAGCGAACTTCTGACCCTTTCCTCATTTATGACACTTTCCCTATCGAGCAACTTTTATAGCTGCAAGGCAACACCCCCTAGTTTACAGACATGATAAATTTCTTGGTTGTTAGTGTTTTACTTGCATATTTTACTAGAGTGTAAATTGATAAATTAATGAGTAAGTCTAAGTATTATGTGTGGGATGATTCATATCTATGGAAGTTCTATAGTGACCAAGTAATTAGAAGATATGTTCCTGATCATGAGTTCCACTATGTTCTTAGTTTCTACCATGCATTTACACGTGGTGGGCATTTTGGGCCTCAACATACAACTAGAAAAGTTTTGGAATCTGGATTGTATTGGCCTATTCTATTTCATGATGCATGTGTTTTGTTAGTCTTGTGAATAATGCCAATGAATAGAAAATATCTCTCGTAAGAATGAGATGCCCTAACAACGTTTGTTGTTTTGTGAGATCATTGATGTATGAGGCATTGATTTTATAAGCCTTTTTCCCATTTCATTTAGTTTTGTTTACATTTTACTTACTGTTGATTATGTATTCAAATGGGTGGAGGCAAAAGCTACTCGGACTTATGATTCTAAAGTTGTTATGTATTTTGTTAGATCTCACATTTTCTGCAGGTTTGGAGTTTCGAGAACCCTAATCAGTGATTAAGACTCCCATTTCTATAATAAAACTATGGAGACATTGTTGAAGAAATATGGTGTGATGCATAAGATTTCAACCCCCATCATCCATAAACCAATGGACAAGCCGAAGTTTCAAATAGGGAGGTGAAACAAATATTATAAAAAATAGTCCAACCAAATAGAAAAGATTGGAGCAAGAGGCTTGAGGACGCATTGTGGGTGTATAGGACCACCTTCGAAACTCCTTTGGGCATGTCTCCCTATAGGATAGTCTTTGGCAAGGCATGCTACCTTCTGGTGGAGATTGAGCACAAGGCCTATTGGGCGGTAAAGAAGTGCAACCTTGACTTGATCTAAGCCGGATTCCAAAGGAAACTCCAACTCCAAGAACTTGAAGAGATTCAATTGGAAGCTTATGAGAACTCCTGAATTTACAAAGAAAAGACCAAGATTCTTCATGACAAAATGTTGACAAGGAAATAGTTCTTTATTGGCCAAAAAGTTCTCTTTTACAATTCTCGCCTCAAGCTTATGTCCGACAAGCTCCGTTCTAGGTGACTAAGCCCTTTTATAGTCACTAAGCTTTTTCCTTATGGTGCGGTGGAGATCACAAGTGAGACAACTAACAAAGCTTTCAAGAGGACACAGTGGAGGAGGTCCACTTGCAAGTGGCCATTTACATCACTTAATAATGATGTTTCTTTCTTCTCTCCTTTATTTTACTTGTCCTAGATTTGTTGATGATATTGATGAGATATTGATGATTTGATGATTTTTAAGCTTTACATTGAGGACAATGTAGAATTTAAGTATGGGGGAGGAATTTACATTCTATTTACTTGTTCTGTTTTAAATTATATTTTTCTATTTATGTTTTTCTGTTTTGTTCTTTACTATTTCTGCATTTACTTTTTAATTCATTACTATTTTTATCTTCTATTTTTGCATGTTGTTTTTGTTTTACTTGTTTTATTGTTTTTGTTTTCTATTTTCTATTTTTTTCTGTTTTATGTTTTGTTTCAAAATACTATTTTCTATTTTCAAATTCTAATTCTGTTTTGTTTTTAAATTCTATTTTTCTGTTTTGAAAAAAATACATATATATAAGAAAGTATGTTTTTAATTATTTTCTGATGAAATTTTGAGATTTGTGAGAGTTGTGAGCATGCACCAATTGAGGTTAAAGGTTCATAATATAAGTGAATAAATTATCTTTTATCTTGAGATTAACTAGTTTGGTAATGAAAATTGAATTAGTAGGTTAAGTTTGATAGAAGCATACCTTGTGAGACTTTGAGCTTCTTAATGAATAGATTGAGCATTTGTGTCATTCTCTTCTTTCTTGTGTGATTTTCACTCATGGTTGTTATTCTAAAACTTGCTTTAATTTTTTTTAGGCTACATTTTCACATGCATACATGAACATAATTGAGACATTTTTCTTGAATTAGTTACTTTAGCCAAATAGCCAACTTTGCATATTTTTCCTTGATTAACCCCCCTTAAACTTATTTGATTATTCATTGTTTTTAACTCATTGCATACCTTAAATGGAAAATCATATTTTTACCTAACCTTAGGAAATAGGAGAGCATTGACATTGTCATTGGAAGAATTCTTGATTAAGTGTGAGGGTGTGCTAATCAATATGCAAAATGTTTGGTGAAAAAAGAAAGAGTGGCCAATTAAAAAAAATAGAAGAAAAATTAAAAAAGAGAGAAAACAAGGGAAAATAATATGTAAAGAGAATTTGCATTACATGGAGTTAGGATAAACTTTCATGTTTGTTATTTGAAACCATTTCTAATATTCTTTTATTCTCTTTGATATTTAACTTGTCATCTTCATATTATTTCCCTCCCTTACCTTGCCCCATTACAACCTTGCATAAAAGTCCTCTTGATTTGTGTGTGCATGTGTTTTGAGTAGTGGAGAAGTAGAAGATAAGCAAACTTATGGTAGTGTAAATTTTCATGAATTGAATTTAGTGAAACACTTACCTTCTAAGCACTTGAGTGATTGAGAGTGTATCTTGTAAGGTTCTATCATTCTTGATTTATGCTTTTCAATTGAAGTTACCTTCCTTGTTAGTTTGAGATGTAAAGAAATGTTACTTCATGAATATTTTGATTCCTTAAAGCTTTGGTTACTCTTCTTGCTTATAGACTTTTGCATTCTTGAACATCAAGTGAATCCTTTTAGAGTTTTAAATTTTTGAATTTGTGTTGTTGTACTTTGTTCCCTAGTGTTGAATTTCTAGTTTTGCCCAGTAGTATAAAAGCTAAGTGTGAGGTAATTTAATAAACACAATTTTTATACATTAGTTAACCATCATATTTAGTCTCTTAAACCTCTTATGTGCTTAATTGATTGGTCTTGACCATAATTTATAAGTTTGAATTTAAATTGGGCTTATTTGTATTTTGCAGCATTATTGAGGATTTTATACTATTTCTGTATTTCAGAGATAACTTGAGTTCTACATATCTAAAAATTATGAATTTTACTTGTAGGAAAGCTGATAAAAAAAGCTATACAACTTTGATAAAGAGCTTAAAGGCTGAATCGAATGTCTAGTGGGTTAGATTGAGCCTAGAAGTCAGGACAGAGATGCTGTCATTGGAACTTGAACAATATGTAAAGATTGGGCCATAATTTGGGTTGTACTGGAGTTGAGACCATGCTATTGGAAAGTTGAGACATAATTCTTCAACTCTTATGAAGACCACTTATCAAAATTATGACATTTTAATGATGTTCTCGCCCTTTGAAGTCAGATGATGGGTCTAGAGAGTTGTTAAGAATGTTTTGGGCATAACTCTCTCATTCTAAGCCAAAATTTGACAAATTAAGTGTCCAATTAAAGTTAAGAGAAAAATGATTAACCTTAAGTTAAGGGAAAACTTGAATTTTGAATTTTAGAGGCAGTTATTTATGCAGCTGCAACAACTCTGAAATCAAACCTTGTTTTTCTCTTAATCACTATTGCACTTTCTCTTTTCATCTCTGTACCTCTCCATTCTCTCTAGGTTTCTTTCTTTCCTGTTTGTCTTCCTTCCCATCCATGGAGGGTTAGAACCTTTTAACCAAACCTAGGGTTTCACAATCTTGATGTTTAATTCTGAGATTTTATTTTGATTATTTTATATTTAATTGTTAATCAATTTTTTTTTACCTCTTTTGATTTTGTTAATCTGGATTGAATTTCTTAATTTAATTTGGATGTTAATGTGATAATTACATAATTACCACATGTTTAATGAGGATTACAGAGACTAAACAATGTATTAAAGGTGTTTGATGGATTATTTAACTTGATTGAATTCCGAGTTTTAGGTTAATTTAGGATTAGATAAGTGCTTAATTCATTTAATCTTAATTAATTAAATTTTGAATGTTTATCTAGTAGAGAATTCACTGATCATCTTTAGGCTTCTTGATGTGATCTAAAGTCAAGAACTTGGTTAGTAATTGAATGGATTCTTAATAATCGATGATGAATTAAATTTAAGATTAATTAATTTTCTTAGATTAATTGTTTACTTAATTATATTTATAATTTTTAATTACTTTCATTTAATTAATTCTACAACTTTTTTCTCCTTTTGTTAACTTCTTAATCTAATTACTTAATTAGAGTGATTTAAAGATTTGACCTAATTATATCTTATACTATAAATAATTTAATAAATCAGTATATAAATAGATATAATTTAATAATTTCGGTAACTATCGAAGGCCTTATTTGAAGTATGGCATCATCTCACACAGAACTTAGCTTATAATGTTAAAAATGGGCACAATACTTTATTTTGGGAAGACCATTTGGTTGAGGGAATCCACACTCTCAAAGCCCATGCTTCTGGGCATATTCCTGACGAGGAGTCCAATTTTACTGTATCCCAGTTTGTGCTAAATAACAATGAATGGGATATTTAGAAACTCAATAGCATTCTTCCTGTCTCAATCGTTCATAGGATTCGGGCTTTACCACCTCCAGCTGACATATATATATGGTAATGACCAACCAAAATGGAGTCCTAATTCTAGTGGGGAGTTTTCCACCAATAGTATCTATAAAGAGGAGTGTTAGAAAGACAATTTTTATTACTTCTTTTAATATTTTTTTTATTAAGTTACATCACACACTAAAATAACACTTAAATTTAATTATATGTTACTAAAATTTAATTATTCGTTAATTAAATTTGAGTGTTATTAATTATATGCTAATCAAATTTGAGTGTTATTGATTACTCATTAATTAAACTTAAGTATTATTTTAGTGTATAACGAAATTCAAAAAAAGATAATATATTAAAAGAAGTGTGATAAAAAGTGTATTTCTAGTACCATTTGTCTATAAATTACTCATTCCTACTATAGATGGGGCCCGGGGACTGTGGATATCCTTCCGGAAATGGAAAGGGCCTCAAAAAGCCAAATTGTTTGTGTGGCAAGCCACTCACAACAGGCTCCCTACTGCAAAAAGACGAAGTAGCTGGTCTGGAGGGTGTCTAGATTGTAGCCTTTGTACTGGATAAATATGAAGGGGGATTTGTTAACCACAGGCTTGGGTCGCTTGGCCATGAGCATAACAGTGGTTCAGGGAGGTATGCATTAAGAAACTCATGGACCTCTGCCCTCTGGTGGGCTTGACATAATTGGGCTTTGTTAATATCTATCACACTATAGCATCTACCATTACTCCTCATCTTTAAATTTTCTACACACCCTTTCTCTTTGCTTTTGTTCAATCCCATATTGTGAAAATGAGTCAAAAGCACTTCCAAAAGTGGCGTTTCAATAAAACTACTTTGGACCAATGACCGACAAGAGAAGCATCTCCCTATAATAGTATTTGGTACAGCAAGATCTAAATTTCTAAGAGGGCCATATAGGCCACACCATCATATTAAATTTTGACAAAAACAACCAAAGAAAAACACTTAATAAGCGAGAGTAATGATGATTAATGATACCCACATCAGCAAATTTCCTTAAACAAATGACAAAAGAAAAAGAATGGTGAACAAAGCTTGGTTGGAAAGCCACAGTGTGTTAGGCTTTTTCCTATGATTCATGGTCCCACCACCACATCACAGGACCCTTTTTCTCATGTGAATGGCCATACCATAGGCCAAAAATGTGGAACCTGCCTCAACCGTCCCACAAAGGAAAAAACTTGCAGCCTTGCACTTCCTGCCGTCTCGAACCGCCTTTCTATGATTCTAGATATACAAAGAATCATAGACGGTAGTATGTATGCTGTTGTTAGGATGTTAGTTACACTTCAAATGCTGAAAGGACCATAGAGGCAAAAAGTTTTGTTGGATGGTGGAGACTTACATAAAGTTGGAAACTTTGGGTCCCTATTGGCGTTACCATTCCAGGTGGAAGCCCTTGTGTGGCACAACTTTCACAATCTGCTTTTCCTTTCTTTTATGCATCTTTAAGATGAGAGCCTTCCTTCAACTCATTGACATTTGACTTTGGACATAATGGCCTTCGAGTAACGTATGCTTGGAATAGAAATTGATATACTAATACTTACCAATGCTTTCTTTTGCCCATCCGACCAATATACCAACTCTCTCTAATAATAACTTGTCATCTCTGACTGTTAAATGTAAAAATTCTAGCTTGTTATTTTGGAGTCTTTACCCAACTTTATTACTATTAATATTATTATTTTTTCTGGTTGAAGTTGAATATTAATGTTAGATAATGATATATGATCAATTATGCATGAATCTTTACCATGAGTAAAAGCTAACTTTGGGATTATAATTACTATAATGAAATATGACAAGTAGCACCAGCTGTGCATGCTACTGCTCACCACCATACCAAATAATACACCTGACCAGACCATAGCAAAGCATTTAAAAATCAAAATTATCATTAAAAAATATTCAAATTTATCAGCTGGACGGTGGTTCTTTCTTCGTATGGCTTAAGCAACATGGCCCCACTCAAGTGATCATGTTGCAGGGAGCAGACACTTGAATTGAATATTTGTAAATTTTTTTCTTTTATAAATTTTTTTCTGGGGCTTCTCTTGGTGCCAAGTCAGCATCTGTCGTGGAAGGAGCAAAAAAAAGTACATGGGACTGAGGAGGAAGAGTGGTAAGGTGAGGTGAGGGGATGCATGCTACCCCTTTAGCTTTAAAGAGTTACCACCCTGGCATTTCCTCTGCTTTTTGTTTTCCTTTTGGACATTCCTTTCTGCTTTCTGAGCCTCTGCAATAACTCCAACATTCCTTAAGAAACGCCAGCCTCCTACTTCAACTCTCTCTCATAAACCATCCATTCATCTTGGTTCAGTTCTGCAAGCCATCATTCTGATTTTCATGATCAGCAGAATTTAGCATCATGGTGAACTTTGAAAGAATGAGTTTTTTCTGTTATTGATCTCCTCACTTTTTTTGTTGTTATCAGATCATTAACACTTTCTTGCCTTGTGATGGTTCAGGGAACACCTGTGAACATCATTGTTGGATCACAGGTTTGGGTTGAGGATCCCGAGATTGCATGGGTTGATGGTGAGGTGACAGAAATCAATGGCAGAAATGCCACCATCATTGCTACAAATGGAAAAACTGTAAGCTTCTGTTACCTGACCTGATCATAAAGCTGGAATACTCAAAGCAATGTCATTTATTAGTGAAACAGTACAAAACTTTATTAGAATAATTGCATACCATAGATATTAACATAACAGCCGTTTCAGAGATAGGTGTAGAACTTTACTCTTCGACTAGAATAGCATGGCTACTTGGATCCCAATGATGGAAATGGAATAACTTGTAGAAAGTATTATAGGGTGATCCATCCATCAGCTGGTATGTATATATGTGTGTGTGTGTTCTTTCACTGGATTTTCCTCAACAAAAGTATTATGTAAAGTTAAAATTATAATTATATGCTTATGTTATATGAAATTAAACCCGAGAGATGCTGGTGCAATATTTTGTCTTAGCCTGGGAACAGAGACAAGATTGGTAGATGTTATAACATGAAAGTGAAATTTTAGCACAAAAGCACCAGCCACAATTTTCAGCTTCATTACCAATTTAGAAGCAATTGTTATTTAAACATATGTATTAGTCGCAGCACATTCTTTTTCAGAAAAAAAAAAGAAATTATTCTTTTCCCTCTAATGTAATTTTCCAAATAAGATTTCCAAATACAGTATTATAAATAAGCAACTAGTTTTCCAAATAAGACACCTCCAATTCTATCGGATCAAGTTCTTATCACTAGACCAAAAACTATACTTGATAGTCAAGCTCAAGGCACAACTTTCTTTTACTTAAGCGCACAAGCTCAAGCACCATAATTTGATCTGATTCTGACCCACCTCGGCCTTGTCTAGCCAGAATGCTGGTCCAAAGTCAACAATCCCCCTCCCAACACGTATCACCATACTCATAATTTTGATGCTAGAAGTACAAGCATAAAGAAGCATACAAACTAAACATTAGCATTACCCTCAATTTCAGGTGGTGGCAGAAATTTCAAGTATATATCCTAAAGATACAGAGGCACCACCTGCAGGGGTTGATGACATGACCAAACTAGCATACCTCCATGAGCCAGGAGTCCTGTATAACCTCGCCTGTCGTTTTTCTCTCAATGAGATATATGTGAGTGACAACCAATTAATCAACTTCTCAATATATTTCTATAGATAAATGATATATAGGAAAGGGGCAAATTCTGACAACTAAAAATGAAATAAACAGACATATACAGGGAATATCTTAATTGCAGTCAATCCTTTTAGAAGACTACCACACTTGTACGACATCCATATGATGGAGCAGTACAAAGGAGCAGCATTTGGAGAGCTGAGCCCTCATCTTTTTGCTGTTGCAGACACCTGTTACAGGTATAGATCAATGTAGAAATAGATTTGGCACAAGTAAGCTCAGATAACAATTGATGATAGAGTTAACTCAGTTTAATATATTAGGGCAATGATAAATGATAATGGAAGTCAGTCCATTTTGGTAAGTGGAGAGAGTGGAGCAGGTAAAACAGAAACAACCAAAATGCTAATGAGATATCTAGCATTCATGGGGGGCAGATCTAGTACAGAAGGAAGAACTGTAGAACAACAGGTTTTGGAGGTGTGTTTGAACTACTTACATATTGTTTCTTGGTTAAACCAAATAAGGTATATGTAGTGACATTTTCACTTCTTCAGTCCAATCCAGTGTTGGAAGCATTTGGAAATGCCAAAACTGTCAAAAATAACAATTCAAGGTAAATTGAATAGACATGTTTCTCAGGTTACATTTTTTGTCCTTTCCATTTTACTTGATCTTACAAAACTATTGGAGTTTGTGGCAGTCGTTTTGGTAAATTTGTTGAAATTCAATTTGACAAGAATGGGAAGATTTCTGGAGCTGCAATCCGTACATATCTCCTGGAAAGGTCACGGGTTTGCCAGGTCTCTGACCCAGAGAGAAACTATCATTGCTTTTACATGCTTTGTGCAGCACCATCAGAGGTGACCTCTCTATAATTATCCTGAAAAAAATATAGTAACATGTTATTACCTCACAAAATCTAACTTTTAAAAGTTGCTTAATAGGATGTCAAGAAGTACAAGTTAGGGGATCCAAGGCAATTCCACTATCTTAATCAATCAAACTGTTATGAAGTATCAAATGTAGATGATGCAAAAGAATACTTGGAGACCAGAAATGCAATGGATATCGTGGGCATCAGCCAGGACGAGCAGGTATTGGGCCAATGCATCAGTGCATCACATTTTAATGAAGCATTGATTTCTTTTTATTCATACATTTGAACAAAGAAAATTTCCCACCACAGGATGCTATCTTTCGCGTGGTAGCTGCAATCCTCCACCTTGGAAACATTGACTTCATCAAAGGGAAGGAAGTTGATTCTTCCAAATTAAAAGATGATAAATCACTCTTCCACCTTCGAACAGTAGCAGACTTACTCATGTAAAAGCTTTGATCCATCTGTCAAATCCATATAATTCGTATGCTTCACCTTTAGTGTCTCTTGACATGCTTACGTTCAGGTGTGATGAGAAAGCACTAGAACACTCACTTTGCAAGCGTGTCATTGTTACTCCTGATGGTAACATTACAAAACCACTAGACACAGACGCAGCTGCTTTGAGCCGAGATGCTTTGGCAAAGACTGTGTACTCCAGACTGTTTGATTGGTAAAAGCAAACTAACTAATAATACCAATATGTACTGTCATTCAGTAGTCTGATACTAAAGTCAATCTAGGACATGAAAAATCCAAAAACTGTAATGTCCAGGAAACATACCAGTACTATACAACAGCAATCATAAAACATAATAAATCTTCTCTGAACCAGCTGCATCTTGCTTCTATTGCCTAATTCTATGAATAAACTTTCAGTTTTGAGACAAGGAATGACATACTTTAAATGCATTCTTAAAATCTGGCAGGATTGTGGACAAGATTAACAGTTCAATTGGTCAAGATTCCAATGCAGTAAGCATAATAGGAGTCCTTGACATTTACGGATTTGAAAGCTTCAAAATAAACAGGTGAATAGGATAATTTTGTATCAGAAAGATAATATTTACATCTCTAAATTATAATCTCATTCTGCTCTTCATTTACTAGTTTCGAGCAACTATGCATCAACCTAACAAATGAGAAGTTGCAACAACATTTCAATCAGGCAAGGCTACAACTTCTAAATACAGTTTGAGCATCGTTGTTGCTGCAAATACATAATATTGAAATGCATTTGTTTCAACAGCATGTATTCAAGATGGAGCAAGAAGAGTACACAAAGGAAGAAATCAATTGGAGCTATGTAGAATTTGTGGATAATCAGGATGTTCTTGATCTTATTGAGAAGGTAATTAGAGACTTATGTATAACCATTACTTGTGCAAGACCTTTTCTACCTGATGAAATTGTGAAACTATTTACATGTCCTGTATGCAGAAACCTGGGGGAATAATTGCGCTTCTTGATGAAGCCTGGTATGTCATTTCTTACACAAAAAACTATGAATAGATTTAAATGAAAAAACAGATAAACAGATTATAATATGCCAGCAAAAGAATTCCTCAATACAGGAGAGCATGGTGGTAGAACTTGCTCAGACAGATTTTACTTCCCTGCTAAATAGGAAACAAAAACCAAAAAACATGTGAAAATTTAATTAAAGTTCATATTTTCTGCAGCATGTTCCCCAAGTCAACTCATGAGACTTTTGCACAAAAGATGTACCAGACATATAAGGGGCACAAGCGCTTCAGCAAGCCAAAACTTGCTCGAACAGACTTCACAATTAACCATTATGCTGGAGATGTAAGCTGAGTAAATTCTAAAATTGTTTGTTTGCCATCCAGTCAAAAAAGTAATACTTAATTTATTGTCACAAAACCTTTTAATGTACAGGTCATATACCAAGCAGATTATTTTCTTGATAAAAATAAAGATTATGTTGTAGCAGAGCATCAAGCTCTTTTATGTGCCTCCAAGTGCTCATTTGTTGCTAATCTTTTCCCTCCTTTACCTGAGGAGACATCAAAGCAATCAAAATTCTCTTCGATTGGTTCACAGTTTAAGGTAAACATATTTCAATTTCAACATGGCTTTGTTCCACCTGTTTCTGGAAACTCTCAACCCATGAATTGCTTCTGAATCAAATCTTAATATCCAGCAACAACTACAATCTCTCATGGAGACACTGAGCACAACAGAACCACATTACATAAGATGTGTGAAACCAAATTCAGTTTTGCAGCCAGGAATCTTCGAGAACTTCAATGTCTTAAACCAGTTAAGATGTGGGGTAAGTTAAATATTTCCTTGCGTCTGAAATGTATGACTATTCAGTAAATTTGAGACATTTCCCCCCCCCCCCCAATAACATTTACTTCACTGGTACCCTGCAGGGAGTACTTGAGGCAATAAGGATTAGTTGTGCTGGATATCCAACAAAAAGAACATTTGAAGAGTTCCTTGATCGCTTTGGAATGCTAGCCCCTGATGTCCTTGATGGGTATAGATTATTCTAGTTTACAAGAAAATGAAAACAATGTTTTTTTAACTTTGATTGTCATATGACATTCATACCTTCAAGAAGATAGAGTAAGAATGATGAGTCGAAGATGAAATACAAGCATTGTTATGTTAAACTACTTCAAGCATCACTTGAAAATAGCAATAAGAATAATCTATGATGTAGCTCATATCATTGAGAATCAATTCAGACTCACTTGAAAATAAATATTATAGATCTATATCTCTCATTGTCAAGTCCTACAATATATATGTTGAGCTTCACATATAAGTTATAACCCTGATAATTAATGCTTTCTTCTGTGCAGATCTGATGAGAAAAAGGCATCTATTGCCATCTGCGATAAGATGGGATTAAAAGGCTATCAAGTAAGTCTATATATGAGAAAACATGTTGCATGGAAGCAAAAGGCATTATTATCCATAAGATTTCCAGGAATTTGTGTTATAAGCTGTAATGCATTTTCCCTCTAATGTTTCAATCAGATGGGAAAAACAAAGGTATTTCTCAGAGCTGGTCAGATGGCTGAATTAGATGCACGAAGAGCCGAAGTCTTAGCTAAAGCTGCTAGACGCATACAGAGACAAATCCGAACACATTTAACCAGAAAAGAGTTCATCACCCTGAGGAAGGCCACAATTCATATCCAGAAAATTTGGAGAGGTCAATTTTCTTCACAAAAATAACTTGTATTTTTAATACATGTCCTTCCTTTTCCTTAAGCACATCATTGTTATGGTTCTGTCCTAGTCTCCTAGAAGCTAGAAGTAACTGACCTGAATTACTTTTCTTTGCCCTTTGCTATTTCAGCAAAACTAGCACGTAAACTCTATGAGCATATGAGGAGGGAAGCAGCTTCTATCCGAATACAGAAACATGCGCGTGCACACAGAGCAAGGATGTATTATACATCATTACAAGCATCAGCTATAGTTATTCAATCAGGGTTGAGAGCATTAGCAGCACGAAATGAATATAGGTACAGAAGAAGAACAAAGGCTTCAATCAAAATTCAGGTAAAGACATCTTTAGAAGGAATATCTAACACCAACATAGATCATGACATGCATAATGAAATAATTTGGAATCCAAAATATGTTTTCTCATTGAAAAATTCATCTATACTTTCATCAATAAAAAGTTGCAGAAACTTTAGATATGAGCATGCACAATATGAAATTACATTGCTTCTGTCTTTTATATTGATAATTTTAATTATTCCATTTCATTTCCTCTCACAGACACGATGGAGAAGAGCCCAAGCTCTTTCTGATTACAAACAACAGAAGGGAGCAACTATTACACTTCAATGCCTCTGGAGAGCCAGAGTATCTAGGAAAGAGCTCAGAAAGCTTCGGATGGTGAGTTCTACCTCTTCTTATGTATCATTTTCTAGAAATTTTCTGCCAATTCTTTTACACTATCTATAATATATATATATATATATATATATATATATATATGTATGTATATATTTCAAAAGTAGATACATGGTAACACTTTCAAGTTGCTGTGCAGGCTGCAAGGGAAACGGGGGCACTTAAGGAAGCAAAGGACAAGTTGGAGAAGCGTGTTGAGGAGCTTACATGGAGACTAGATATTGAAAAACACTTGAGGGTAGGGATTCTTTCAGCTAGTTCTCCATCATAAACACTAAATGGCTTCAAGTAAAATGGTGAATACCAATAAAATCAAAGGGTTTATTTTTCATTCAAAATAAGTTTTTTTATAACTGCTTTTAATAAGTGATTAACTGCACAGTGCACACTATTTAAGATAGTAGTGAAAAGAAAAACCTTGATTCATTCATAAAGCATTTTATCCACCCCATCTAATCAGGAAAAAGTAACTTGCAGCTTGACCTTGAAGAAGCTAAAGGGCAAGAGATTGCAAAACTACAAAATGCTTTGCAAGAAATGCAAGGTCAGATAGATGAAGCCCATGCTGCAATTATACATGAGAAAGAAGCAGCAAAGATAGCAATTGAACAAGCGCCACCAGTAATTAAAGAGGTACCTGTTGTGGACAGCACCAAGCTAGAGTTACTGACAAATAAAAATGAGGAGCTGGAGGTAAATTTAAACTTTTGTCTCCTAGATATTTAGGACATTTTGCTTTCAGCATTAAAATTGTTGAACAATAAAATTACATTAGATAACAGTTCCAGTATGTTATTGACATGTTACAACCATTTAGTAGTATCTGAAAATGGTATTTTGATAAAAGAAACTTTGAAAATTTCATTCAACAAAGTATGAAATATTTCTGAATAATGTAAGAGGAAAGAAAGGGTGGCTTTTTTTAACCTTTTTTTTTCGAGAAATATTATATCTTTTACCACCAACAAATCAAAATAAAAAATAACAATCAATGTTAGGAGGCAATATAGGAAGAATGATAAAATAGTGGTTAATGGTGTAGAGTTCAGGACCATTTACAGAAATAGAAAGTAGAAACTCCCTCATGTACAAAAACATATATTTTCACTCATTTGTGGCAAGGTAGTAAACACTGCCAACACAGCTATGCAGGGCATATCAAGCATACCATATTGCCAGAGCTGATTCTGACAGCAATGATAATCCATCAAATGACGTATAAAAACACAGCAGGAGACAATTTTAATGTAAAAAGTCTAGATATAAATATGATGCACTGTCACAATCGCATGCAAACAGCATCAATGCAGCATATATAAATACTTTGCACTTGACATTTAATATGATAACAAGTAATTAAGTTGAAGTTCTGAAAATACAGAGTGAAGTAGAAGAGCTGAAGAAGAAGATTAATGAGTTCGAAGAAAGGTGCTCTGAAATTGAAAACGAGAATCAAGCAAGGCTTAAAGAGGCAGAAGAAGCACAGCTCAAAGCAATACAACTTCAGGAGACTATTGAAAGGTTGTTAAGTAATAATTTGCCACACAAAATCTCTACCATTATAAACAGGCATTGACTATCTATTCTTTACTACTCCAGATTAGAATTGAGTTTGTCAAACCTTGAGTCCGAGAATCAGGTTCTATGCCAGCAGGCTTTGGTAGAATCAAAAAATGAAGAACTCTCTGAAGAGATCAAAGTGTAAGATCAAATATATTATTTGCATTATTTATTATTATTTATCTGCTTGAGTGATATTTAGCAGCCAGAGACAATTAGCAGAGCATGGCTGAACTTGAATGTAGCTAATCCAAAACTTTATATGCATATATGAGATCCCTTTTTTTGGGTTAGAAGATGTTTTGATGGACACAATTCCCTTAGCAAGATGGTGATAACACAAAAATGGTGTAGGTCTAGTAATTGCTCATGAAATAGATTTTAAAAAATCTAATGATAACAACAGATCTATGGAAATCAAGATAAATTATTCTTCTTTCCTTTCATTTTAGTTTTTAATTCGCAACATTTTTACGCTATTGTGTACTTTGCATTCGGTGTCTTCCATAGATAATGCTAATAAGTAAATAATTTTAGTGAAGATTTAAAGTTTTCCAATTAAATATACAGATAATTGCAACTCCATAACACATGATATAATATGCTTTTCTATTGTGTCACATTAAGTGGCTTACACACCATTAAATTGAAAATAAATTTAGGAAGGAATATTGAAACATAAAACTGAAACTAAAATATACACCACAGTAAAATACTGAAACTTTCATACTTTCTCTAGCCTCAAGGGTCAAATAGTAAATCTAGAATCAGAGAATGAATTTCTACGGAGCCAGGCAGCAGCAGCTGCTGTAGAGCAGAAAGTTCATCCAGAAAAAATAGCAACAGACCAGGTCCAGGAAGTTGCTGTTGTAGAACAGATTCAACAGAGAGTTATTGCAGATAATATGACTGCACAAATCAAGGTACACTACTTTCAGTTTTCTCATAGAATCATTTCATTATGTGACATTGCCTTTTATGAAGGTGCAGAATTTGGATAATGGAAATCAAACAGAGGAAGAATTTCATGAAAGAAAAGTATTTCCAACTTACTTCATTTGTTCTTCAAGAATTTCTTGGTAAGTAATTGATAACAGTATGTTAATTTCAAATAATAAAATTATGCTTGCAGGAACCAAGAGCACCTGTCTCCTTTCTTACAATTACAAAACAAAGATCACTCACAGACAGGCAGCAGGTATGTTTTTGAAAGCTAAAACCAAGTCAGGGAAAGAAAGTATGAAAAGACAACGAGATTTAGAGAGAACAGACAGTTGCACATTAAAACAAATGGCACCTTACAGTTTTCATATCTCTTATAAACAGGAAATTCATGATGCACTGCTCAAGTGTCTCACAGAAGATAAACGATTTGAGAAAAACAGACCAGCAGTTGCTTGTATTGTTTATAAAGCACTTCTTCATTGGAGATCCTTTGAAGCAGAGAAGACCCATATATTTGATAAAATTATTCACACCATCCGATCATCTATAGAGGTAGTATCATCCAAGAACTTTAATACACCAACAAAGATCACGAAATTCTAGATAAAACATCAGCTCTTCAACCTAAATGTAATCTACTCATATTAATGTATGAAAGCAATTTACCATTTTATGTCCTGGCAGAGTCAAGAAGGAATCGATGATCTAGCATATTGGCTTTCAACAACTTCAACACTTCTGTTTTATCTACAATGCACACTCAAGGCCAGCAATACAACTAAGGCAGTGTCACGCAATCGAAACTCCCCCGCTACTCTATTTGGCAAAATGGCACAAGTAAACTTTCAAAACTGCAAATTTTCAGTGCATTAAATCAATAATTAAAAATATAATGGTGCTTCATACACAAAACCAGGGTTTACGTTCAACTTCAATGGGCATGGGGATTTCAAGTGGCTACAGTGGAATGGTGGACAAGCCAAATGAGCAATCTAAAGTGGAAGCCAAGTACCCAGCTATTTTGTTTAAGCAACATTTAACTGCATATGTTGAGAAGATATATGGAATGATCCGTGATAGTTTAAAGAAAGAGATTAGCCCATTCCTAAATTTGTGTATTCAGGTAGCCATCATGTTTAAGAAAAACTTCCAAAGTACAACAGAAAATTAGATATTGATCGATTTGATAAATCTTTTATCACCATTGACAGGCACCAAGATCCATAAGGACCAGATCAATAAGAGGGTCATCCAGAAACATCCATTCAAATATAGTTGCAAAACAACAGGCATTGCATATGCACTGGAAAAGCATTGTCAACAAGTTAGATCATGCCTTGGGAATATTGTCTAATAACTATGTAAGCATGAATTACTCACTTAATATAGCCTTGGCTGCGTTGTACTTATCAGAGAAGAGATTTCCCAATATTCTACAACTTGTGACTTCAGGTCCCTTCCATGATAACAAGGAAGATAGTTAGTCAGGTTTTCTCATTCATGAATGTCCAACTGTTTAATAGGTGAGCAGAATTTCCATTCAATTGCACTAAACATCTTAGAGTAGTAAATGTTGATTCAATTTAATACAAATTCTCATAGTTATGGAAACTATGGTCTGGCAGTTTGTTGCTTCGTCGTGAGTGCTGCTCCTTTAGCAATGGAGAATATTTGAAGGCAGGTTTGCATGAGTTAGAACTATGGTGTCTAAAGGCAACAGATCAGGTGACATTAGATATTTGCCATAACCTATGCATTCAATAAAAAAGGGCAGAAGTGCAAGAGACTCATTTTCTACATCTTTCTTTTTTTTTTTTTGGCGGCAGTTTGCTGGGTCATCTTGGGATGAACTCAAACACATACGCCAAGCTGTGGGCTTTCTGGTATACTTTCTTGGATCAAGATTAAAGAGAACGTACTCTTTCTTTCCCCCTTCCTCAACATTCAATATTTTTAAAAATGCTTCTTTTCTGCAGGTTTTGCATCAAAAGACTCAAAAATCTTTGGAGGAGATCACAAATGAACTCTGCCCGGTAACTTAACTAACTCATCTATCAAAGACACCATAATGCATAACGAGATCCTGACATAGTTTCTCCCACGAACCTATTTGGACAAGAAGTAGCTTCTCTCTAACTTATGGCTTTCTATTAAAGAATGAGTTTTTACTTTGAATTTTATCTAAATCACATGTATAATTCCAGGAAAAAAAGGAATGATTCTAACTCTTATCAATGTAATCTATCATTTCTTGTTTTATTGTTTCCTAAATCAGGTGTTAAGTATTCCACAAATATATCGTATTGGAACTATGTTCTGGGATGACAAGTATGGAGCACAAGGATTATCTCCAGAAGTAAGTCCTTGTCACCTCAACCATATTAAGCTCTACTGCATGTTTGTGCATATCTTTTCCAAGCTTTCAAATTCATTTTAAGTATGATGAAAACTTGCAAACATTCTATTTGCTTCAGAAGGCAATAATAGAAGACAACCAAGGAGAAATACTTAAAAAGAAAAAAAAGAAAGAAATTTTTTTTTTTATTGATAATCAAGTCCAATAATAAGATTGAAAACCATATAATAAACCTTATTGAGGTGGCCCATAGAAATCAAATTGCACCTAGGACAAGTAACCAAAACTTAAAACTGACGAAATCATATTTCAAAATAGGTAATAGAAGTTGAAATAATCCATCATAACTTCATTCTGCATTAGATAACCTTATCCCAAATGATAACTAAATATCTTCAAATTCTTTTTCTCTTTTTCTTCCCCTTTTGACTATTATTCTTTACAGGTCATTAGCAGAATGAGAGTGCTTATGACAGAAGACTCAATAAACATACCCAATAACTCATTCCTTCTAGAGGTGGATTCTAGGTAATGAATTATTAATATCCTCCTGTCCATTTTAATTTTCTCTTTTTTTACACTCCAAATCCAAAAGTCACAACCATCCAACAGAAACACATTTTGCTGACAAGCTATTTCACTTGTTCCTTGTATAACATTCAGCATACCATTCTTAATGGAGGAGATGTTCCGGTCCATGAGTGACATCCGCCTATCAGATATGGATGTGGATCCACCACCAATCCTCAGGCAAAGGTCTGATTTCCAATTCTTGTTGCAACAAATGGAAAGTGACTCTCAGTGACCTAGTGAAAATTTGGTTCTGATACATAGTTATAGTTTCTGATTTGCATTGATTTAATTTGGGTTTGGTGTGGAGAGAGTAAATTGAGTGGTGAGGTGAGGAACTGTAATTAGTTTATTTTATTAATTCTATTTTTTTTTTCATTTGTTTTTGGGAAGATTCCAATTTTTTTATTCATGTAGAGCTTCTTGTCAAGGAAGGCCACAGTGAATTTTGAAATTGCTGTATAATGTTACTTCAAAAAGGAATGAAATGAAGGAAAGTTTGGGTTTAGTTCAACTTAGTAAATTTTATCAAGATGTTTCTTAAAAGTTGTTTTAGAATATCATTTTGGTAGTAGTGAAATCGTCCATTGGAAGAAAAAGAAGATGAGACCTTGTAGGAGGATGCAATTCTTGCATGCTCTTATTATGAATTCCCAATGAAAAGAGGTCAGAAAGGATACGACAGTCATTCCATCATCACAAGACTTGTATTCCCCATGACTAAGTAAATGGTTGGTTTAAGTGATTCGACACTTGTTCTCCTTAAGCAAGTCTCGAATTTGAGTCATTCATTTGCTTTGCATTTTAAAGAATGCTGATCTGATAGATACTTTTCCCTTCCACCCCTTCCCCTTCTCCCCATTAATAAATTTGTATCACCTAAATTTTCATAATTCCATCCCCACCCTTGTTGTCCAGAAAGAATGTTTTATAATCTCAGAATTATACCTTCAAAGCTTGCACCAAAAAGTAAACGATCTAGCTCTTGTATTAATTGTAGTTACATTCAATGTATAGTGGCAAAAAAATTATAGCATTTAACTGTCTAAACTCTAAATAGATAAAAATTATGCAGCAGAAAAGCAATACTTGTGTTTGTGTACATTACTCATTATCCATCATAAAGAAAGATGAAAGGCAGCACAATCAGAAAAGTTCAAAAAAATTTAGACCATTTCTCGATTTGTGCGTGTCATCCTTGCGCAGGGGCCATGCTAATCTTCTCTGTATCGTTCCAATTTTATCAGATGTCCCCGAAGGGACGCCTTTCGCTTGCAGCTCTGTCATATATAAGCTGCTTGCAGATTATGTACTTGCGCGATGTGAGACTTCTACTGAAGCACCCCGGCAGCTCCCGCATGCAAATGACTCAAAGTTCCACACAAAGAGAGCACACAAATTTTTACACTTTGCTCAAGTTTTGATTGAACCCTTTCACTAACTGGGTCGCAGAGAAGAAGATGCAACCCCTAAGTAAAAAGAAGGCCTGGTTAAAGATGGAAACAGCTCCTGGAAGTGAGTATTCACCCATAATTTAATTTAAAATGTATTATAATTTTAATCTTATTAATAAGTATTCTAAAGACACTTATTAATAATATTAAAATAAAAAAATATTTTTTTTAAATTTTTAATGTATTAAATACTTTGTTTTCATTAAAAATTTATTATTTTAGTATCATTAACAAATATTTTTACAGTGATCTTTGTTAGTAAAATCCTTACAATTTTAACCTATTAATAATTTAAAGATATATAAGTTATAAAATGAACAAATAAAGGTACACATACTTTTGATTTAATCTAAAATGTAATATAATTTTAATCTATTAATAATTTAAAAATAAATATATTCTTACTTATTTATTTTATGCATAAACTTATTTTAGAGAAATCTTATCCGTAAAAATAGAATCAAAAGTAAAAAAATGACATTTGTATCATCTAATATATTTATTTAAAAATAATGTTAAACACATGCACCACCTCGTACAGCAAAGTTTTCACCTAATTTAGGGTCTCACCTAATTTTTTTTTTTTTTGCACATCTTTAGGCTATATAAAGAACATTATGCTTGGGGTAAGAAAACAACAACAAAAAAAACATTTTTCTAATTTCCTTCTTGCTCCTCTATTTTCCTTTTATATTCACCACCATGAGAAGAATGTGAAACTTGTATTCATTGTCAATGATTTTGCAAGGAGGATATCATACAAGAAAAGGAAAATGAGTCTAATGAAGAAGCTTCATGAACTCATCACCCTTTTGTGGGATTGAAGCATGTGCTATAGTTTATAGCGAATTTGATCCTCAGCCAAAGGTTTGGCCATCCCCATGGGAGGTCCTAAGAGTGGTCACCAAGTTCAAGAATGTTCCTGAAATGGATCAGAGAAGGATGATGTTGAACCAGGAGAGCTTCTTGAAGCAAAGGATACTAAAGGCTAAAGAGCAATTGACAAGAGTGAGAAAGGACAATAATGAGAAGGAGATGTCCTTCCCCATGTTTCAATATCTTACTGAAGGAAAGGTTTTTAACAATCTGAGCATGGTTGATTTGAATGATCTGGCTTGGTTGATTAGCCAGAAGCAGGAGGAAATCAGTCCAAGGATGAGTGCACTAAACAAGATGACTTCAACAACTAAGAGCCAAGCTCAAGTGGTAGCATCGACAGCGGTAGATGGAACAATTAGGCAAAGAGAGGAGGCACAGGTGGCTCATGGCCAAGGGTTTGAGATGAACATGAATGTCACACAAAATGAGCCATGGCTTTTGAACTTGATCAATGGTGGAGAGGAGGCACATGTGTATCATGGCCAAGGGTTTGAGATGAACATGAACACCACACAAAATGTGCCATGGTTTTTTGACTGGATCAGTCATCATGGTTTAGTCTACACTTTTGATGTTGTCTAAGAATATTTACTTTAAAAAAATGCTAGTGAGTTGAATAAATGTACTCGATCTTTGTTATGGTTTTCAATAAGAATAATGCTTCTTACACATATCTTTTTGCTTTACATTTCTTACATCTGTTGAGATATCAGAATTAGAGTGTAGATATGCAGAAAATGAGATTAGACCAATTATAATCAGACAATAAAAACCTTATATACATGAGGTGATATATGTGTAAGTGTGTGTGAATAGTATTACTCTTTCAATAATTTGTGATTTGGAGTTCATTAAGAATAAGAAGATTTAGAAAAGTGATACGATTGGCTCTTAGTTGTTGAAGTCATCTTGTCTAGTGCACTCATCCTCAAATTGATTTCCTCCTGCTTCTGGCTAATCAACCAAGCCAGATCATTCAAATCAACCATGCTTAGATTGTCCAAAACTTTTCCTTCAGTAAGATATTGAAACATGAGGAAGGACATCTCCTTCTCCTTATTGTCCTTTCTCACTTTTGCCAATTGCTCTTTGGCCTTTAATATCCTCTGCTTCAAGAAGCTCTCCTCGTTTAGCATCTTCCTTCTCTGATCCATTTCAGGAACATTCTTGAACTTGGTGACCACACTTAGGACCTCCCATGGAAATGACCAAACCTCTGGCTGAGGATCAAATTCGCTGTAAACTATAGCACATGCTTCAATCCCATAGAGGGTAGTGAGTTCATGAAGCTTCTTCATTAGACTCATTTTCCTTTTCTTGTATGATATCCTCCTTGCAAAATCATTGACAATGAATGCAAGGTTCATCTTCTTTCTCATGGTGGTGAATAGAAAAGGAAAATAGAAGAGCACTAAGGAAATTAGAAAAATGTTTTTTTTTTTGTGGTTTTCTTACTCCAAGCATAATGTTCTTTATATAGCCTAATATGAGATACTAGGCACTCCACTCAATGCGAAATGGGGTGCCTTAGCTTATATAGCCCAATAAATTTGTAACCATTTATGTGTAATATAACAAAGTGGGGTGCATGCGTCTATATCATAATGTTTAAATGTTCTTCTATTCATGAAGGACATAGGAAAGATGGCACTTTGATGTGCATATTCAAGCTGTAAAAATTTGTAATATAAGTAAGCAATTTAATGTGTTGAGTTGGTGTGTGAGAGTTCGCATGGGAATTAAGAAAATTTCTTGTGGGATTCATGCATAGATAGATTTTAATAGTATTGTAATCAATGGTGTTTTATAGAGCTAGTGCGAGGTTGGTAATATTGTATATTTGGTAGATTACTCAAAAATGTAAATCGTAGGACCATTTGACAGATATGTAACAAATTAATGAATTCATAGAACCAAACCACTCACAAATGTTTTAACAAATTTCCATACACGAGAATGAGGCATTAAATTTGCTTAATATTTAATAATTGTATGAAGCTATAAAAATGTGAAGTAAAATGGTAGTAATTCACACAAGTAAAATACTCCTCTTTAAGGGGGAATTAAGCTAATATTCATTCAAAAATGAAAAAAAAATTCACATAGTAATTAGTTAATGAGTCTTGTAATAAATTAAAATGTTATAAAATTACAATCAATTCTATATATTATAGAAGCAAAATTGACTTGAAAAGCATTTATTACTATCATTAAATATATAGAGTTTTTGTTTGGGTGAAAATTAAATATATAGAGTTAATCATATTGTTATTATTATTATTATTATTATTATTATTATTATTATTATTATTATTATTATTATTATAAGAAGTAATTGATTGATAATATTATTATTACTAACTCAAATAAAAAAGAAATTATTATTGCTATATTTAAATGTAGAGTTTTTTTTTTTATCTAAAAATGTATAGAGTTAATCATAGTACATTATTTTATTTTTATTATTATCATTATAAAATTATTATGCAAAGTAATTGATAATATTATTAAATTTCAGACAAATAAATTATTAATACATAAAGTGAATGTGTTAATAAAAAAATTATAAAATAAAAGTAATACTCCAGGTAGCATTTAGTAACATGCTTCTTGAATTTATGAAGCATCTTTTAGATCTCTTGTCTAATTTAATGCTTTTGGGAAAATTATTGGCCTCTTAAGTATATAAGAAATACTTTAAAAAATTGTGGTCCATATGCAATAATACTTCTTGTTTTTTTTTGTTTAGAGAAACGAATCCAACAATCACATTTTGGAGAACACCAATTTTTTGAGAAATTGGTTTTAAGAGAAATGTTAGGAACATATTTTTTATCACATTTCTTTTAATATACTATTATTTATTGTATCACGTTATATATTAAAGTATACTCAATTTTGATTAACGTATAATCAACTTAATTAATATCTAATCAATTCAATTAGCATATAATCAAGTTTGAGTTTATGTTTTAGTGTGTGATGTGGTCCAATAGAAGAAAGTATGCTAAAAGGAGTATGATAAATAGTGTGTTCTTAGCACTTCTCTTAGTTTTAATTTAATTAAGACCTTACACGTCACTTGCACACACACATTATTCATAACTTTGTGGCAACAATTTAGTTGTCTCTATGTATGTGGCTAATTGTAGAGAAATAAGTAGAAAGTTTTGTTATATCCTCCTAGATGATCTATCTAATAAACTTAATAATTAATAAAGAAAGTATTAAATGAGAAAGTAAATGCATTAAATGTATTAGAAATGTAAAGCATTCAATACAATTGGTACCCTAAATTTAGTGGATTAGGCTGACGGGTTGCAAGTAAAGAGAAAGTGATATAGGCAGGTGCGACCCAGTACGATGAGTGGCTCAGATTAAGTGAAGTTTCAAAATTAGTGTGCTTTGGGGAGAAAAGTTGGGCTGAATCCGGGCTGACCAAGTCAAACTCATGGATGAAGGAGTTGGGTAGAAAATATCCCTTGAAAATTGGAGATAATGGGAAAGTAGTTGCTCCCAATGTTTAGGCATGCATGAAAAAGAACTTTAGGCAGTTTCCTTTGGTGAAGCTAGTTGAAAACGTGCCATGGAAGTACTCCACGACCCAATAATGTATGGAGTGACTTAGTGACTAAAGATCATGCTCCTACAAATAAGAAAAGTGGACTTGGAGGCTTGAAAATGCATTGAAGTTGAGGGTTTTCCAACTCCAACTCTATAAATAGGCCTCTAAGGCTCTGAAGAAAGGATTCCTAAATCATCACTCAAAAATCATCTATATTTCATTCAATTTCTCTTTAACTTTCTAGCATTTTACAGTTTTTCGTTTACCTTTCCAATTATTTATCACTTTCCTTTACATTTTCAGCAAGTTTACAACATTTTTTTTTACTGCTTCCCACTTTACTTACTTTATTTAATTTGTCTTGCCTTGTATTTTTTAGCATCATTTACTTCCTTGTACTTCAACTTTATTTCATGTACTTTGTTGGATTCAAGTTTTTTAATACAATTTAGTATTCTTTACATTGTTTAATGTTACCAAGTGGTCTCAATATTCAAGAGGGGAGGTGAATTGAGTATGTAAAACAAGTTCGTAAATCTTTCGCTAAACGTTTGATAAATAATTTTCGTTGAAGCTATTGGATGATTAGAGATGATTGAATAGATGAGATAAATACTTTTAGTTATAAATTTAATAGCTAAAGGAAACAATATTCAAGCAATTCAATAAAACAGTGCACAATATAAAATGAAAGGTTTACAGAAAACAAACACAATGATTTATCCTGGTTCGATCACTAATCCACTTGTGATCTACGTCCAGTCCTCAAGCAATCCCTCGAGATTTTTCACTATATCTTCAAGCTTCAATAAGTGCTTGACAACCTTTACAACATTGAGCACTCAACACTTTCGGATACCTCACCCTTAAAGCTTGAGTCTCTTCAACTAAGGGGTGTCTCACCCTCTTTACAAAGTAATTTGGATTGATAGAATAAAACTCTCACAAGAGTAAATGATTACACATTGAAGCTCTAATATGCTCTCAATGAATAACTCAAGTTTTTCACAAAAACAGAGCAAGAATGGATTTGAAGATTAAATCTCGTATTGAAGTATTGGTAATCAGTTTTTGGTTCAAGGTCAACCTTCAATGAAGTCCCAACATTGGTATTTATAAGTTATGTAAGCAAAGGAGCCGTTGGGACCTTTTAGCCAAGTATTAAATGTCATTAATATAGTCGTTGGACTCTGTCAGATTGCTTGTAATCGATTACACACCAAATGTAATCGATTACATTGTTCTTCCAACGTGTTCTTAGCTTTTTGGGCTCTGTGTAATCGATTACATTCTTGGTGTAATTAATTACATGGCCTCTGACTTGCTTTGTAATCGATTACAATTTCCATGTAATCGATTACATGACTTCTGACTTGCTTTGTAATTGATTATAATTTCTATGTAATTGATTACATGACTCCTTGAACGTGTTCTTGCCTTTCTGGGCTCATTGTAATCAATTACAAATTTGGTGTAATCGATTACAAGTCCTTTGACTTGCTTGTAATTGATTACAATATCTATGTAATTGATTACAAGGCCTTTGTTTGTTGTGTAATCGATTACAAATATCATGTAATCGATTACATTGGCCTTTGAACACATTTTTCAAGTCTAATTAAGTTTGTAAGTTATTTCTAATACTTCAAGACATTTGATTAAATATAAATCCTTTCATGAGTGTTAAATCTAGGATTAAAAATAAAGTTTTTTTGAAAAACATGTTTAGCTTTGAATTTTCACACTTATTTTGGAAATGATATATGAAAAATTATTTGAGAAATCTTGAGAGCATTTAACATTAATGTTCTTAGTCTTATGACTAAATAAACCTCTTGACTTCTTTCTTTGATCATGATCTTTTCTTTTGCACTTGATCTTTATCTTTGACTTTGTTATCATCAAAAATCATTTGACATGCTTTAAGGACATAAGCATTCACATTCTTCTCTTTTTTTATGATGACAAACTGATCATAGGAAAAAGAAAGAGTTTTTGCATTTGTATATATTTGAGATTTAGGTGTAACTCTGCCCTGGAGTTTATGCATGATATTGAAAAAGATTTTTCATGTGAAAAGCTCAAAAAGCTTAAAAGCTCCCCCGTACACATGTAACATTAATTAGATTTCATTTTTCACTATTCTCTCCCCTATTGGCATTATAAAAAAGACATAAGCATTTAGAGAAAAAAAAATTGGATAACATTTCAGCTATATTTCATGATTTCCCAGTAAGTAAACAAGTATAGCCAAAACAGGAAATGCAAAGAGAATAACCAATATTCAATATCCAATATTTCAGAGAATATAACCAAAGCTGATTCAAGTTCACATATCACCATAAATATATACAATGTAATCCAACATATCCAATATAACCAATATCCAAAAAAAGAAACTGATACTAATGCTATATAACTGAGCCAAAAACATGTACAATGTAACCATAAGAGAATAACAAAGAAAATATCAGAGCAATGGGCCATGATCACTATCAGTAGCCTCGTTGTCATTGTCCTCATCCGCAGCGATGTCTTCTAGATCAACATTATCATCACCGGGCTCAAGGTTATCCTCAGAACCGAGGAGCTCCTCATCATCAGTAGGGACGCCAGAGGGACCAGCAAAGGACAGGGGAACAAGAGAGGCAGAGGATGTGAGAGGTGCAGCAGCAGCACTCTGAGTAAAATGAGGTCCTGTCAGGAGGGATCGAATGGAGGCAAGCTCCTGATTTGAGTAGTCCATCCTTAGCTCAAAGTAATCTACCTTCTGCTCAATGCGATCCATGCGTGTTTCCACAATAGTGCTCAGGTTTCGCATATCTTGGAGCAGGAAGTCTAGTGGGGCTGTAGCTAGAGCAGGATCAGGATGCTGAGCTTCTTCATCGTCATCACTATCCGGATCATGATGGATATGCTCAAAGCTACCATGGGCAATGTAGTGCCATCTATCATCGACTTTGTACATCTGAAGCTTTTTCAAGGTATGCAAGCCGGTGGATTGTGGCCCTTTTGAACTGGTGTCCTTGGACTCCTCAGTCAAGGAAATGCGACAGTGTTCCAGAATTGCAGTCACCAGCATAGCAAACGGTAGAGTAGAGTTTTTCTTTCTCTTCACATCCAACATGCGCTCAATGATGTAGTATCCCCAGTTGATTGGTCTCCCAGTGGTCATTGCCCATAGGGTCACCACGTCATCCTTTAGAACCTGAGAGTAATTCCCTCCCTTAGGAATCAACCCCCTGACCAGAAGATAGTGGAATACCCTGTTCTCCATGGTTAGGCCAGTGGCCATGATTCTCTTTTTGGGATCACTGGCGGGATAGTAGCCTGTCCTTATCAGAGAAAGAAGAGTAGCCTTATGCTCAAATTCATGACCCCAAATGTTAGCATTTCCACAGAAATTTTCTCCATCAGGAGTGAGTTTGGTTAGCCTATACCATTCAGGCATAGTGATCTTGATCTGTTGCTTCTTCACCTCAGAGATTAAGCAATCATCCTCATACTTAAGCAATCTGTCGTTGTAGTATAATGGTGAGTATTCCCGCCTGTCACGCGAGTGACCCGGGTTCGATCCCCAGCAACGGCGCCACTTGTTACCAAGTGGCCTCAATACTCAAGAGGAGGGTAAATTGAGTATGTAAAACAAGTTCGTAAATCTTTCGTAAAACATTTGATAAACAATTTTCATTGAAGCTATTGGATGATTAGAGATGATTGGATAGATGAGATAAACACTTTTATTTATAAATTTAATAGCCAAAGGAAACAATATTCAAGCAATTCAATAAAACAGTGCACAATGTAAAGAGAATGATTTAGAGAAAACAAACACAATGATTTATCCTGATTCGATCACTAATCCACTTGTGATCTAAGTCCAGTCCTCAAGCAACCACTCGAGATTTTCCACTATATCTTCAAGTTTCAATAGGTGCTTGACAACCTTTACAACCTTGAGCACTCAACACTTTGAGATACCTCACCCTTGGAGCTTGAGTCTCTTCAACTAAGGGATGTCTCACTCTTTACACTTTTAGAGGGATGTCTCACCCTCTTTATTTAAAGTAATTTGGATTGATAGAATGAAACTCTCACAAAAGTAAATGATTACAAATTGAAGTTTTAATATGCTCTCAAAGAATAACTCAAGGTTTTCACAAAAACAGAGCAAGAATGGATTTGAAGATTAAATCTCGTATTGAAGTATTGGTAATCAATTTTTGGTTTAAGGTCAACCTTCAGTGAAGTCTCAACATTGGTATTTATAAGTTTTGTAAGTAAAGGAGCCGTTGGGACCTTTTAGCCAAGCATTAAATGCCATTAATATAGCTGTTGGACTCTGTCAGATTACTTATAATTGATTACACACCAAATGTAATCGATTATATTGTTGTTCTAACGTGTTCTTGGCTTTTTAGGCTCTGTGTAATCGATTACATGACCTCTGACTTGTTTTGTAATCAATTACAATTTCCATGTAATTGATTACATGACTTCTGACTTGCTTTGTAATCGATTACATGACTCCTTAAACGTGTTCTTGCATTTCTGGGCTCATTGTAATTGATTACTAATTTGGTGTAATCGATTACAAGGCCTCTAACTTACTTGTAATCAATTACAATATCTATGTAATCGATTACAAGGCCTCTGTTTGTAATCGATTACAAATATCATGTAATCAATTACATTGGCCTTTAAACACATTTTCAAGTCCAATTAAGTTTGTAAGCTATTTCTAACACTTCAAAACATTTGATTAAACATAAATCTTTTCATGAGTGTTAAATTTAGGATTGAAAATAAAGTTTCTTTGAAAAACATGTTTAGCTTTGAATTTTCACACTTATTTTGGAAATGATATATGAAAAACCATTTGAGAAATCTTGAGAGCATTTAACATTAATGTTCCAAGTTTTATGACTAAATAAACCTCTTGACTTCTTTCTTTGATCTTGATCTTTTCTTTTGCACTTGATCTTCATCTTTGACTTTGTTATCATCAAAAACCATTTGACATGCTTTAAGGACATAAGCATTCACATCTAAGTTGTTTACTTTGAATCTATTGTTGAGGGCTTTCTTTAATACCTCAAGAACCTATACTAAAAGACAAGTTTTTCCTTGTGGGAGTTTCCTTAGGCGAAGCTCAATCAACATTGGGACAATGATAGAAATGTAGTATTTTGTTTTTACTTCTTAGGCAAAAGCTAACTTTTACTTTTTTTGCTCTAACAAGTAATTTATTCATTTATTAGTTAGGGAATTAGTAGGAAGATTGATTACGATGATTAAGATTATTTATAAAAAGATGTCACTCTACATAAGAGTGAGTGATGTGTGAGCATCCCTATTTCAATGTTACTAAAAGTGAAATTCAATGTCAGTCATAGATATTCTAAATTAAGAGATACACTATTGGTCAAAGATGACTTAGATATTATTGAACCGATCAATACCAAATTCCGTGACTGAACATGTTGCATGACTAATTGAAATAAGTATTGATCTTTTTAGAGTCTAAATCTAACTCATTGTTTCCATGTTTTTAAGAGTACAATAATTTCCAGCCAAAAAAAAAATTATACAATAATTTCAAGCAAAAAAAGAAAATTAAGACTAAAACAACTATAAAAAAAAAAACCTATCCAGATCTATGTAAATTTAGTCAATCATAGTTGCAAATGAATTACCCAAACCAATGGGAAGAAAATTTCAAAGGGTGTTTTCCTAAAAAAGAAAAAAGAAAAGAAAAGAGAAGAAAAGAAAAGAAAAGAAAAAATCAGTAGACAAGCACAATTGCACTGTTACTCAAACAAAGTCTGACAGTGGCTTGACACTTATATGACACTCACAAACACTGCAAAACATACATATCATTTAACTGTTGTCATGTGAAAAATTCATTAATTGCTTCCCAATTGAAGAATGAAATTAAAATACATTTTAATATCTAATCATAACCATATTATTAAATGCACCCAAGATTACAACTACATTAAATCACAAATTTGGAGGAAAATATTAAGGTGCGGTACTAGAAGTTTCATACTAATCACATTATCCACATTGTCGTTTTGGCTGTACGAAGATTCACTTCACATTCCACGAGGCTTACATATAAAGCATGAAGTTCATTGTAATGATTATATTATACTAATCGTGCAATTTCTTCATGAATTATAAAGAAAATATTAAAGAATAATACGGAATGAAAGGACTTAACATATAACCATTTGTAAGAAAAAGGTTTTGAAGTCAATAATCAAAATAATTTTCACACTACATGTGCACATCATTTATTATTAGTGCAATTCTCGCACTCCATTTATAATATTTGGAGCTTAATTTTTTTATAAAAAAAAAACCCAAGTTACTAATCTAAGATACAACATCCAAATTTTCAAATGATTCACCAAGCTTACATATAAAGCATGAAATTCATTGTAATGATTATATTACAAATCGTGCAATTTCTTCATGAATTACGAAAGATATATAGCAGATTAATATAGAATGAAAAGACTTAACATATAGTCATTTATAAGAAAAGGGTTTTGAAGTCAATAATCTAAACAATTCTTGCACTGCATGTGCACATTACCTACTATCAGTGCAATTCTCGCACTTCGTTTATAATATTTGGAGCTTAATTTTTTTTTCTTTAGAAAACACCCAAGTTATTAATCCAAGATACAACACCCAAATTTCCAAATGATTTGCACTGTATCGTTCCAATTTTATTGGATGAATTACGAAGGAGATATTGCAGATTAATACAAAATGAAAGGACTTAAAATATAGTCATTTGTAAGAAAAGGATTTTGAAGTCAATAATCTAAACAATTCTTGCACTACATGTGTATGTTACTTATTATTAGTGCAATTATCGCACTCCATGTATAATCTTTGGAGAGCACAACCAAAGTCGTGAATGGCACTACCAAAGAGGAAGGCATGGTTGCCGTGGCCAATAAGGAGAAACCTAGCAGCGGCAACGCCGCCACCAACACCAAAAAGTAAAGGAGTGCCATTGTTGGTGTTTTTCAAATTCTACAGCTTCGTTCTGAGAAGGGGAACATGAAAGCCAAGTGATTTGGTTTCTTTTGCTTTCAATCTTGATCTTTGTCTCTCTTTGGAGTGAGATTTCGAGCCTTTCGATAGCAACGTTAGCACTGGCGTTGGCCATGGTAAGCTGGGTGCATTAGAACTTAAGGTTTCATGGTGATTAACGACTAAAGTGAAAAGATCAATACTAATTGGACTCAATTGTAAATACAAAAATAAACCATTTTATAAATCATTAAAACCTGCCACAAGTATTTTTGGAGTTCATCCATAGACCCCAACTCAAGGGCTCCATGGTAAAAGCCACCATGGTAGAATAGAAGACAGAGAGTGCAAACAGTAAATTAAAAAGTAAAAGGTGAATTTGTGTGGGCTCCATCAAATGTATATGGTTTAAATATATCCTTCGTTATATGGGTGCTAGTGCTAAATTTTTTTCTCATTAAATACCATTTTTTCTACAGCACTTTACACTCAAATTGTTTTGATAAAAAGAAAAAAAAAAAGAAAAAGAGATTGTATATTGAGAAATATGTTTATATTATTTTATTATTAAAAAATGATATAAAGCCACTAGAATTAAGTTACTGGTAGTGAGAGATTTAAATAATTTATATGAGGTTATAAGTTTAAATATCATTGTAACTATTTGTATCAAAATAAAATAATATAAGAAGGGTGTAATAAAAATGATGTGTGAATATAATTGTTACTTACTCTAAACATAGAATAACTAAATTAAAATTCATTTTTTTGTGTTGTCGTTATACTAATATTAGAGTGACATTACCCTAAAAAAAATAGTTAAATTAAAATTTTAATTCCTATAATTTTTAATTATTTTTAATTTAGTTATTATAGCTTTTGACTTTTCAAATTAGTCTTTATACTTACAAACAACATTTTTAAAATAGTCTATATCATCAATTTTTATTATAACATCGTCATAATACCTTCAATTTATTAACTTAATAATTATTCTTTTATCTAATAAGTGCTCATTTAAATTCTTATGTTTCTATAAAGCATTCAATAAAGTGGTCATGCATTCTAATAAGTATTCATTTGTTAAGTAAATACTCTTTTATATATATTTTTTATTTTTATAAAATATTTAATAATAACTAAATTGATAATATTATAATAAAAATTAATGATAGAGATTACTTTAAAAATATTTATAAGTGTAAGAATTGATTTAAAAAAAATAAATTAAAAATGAGTGAAAATTATGGTTACTATAATTTTAATTTAAAAAAAATTAGTGAGAGAATCAATATATTTTAACCAAACAAATAAAAAAAGAAAAACAGAGAAATGCTTTAGAATTTAGCTAGAATTCAGTTGACTTATCCCTTGCCACTTCACTTGTATTCCCATCAACGAACAATGAGAGGGTGCGCGTTGCCGTTAACCAAATTGGCGCCTCCTCCCCATTTGCATTTGGGTAATGGCATCAACTCCTTTCCTTTTCCCATTCCAATTGCTGCAACTAAACACTCTCTCACCATTCACACCCCAACACCAAAGCCCTCCATTTTCCTCTCTACCCAACAACCAAACCCCAATGCACACTTCTCATCTTCAGTTGCTGCCCAACAAGAAGAAGAAGATGATGATGATGAAGAAGAAAGCTTTCAAGTGCTCACAGCTCTGAAAACTGATTACAATGACGTACTGATAGTGGACACTCCAAAATCTAGAATGCTACTCCTTGATTCATCCCGTACCTCCCTCTCTTTCTCTCTCACACACTCTCACACACACACAGTCTAGGTTTGAAAAGTGTTCAAATGGGGTCTTTCATTTTCTAAATGTTTGCAATTTTATGTTGTGTAAAAGGCAAGAAATTTATATTGTTGTAAGTAATCTTTAAAACCCTGATGCTAGCAAAGAGATTTATGCCAAGGGTGACTGATCTGTCAGAATTCCTGTTTCTATTGGTAAAATGCAGATAATGTTCACAGCATTCTCTACAAGGAGCAAAAGTGGACTGGTTCCTACTGGGTATGTTACTTTCATATTGTTTTTTTTAGTATATACTCATGTATTTGATGCATTCTTGCCACTCAAAAGAAAGTGGGTCGTGCATGTTCTGTAAAAGAAAGAAAAAAAAGAACTTGATGATAAAAGTAATAATAATTATAGATTTCCTAGTATCAAAATTGAAGATATCAAGAATACCATGCCCTTGTACTGTGTGGTACATATATCAAATTCATGCTCAAATTGATTATAGGACATGTATTTAGTTAAGTGTATCGATGTTTGTTTGGAGTTTGTGGACATGCATCCACAAGGTTGAGTACTGCTTTTCATATAATTTTTCCTACATTCAGCTTACCCCATTGATTTGGCATTGTTATATTTTTAAATACAAATCACTAACCTGACTCCATTGGAGTTTCTGTATGAGAAAATTTATTGGCATAACTGAATAAGCCTTATATCAATGGTTGAGAATGGCACCATAGGGCACATACTGTCAAATAATTGTCAAGATGGTCTTAAACTAATTCCTGGACCTAAGTTATCATGTCTTAACAGTGAAAGTTGTCTTTCATAAATTAGGTAATTGTATATAGTCAATACCCCTCTTTGTATGAGTACTATGTTGGTACTGAAGCACAAGTGTGGCCTCCAATCTAGTATTCATTGTCTAATGAAACCCATCTAGTATCTAATTAAAGCATCTCCCATTCTGAATCCAGCACCATCAGATCACCATTAAGTCCTGAAGTGTTAAATAAGAATGCTAATTGTTCATGCTTGTGAAGAAAGGCATGCAATCTAACTGATATATTTAGTAAAACTAATAAATATAGATGCAATAGGCATATATAATTGCATAAGGGTTAATGAGAAACTTCTGTTTGGTGTTAGGTGCCACTATCCAAATTATAAAGTATCTGCAAATTATAGAATCATTTTCGTTTTATTTTTAAGTTCTTAAAATTCAGCTCTTCTGATGAAAATATGGCAAGTTAGTTTATAAATTACTATAAAGTAGCCTCTTTTAGGAATTACACGGAAAAGTAGTGAAATGAGCAGCTAACTTTTGCTATTCCTTTAACACCTTTGATATATTGTTAGAAATTTGCAGACCTGAGTTTATCTTACTTCATATTTTCTGCTACATTCTTTTTATCTTGGGTTGTCATATTCTTTGTGCATGAAGATAGTTAGGTACAGCTATATAAGTAAGTCTCGTCATTCCTGTTCATCTCAGGGGTTTCTGAACTTGTTGCATTGAACAGGATGAATTTGCCAGCTTACCTGCTATTGTTCCAAAAGGTCCCATTGCTATCTTAGGTTTGGTAATTCATTTAATTTTAAGATGGCACATATTGTCTTGTTGAATTTATAGTATGGAATTCCTAAAATATCAATGATCTTGTAAGTAATAGCATGCTGCTTTTAAATCCTTCAGGGTGGTGGAACTGCTGCTCATCTGATGCTTGACTTATGGCCTTCACTGCAGCTTGAAGGCTGGGAGATTGATCAAATTGTAATATATGCTTCTTTTCTGCAATGATATTTTTGATAAATTTAAATGGAATTTCTATGGTTTGCCCACTTGGCTATTTGTGGTGTCAGTTTCCCTCTTTGATTTTTATCTCCACTTCAATGATCTAGAGCCAATAACATTGTTGAATCCAATGAAACAGCAATTTCCTTAAAAACCTGATTATCAAAATTGCAACTCTATACTCAGTGATAACATTTCAATAAAAAACAAAATAACCAACATGGCATTTCTACTTAGATATGCTTTAGGCTTTTAATCTGTTTTTGAGCTGTAAATTCAAATTATGGATAGTACACTTGTGCTTTAGATATGAAAGTCCTCTTCATTTTCAGTTAACGTACCTCTAATGTAGACCCTTAACTTCTTCAGTGGCTGACCATGGGTGACCACAAGTGAACTTAACAGATAGTGATAACCGATAAGGTACATACATTTAGTAATTAAGGATATGATGAAGAGGTTAATATTTAATACCTAACAATTTGGTGGCTAGACTTACTGAGCCTCTTTTAGAAGCTGATACTGTCAATTAATTTTTCATGGATTTGTTTCTTAAATTTCATGCTGCACTAACATTTTGCACATTAGAACAATGAAATGATCCACTTTATTCTTTTGTTGAATGGTTTGCAGTATTGGACTCATTGAGATAGAAGCAACCCAATGTAAAGCTAATCTTGTTCTCTTGCCATGTGATGTTGTCCTCTTCATGGATATTCACTTCGCCTTACTTGTTTTAGATGCCTTTTGGAGAAAAGACCAATAACAATCTTTAGTCCAGTATGTTATCATCACAAAGAAGCTAATTCTTGTTGTCATAAACTGTAGTGTAATATGCTGTTATAAGGTTTGAAAGTAAGCATCTTCTTGTAGAAATTTGATATAGAATATATTGGGAAGTAAATTTAAGATCTCCATTCTCCAAGGTAGTCTCAGTGACATGTTCAACAACTCCCCTACTTTTTCCTTATATAGATCACTTACTTAAAGAACTCTAGTTGATAATTTGTCCTCTGCAAAACTTGATGGTAATATATTGTCTTTACCTCCTAGATCTCAGTAGATGCTAGGCGCCAATTTTATTTTCTGTTTAAAACAATATGATTGATGCTTAGTTTCAATTAATTTCATGGCTTCTGATCCTAATATCATATTTACTCATTGATTTGAACCCTGATGCATGTATTCTCACCCAAATTTTTTCCCTTGAAAAACCAAATATTTTAGTTGATTGATAAAGCGAGAGATTATTTTGGCCTATCTGATCTGGAGAAGACAACAGAAGATGGTGGCATTTTAAATGTTCATATTGGTGATGTCTTCATTCCCTCAGAGAATTTGCACAGAAGATATGCTGGTGAGTCATTCCATTGCATATTGCCTAGTTTATCTAGTTCGGTAATGGTTTTATTATTTTATCCCTATCTGGTCAAGATATTGCTACTACCTATTCTTCTGAGTAAAAGAAACTATGTATCCAGTTGGCATTTCCATCCACTTGTTTACTTGTACCTAGGAATGCAAAAGAAAGTAATGTAAAGTGGAGCACAATTCAATTGATAATATAGATGCAGCGATGCATAGTTGAATTGATCACGTAGATGCATCTTTATTTCATGCAGTAGCAATACACCATTAAGATTGATTTTTCTCATTTATTTAAACTGGATATTATTCTGCAACTATTGGCCAACTTATATTTGAACAATTGTCAGGCATTGTAGTTGACTTGTTCTCTAATGGGAAAGTTTTGCCTCAACTGCAAGAGGTATGTGGTTGTTTTTTTCTACATACAGATTTGGATGTTCTAGGTGATCGTGAAGTTCTTTTTGGCCATATGACAGCTTGTGTATCTTGTCAGTATAATAATTACAATGTGGAATTTAAGCTTATGCCAATAAAAAACATTAATTTGAATTGGCTTTCTTTTTTATGTTTTTATTTACTCCTGCCATTATCTCATTTATAAGCCAAATTTCTGTAAGAGATACCTGAGTGTATGGTTCAGGTCATTCACTTATATGCCATAGGAAGACAAGAGTTAATGGAATTTGGATAGTCCCATGTGAGTTTTTCACATGACCATGTCTTGTAAAGAGATGGACACAAACTCTCACAAGGTCTCACTTCCATGCACAAGGTGCCACAAATTTTGTCATGTGCAGGGTCATGGCGTCCATCGCTCTCTTCACATTACATGGTCATGTGAAAAACTCATGAGAGGATCCAAATCCAGGGTTAATGTGATTGTTTCTAAACCATGTATGGCTCATAAATCTGACTAGAATATTTGGGAATAATGTATGGAGTATAGACCAAGGTAAAGATAGTTATCAGAAAATACAGTTATACAACAACAACAACAACCATTACCAAAGCCTTTTCAACTAGGTGGAGTCAGCTACATGGATCAAACAATGTCATTATGTTTTGTCATAAATCATGTCCTCAGAAAGGCCATTTAGCTCTAAGTCCTTTTTAATGGTTCTTATAGTTTTTCTTGGTCTCTCTTTACCTCTATCTATTGGACTATCTTCCATCTGATCTACTCTTCTTAGTGGAGCTTCTAATGATATAGTTGATAATATGGAAAATGGAAACAGTAAAGAGAAGATGGATGGCATTCAAAAACAATTTGCTTTTACTACTACAATTGCAGAAGCCAATTTTGCTTTGCATAAGAATGAAGCGGTTAAGGTGAGTAGCAATGGAAGTTACAAAAATCCCAGAAGCTGCTCTGTCTTTGGTGAGAAGACGAAAATTAGGAATGAAAAAATTCTGATAATCCAAACAAAAATTGAAATCTTTTCTTGCCTTGGTGATGAACATATATTTTACTTAGTTTTTAGATGTTCCTTATATTTCTAATTAAACAAAAGACTCCTCCTATGAGTTTTTAAGATTTTGCTATCTATATTTCAGTAATTCACAAGCAGTAATTTTGGTGCTTCCCTTTTATTCGAAAATCAAGGCATATTTTTTTTCCCTGGCACAAGTCAAGGCATATTTACCTATCAGAAATAGGACTTCTTGCTTTCTCTAATTCTTTTTCAACATTCTTCTTAATTATGTATGAGTGAATTCTGGCCGTGATCTGCTTATTTGATTAACTTGCTCTTTTTCTTGACATTCCCCAGGAAAGAGAATGATAAACAATAATAATAATCTTCTACAACTTCATGGCATGGTAGTATTATGTTTCATAGTTCTCAATGTATTTGGCAGGTTAGTACTTGGTTGGAATTACATGAGAGATTGATGCCCGGTGGTCGTTTTATGGTGAACTGTGGTGGCATTGATGGGGGATCAAGTGGCATGGGTGGAAGTACTGATCCTGAAATTTTATCCAGTGATGAGACATGGTTACTAAATCCAACACTGAAAGCATTATCCAAAGCATTTCCTGGACAAGTAGGGCATCTGTTGCTGATAGCATTGTATTTGTCATGATTTCTTCATTGTTTCATGCGTTACATTATAATAATACTTCCTAAGCTCAACATTCAACAAGACTTGTAATTTAGGCATTAATGAGGCTAAAGTACAATGTTTTAAGTCCTTAGGCTGATTATGATGCATCCATGGAATACTGCTGCATTTAGATGGTGAGAGGATATCAAGGGTTCTTTATGCCTCAGAATTGTATACTCTGGTGATCAAGTTACACTAATATGATCAAGAAGACAAATATTTTTCTGTCAAATACTTACTCTGCTGGTGTAATTGGTCATTCATGATTTGACATGTGGCTCCTTGATGAGACAATTGAAGTTCAGGGTACCTATCAATTGTTTAAAATGCCAATTCAACTATTTACAAATTTATTTAAATGAGAGTTTCTATTTCACCCGATAATTGATTCCGTTATGGCAAGACCGAAAACCATGTGGGATTTCAAGACAAAAGGAAAGCAGCATCATTGCAGGACCCAGACAAAACAAAATTCACAACAATACTGCAATTGTATCATTTAGAGTTTTCCAATTTAAATTAATTAGATATTGCATAGAAAAATTTGTCATGTTTTTTATGAATACCTGTTGCAGTGATGCGAGTTTGACACCCTATGTTCTCTGTGATTTTTGAATGTCATGTTCAATGATGCTTACAGTTTATGTTTGAATTTCTCAGTTAAGTTGGAAGAGAATGCCAAAGGAAAATGGTGAAAATTTTATGGCATTTACTGGACCTTTGCCTGATCTGAAATCCTGGTCTGCTAGTGTCCCTTCTCCTCTGAGCACAAATGTGAAGGATTGGAGACCTTGTGGGCCGGTTTCTAGAATTTGATCTTACCAGATACCAGTTCATAGCTAAAAAAAAATGTTTTGTAGGGCAAGAAGTGAAATTAATTTTTCAAAACTATTTCAAACTAGTATCTTTTTGTCATTTTCTTGGAGATAAATGTATATGTATGCATATTGCTGTCCAGAACGAAAGCTTCATTTATAAATTTAACTTCTTGTACTATTGCCACATGCCGTATTTAGCTTAATTTTCAATGAACAATCCTTTGGTATGATAGATGAAAGTTCGTACAGCTCATACATGTAGAATAAGTGTGAAGTGTTAACTCTGCTCAGGTTTTGTAACCAGTACCTCCACTTTAGGTTTGTGAAGCAAAATTCTAGGGGTAATTTTGATTTACTGTGAGTATAAAAATTTTTGCACTATTATTCAATCATGTATTATCACATCGTTATAGTAACTAAGGATTTTCACTTCCAGTAAATTAAGACTTTTATTTTACTTGGTGGCACCATATGGTTCACTAGTAGTGTAAAAAGCTCTTCAAATTCAAGACTTCGTTCACACGACTAAACTATGATCTAACAGGAAAGAATTCAGGTTTCATCTTTAGAGAACGAATAGGAAGGCACTGCGAATTCAAAATAGTAAGTTTTGACCATGTTAAAAATAAGGATTGATGGTCCAAGAGCCATAACTCAAGTGACACCAAGTCGATGACCAAAATCTAAGAAAAAATAAAAATAAAAAAAAACACCAAGTCTCTTTAGAAACTGTTTGATCTTGGAATCAAACCTGCATCTTTGTCATATGAAGAGCGTGAAAATCCGGGATATAAGCTTTAGGAAATCAAGTGTAAATGAGGTTGATATTACGGCTTTCAATTTCAATGTCTCCAAAAGCAAAGTCAAGAAGCGGCGCTCTATACCTCTTTTGGATTTTTATTTATTATAGATAGCGCAAAAACTGGGTCATGAGGTACTCGAGTTCAGCCTGTTCCAACTTATCCACCAAGCATATCAATTTGGTAGTTGGAGCTATATTATAATATCATTATTCTAACTTATGCCATGGTTCCATTGCAATTAGTAGCTTTAGTTCTCTACTATTGAGGAAGAAAAACCAACTTGTGTACAAATGGGTTTCTAGAACATTCACTTTATGCAAATGGGGTTATCATAATTAGGAGTGTTCAAAATTCAATCTTTTATAACCGGTCTTAGCCTGAAATTAATTTGGATGAGTTTGAATTTTATGAATTTGACCAAGTGTATTTTTGAGTTGAGTTAGAATCATGCTTTGCGTTGTTTCAACAATACTTTAAAATTTATAATTTTTTTGGTAATTAATGATAAATAATAAAAATTTTAACTTAAATTAATACTTTTTGCATAACATTATAATATATTTATGTTAATATGAACTATTTCTAAATATATATTGTAAAATAACATACACTTTTAATTTTTCTACTTTTAAAATCTTATAACTTAGTTATACAAATGTTTATATTTATACAATTCATTTTATTATCGAATCAATTTGGTCTTGACCCGACCATTTATCAAGTCATAATTGAGTTGGGTTAGCGTCCAAAAAATTGGTCTAATCAAAATATTAAATCAAGTTCAAGTGAAGGTAAACTCATCTCAACTCGTCATAATCTCTTATTTTAGCCAAAAAAAAAAAGATAGAAGGTACTCTGTTTTGCCATTATGTCATTATGATATCAGCCCTAATAATGACTAGAAAGGTGCTAATCAATTCTCATTCACCATGCATCAAAGATTCAAATTCAAACTAGGTAGCCATTGTGTTCACTTCTTAGCAAGATCTAGTTATGTTGTCCTTGGAATCAAGAACATGTGCCCTTCAACTCCATTTAGACCTTACACCAGACCTGGCATAGGATTCCCATATCCTTTAAGCCAAAAATATTAATGTTATGCAGTGTTCGTAAAGGTAACGGCACCAGCACTAGCAAGAAAGATGCATGTGTATGTATATAGTATATAATAATATATATATACAATTAACAACAAGGAAAATGGTTATAAATGGTTTAGCATATTGATAGCTAAGAGTAGTGGATGTGTTTAAAGAGGAAGTCACAGTTATAATGAGAAGCCGAAGCCATAATGTGTGGCTTTTGATTTGATTCATTCATTACATTCATCAGCGTGATTGACCAGCTAAGTGACACACGGAGTGTGACCCATTTTTCATGTGGAATAGAGGGGAGGTTGCGTGGGAATCCCTTTGGTGAATTTTGTGAGTGTGAAAGTCACTCAAACAAAGCCATCCAGATCACGGTTTTGCACCTATTTTGTTATGAGGATTTATGTGACCGAGACCTTGAATTGTGTACTCAGTGTTGGATCAGCACGTGTATAAGCCACGGACTTTAAGGAATTTTGCTTTCTCTCTTATACCCTCCTCTCTTTATTTTAATTCTTAAGTTTGTGCAAATAATACAATGGGCAAACAAAACCCACCCCACCCTTTTGTGACCCACACTTTGGGCTTATTATGATCCACTTCATCCTCAATTGAAAGCATTCTGCAAATAATTCACTAGAAAGAAAATAAAATTGTAATTTACAAACTTAAATTAAACTGTTACTAATATAAAAATTAATTTTTGTGGTATATATGATATATTAGTACAATTCTGATTTTCTAACCATATTTTTTTTTCTTACATAACTTTTTATATTAGTTTCTAAACATTATTTTCTCTTTATCACTTTCTCTCAGTTAATTATAATTATTAAAAAATATGATAAAAAATAATGTGATATATTAATATATGAGGTTCAGATGCATATATGATTTTAGCCCATTTTTCGGTTCAGCCAAAGCGAGTTTGTTCCCACTAAAATTAGAAGATTCATGAAAAAATTCCACATGACCTCACTTTTAAGATATTATTATGAGATAATGAAAATGACTATTATATAGTACCAGTAAAAAGTTGCCTGCATATAAATGTCATAAAATTACAGATGATAAAGTTGTGCGAGATACAGACAATTTTGTTGGCTTTTACCACATATTTCTGCATCATTTCGGATACATACTAACAAGCTGTGTGATTTGTGGCTAAAATTATATGTAGTCCTGAGGTGCTGTCAGCATGTATGACAAAAGGTTGTGCATCTTTGGATCAGAAAACTTCAAGTCAAGGGTATGGTCAAGGACATGTTGATGTTATCCATATATCATGTACTAGCGAACAAATGTGGTCTCAAGTAGCCACCAAAGGTTGCCATATATTTCCATGGAACATAAGAAAGAATCTAAATATATAGTATAAACGAGTCAGAAAATAAGCAAAGTGATAATTAAAGGTTAAAATAACAATAATCAGGACAAAATTACGCAAATTAGAAAATCCGTCAACTTATGGGGCTGAAATGGTCATTTTTGTTTAGCTTGCTTAGCTTAATTAATTCACTGATTTTTATTATCACCTAGGATCCGGAATCATGATGCATCATCCATAGGCTGCCATCGCTGCATCCCAATAACCCAAAAGATTTAAATTGGTAATTAATTAATCAATTAACTAATATTGCGTATGTTCTTAGGCAGTGAATAATGACTATATATGCATCGTGATAGAATTAGAACCCCTAGGTTTGACACTAACACTGAATTTGATGCAAATTCTTCACTTTTATGAACATGATTCAAGGCTAGCCGCTGGATCTTCATCCTTTGATTAGTTGACTGCATTAACCAACCCTTAATGCAATCATAAATAATTAATTATCCTAAGTAAATTAAAATATATTGATATATATAGCTAACTCTTAACAAGCCAAAAAGAAGCACACGCTCACTTATACAAATTCAAACTCAAACTAATATTTTGAAAATCAAATTGGAGATTGAATTGGTAAAATTTTAGAATTGTGTTTAATTGGTTCAATCAATTAAATTTATAATTAAACTGTAATTAAATTATAATTAAATTAAATAATATTTAAATCAGAAATATAGTTAATTCATAATTCAACCATTCAGTTTGATCTAATTTTTAAAATATTACTGAGGATATAATTTTGGACTTGTGAATTATGATAGTACTTGAAATAATAATAACTTTTTGAAATGACAAATAACTATAGTTGTAAGAATAATTATATTATAATAATATTAAGGTGCATGTATTGGGAATATTGGAATAAGCTGAAAATGCCTCTATCATTCTTCTTTGACTTTGACCATTTGTCCGTGAGAGAGGGAGTATCTGAAAACAGGTAGATTTTCATGTTGTAATTAAATGAATAAAAACTAAAAAACAAAATCCACTTTTTATATTACAAGTAAAATGATGAGAGAAAACCAAAAGAAGTTACTGTGTTAATGGATTAGTAATTGACAGTTAAGCAGATTTTCTTCATTGTAATGAGGCGAAACTTGGGAGTAAGGTCTCCCATTCAACGGACATTTACCAAAGCCTATTTTATATATTATTACACAAATTAACAATGCATATATGTGACTATATATTACATATAGAAAAAAAAAATAGCCACTTGAAAGTTTATAACATAAAACAAGGGGTCAAGAGCAAGCTCTATAGCCTTCTTGCTTCTTATTAGTGTACCTTTCTTATATCATCATCATCATCGTCATAACACAGCTATATCCAGCAGCTTAGACCCTTGAATAATTTACTTTATTATTATTTTTCTTTTTCATTTCGTTTCAACAATATATATAAAATAAAATACAATTTTTATATATTTCTGTGCCCATTCTTGGTTGTCAGTCTTTGTTAGAGAAGTTAGCATTTTGCACTGATCCACACATCTCTCTCTCTCTTAAGAACCACGTCCGTGCCTCTGAAGCGAAGAAACTGTGTAACCTAAGCCTTCCCAGCTGTCTGCTTTTCCTGTTTAGTTCTTTGTCTGCTTTACTTAGTCCTGGAGGGTTTCATTTTGCTTATCACAAAAGGTTTGTACTTAGTTGTGTTGTTTTGCCATCACTTCTTTGTGTCATGAAGCCTTTTTAGAATTTCCTTGTTGATTTTTTTGTTTCTTTTCTTCTGGCTTCTTTTGTTTGTGTCTTTATTACATCATTTCAGAACCCTTTTAGGGTCTTTTCCTGCTTAATTATGACTCAAACTCTTGCATAAATCATAAATTGAGCTTTCATAGCTCTTTGTTTTAATTAGATTTGAGACAGATATATATTTTTTTGGTTTTAACTGAAAGTTTTAAGAAAGAAGCAACGAGGGTGTTTGCTAGTTTGCTCCTTGGTTCTTCAATTAATTTTATTCAACTTAATTATCAGTTAATGGGGTTTTATTATATGGAAAACTAATGCATGTTTTTGACATAGTTACATACAAAACCATGTCATTAACTAGAAGAGTGGTCACTTTTAATTCTTTTCTCTCATTTTTCTTTCTATCCATTTTGGATCCCTTCCATGCATGTAGCAAAGGGTGGAAATAAATCATTTCAGCCTTGGCATGAAAGATTTTTGTTCTTTGTTTAAACAAATCCATGGATATGAGGCATACATATGCCTGTCTTTCTGCTGTTTCTAAGGAGTTGTATTCTAATGTACATATATAGTGATATAGGAAGCATGGACAAAAGTTCTTTCTTGTTATTGTTCTTATAAGTTGTTTCTAAGCCAAATATCTTTAAGCAGTTCAATATCATGGAATAAAAGGTCTAGATTCTGAAACTGGACCGATCAGCAGTCAGGGATATGGTCAGAAAAGTTACCTGCTTAGCTTTTGTTTAAGGATACTTCCTAGGGTTAGATCTCAGATTCACATTCCTCGTGTCAGGAAATGTCTTCTTCTATGCATGGCGACAGTTTTAAATCCAATATACTAATTAATTTCCTTTGTATATATAACTTATGATATCTCTAGTTTTTTCTCCTTTAATTTGATCCACATGAACTTTGGTTTACAATTAGGAGTGTAGCTAGACTACATGGTTTTTTGACAATATTATATAATTTTCTAAGTTTCTTCATCTCTTATTTTTTAGTAAGTACCTTTTTGACAGTGAAGATATACAAGATATGATCTCGAGATTATCAATCTTTGGCCACTTTTTTTGAATTCTACATTATGGACTGTTGGTAGTTCAGACCTGCTAACTTCAGTCCCCAACCTTCATGAGAATAAAACTGCTTCATCTACCTTGCTATCTATAAGCCACACCCCTGAATTAATTAATGTATTTATTTATATATCAAATTCTTTAATACAAATAGATCCTTCTTTTCTTTTTTCAGGTATATAGCAGAATCAAAAACCTGCAGACAGTACAGAATGATGCCAGGCAGTGGACAACTGACAGTTCCTCCAGGCTTCCGGTTCCACCCTACTGATGAGGAGCTTCTCTACTATTACCTGAGGAAGAAAGTTTCTTATGAAGCCATTGACCTTGATGTCATCAGAGAAGTAGATCTGAACAAACTTGAGCCTTGGGACCTCAAAGGTACATAATGCATGCCATTCATAGTTTAAAATCTCTATCTAAATGTTTATTTCAAGGTTCTCATCACTTCTCAATATCATAGAAATAACTGGCATATCATGTATAAATGATACAATTAAAGGGCTAGTTATTGGTCTATACTCTATATAATGCTTAAATATAGCTATAGCCATCCTTGTCATTGTTCCATTGTATATAGGGTTTTTTTAGCATGGAGAGAAAGACAAAGGACTTGTTTAAATAGTGTTGTTATTATCTAGGGTTTTATTTACTTGTATATATATTGCTGTAGTGAGTTTTTGTACGAAGAACTAGTTAAAATTAATGTTTCTTTTTGTCTTGAATGGTTTGTGTATGGACTTGCAGATAAATGTAAGATTGGATCAGGGCCTCAGAATGAGTGGTATTTCTTCAGCCACAAAGACAAGAAGTACCCAACAGGAACCCGGACAAATCGAGCAACTACAGCTGGATTTTGGAAAGCAACTGGAAGGGACAAGGCCATATACCACAGCAATTCCAAAAGGATTGGCATGAGGAAAACCCTAGTCTTCTACACTGGCCGTGCTCCTCATGGCCAGAAGAGTGACTGGATCATGCATGAGTACCGTCTTGATGAAGATGATGCAGAGGTTCAGGTGAGAAAGCCACACACATGCACATTCACTTGAACTATATTCATTCTCTTGATCTTTAGATTAAGCCATTATATCTTTAGTGAAACTTGGAGAGTGTCTATTATCATTCATATTTGTCTGTTGTCATTCTTGTCTAATTTTTTTTTATACCATTTTCTTAAAATACCCTTTATTAGTTAATGAATATGTTAGATTCAACTATCTATTTAATAAAGAACATCTTAAGAAAATGCAAAAAGAAGTCAGTTGAAGAGGGGTGGTAATAGACAAAAGGAGTGGCAACAGATGATGCCTGAAATTTGACATTTATGACGCACACATACTTCAAAAAATGAGTCCTATGGATCCAAGTTGCAGTATATAATTACAAAGTTGTCATGTTTTCTGCAGGAAGATGGGTGGGTGGTCTGCAGGGTTTTCAAAAAGAAAAACCAAAATAGAGGATTCCAACAAGAACTTGAAGAAGAAGAGCACTTAACCCACATGAGAACAAGTGGTCCTTGCCAGGTTCTAGAGCCAAAACATCATATGCAACTATATGATTACAACTTTGATGGGTCAATGCACCTACCACAGTTGTTCAGTCCAGAATCAGCTGTGGCACCCACTTCTTCCTTAGCTTCATCTATGAATGCCATGGACATCCTTGAGTGCTCTCAAAACTTGTTGAGGCTCACAACTACTGGCTGTGGACTTAATCTTATGCCACAACAAGGAGGAAGGCTCAATGGTGACTGGTCATTCTTGGACAAGCTCCTAGCATCCCACCATAGCATGGACCAGCATCCACAAAGCAAATGTAATCCTCCTACTCAGCAAGCTGCAGCTGCTGTGGGTACTTCAGCTCAGAAATTTCCATTTCATTACCTTGGCTGTGAGACCCATGATATTATGAAATTTTCCAAGTAGGGTGATGATATTTACATTTGCTATACATAAGTGAGGTGAGAAATTTGGTTTCTAGTATAAGTAATGCAGCATCCTGCTAGATACTCATTGAAATTCCAGTCATTAATTTAGTTATTTCTTTTGATCAGTATCAATTGTATATATGTATTTTAAGTTTTCAAGCTGTTTAATAACATAGTGTTGTTATTTGCACACCATTATTAAACTGGTTAACGATGTGTTAAAAATTAGTTAACGTGTATCAATTAGTTAATGAATTGCTACCAACTATTTGAAAACATGGTATTAGTCTATTAATCAATCGATGCTGGTTAACAAATTTTCAACACATGGTTAACCGGTTAGCAAAGATGTAAAATTTTTAGTGTATAAGAATCTTTTTCTTTAATAATTAACATACTATCATGAAATGCCTTAACTAGTGCGTGAGGTACCCTAATTCTCTTTGCTGCATAATTAGTCTCAATTATGTTATAATTAATGCTCAAACCTTCTTAATTCAAAATTTAGGGCGTGTCAATAATTAGAAGGAACTTATAAGACGTGCATGTAAATACATGCACAGCAAATATATGCTTGCATACGTGTGCTACGTATATGTGTACATATATAAAGGATGTGTTAATTTAGAAAACCACCTTCTAGCTTCACACATGTAATTAATGATATCCTAACTAACGATAATCAAAGTATAAAGGAGTGCTAAACCAGCTTCTGGCTTCATGCATGTAATTATAATAAGTGAGATTCTTCAGTACTCTATCAGCAAGAAAAGTTTCTTGATCTATATCATTAAATGTGCATTACATCAGTTATGATATTAAAATTATAGTTGAAGTGAGAGACAATAATAATCTACAAAATTGATGTACCACTTAACTAATAGTACGAAGCAAGAAAAATCTTTTACTTTGAAAGGATATAAAAGTTTTTTTTTTTTTAAGATATTCTTAGTAATCATGGTCAATATGTATAAGATTATACCCTTTCAATCTTTACTTTTGGAAAGTTCTTTTTACAATAATGTCTCTTTTTAACAGCTGTTTCCTTCAATTTCATTTAACACATTTCAGATTGCATTATTATTCCAAGCTTTTACAAATCATTAAACTGTGTTAATCTACGTTGGAAAAGGTTTTCACGATTTGTCCCTTCAACAACTGTTTCCTTAAAACTCTTTTAACATATGTAAGGATTCATTCTCATGATAACAAGCTGAATCTTGGTCATCAGAATCTGCTACCTAGCTAGTACAAGTTATACGTTTCTTATGGTTGTAGGCTTGTAGCTACTACTGTTATACACCAAACTCAACTAGTATTTATAACTTTTTCTGCTTTAACAAGTAACAATATGTATGTCCAATTGGAAAGTTAAGCCCAATGATACAAAATTTAAATAATAGAAGAATTATAATTAATAAGCAGAAACAGATACGTATATACAAGTAAAATTGTGTACTGGACTTCCTGTGGATGATCTGCCTTTAATCTCACTGGAGAAATGAATTAGTTTGAGTGCACTTACATGGATCAAAACACCATCTAATTGCACTAAAATTACAAGAAGTTGTATTCAAATTTTGAGTGACTCAGCAAAAATGTTTCTCACCGTATTTTGCACTTTCGTGTATATCCTTAATACTAAGAAAAAGTTGGAATAATCTATATACATCACTCATTTTCAATGTCCAATCTTGGAACTTGTGGTGGCACCTCAAAGTTTTGATTTTAAATGAGAGGAGGGGATATGCTAAGTGCCTTATAAAGTATATGCTGGCTTAGTATTCTCATACATGTATATTGATCCAAACGTATATAAAACTATAAATTAAAAAAAAATTGTGTAGAACTAGAGAATCTTAATATTACATATTCTCAAAACTCAAACATCATCAATCCGAAAGAAAGAAATCATAAAGAAGCACTAATCACTAAGCAAAATCATATTATAAATTAAACAAAAATAAAATGATAAAGTCTTTGTATTAAACGATTGATTATTTGTGATCCCTTTATTCTTCAGCGAGTGATCTAGACCATACGTGTTCGGTTGGCATTAAGAACACGCTAGAGCATAAAGAAGCTCATTAAGAAGATAGAAAATGCAAGGTTTCTTTTATATATATATATAATGATAAGGAGGAGAAGGGGTTGTCCAATTCTAAAGCCAAGACATGTCACATACAAGCTTCAATGAAGAATTATACTTACACATAATGTACCAATGCATGATTATTGATTACCAGCAAGCAAAGTGTCTAATATAATAGTTTTTTTTTTACGGTGTCTAATATAATAGTTTCATGTTTTACATAGTTCTTCTTCTTTTTTTTTTTTTTTGGTATAGATGCTTTACATAGTTCAACGCTATTAAACCTATTTAATATATTCTATAATTTCTTAAGGAATGGTTGAATATATAATTCGAACCCATTCTTTTCCTCAGGAACAAATTATATATGATTTGTTAATTGTGTTAAGATCACAGGAGCTTTAGCTATGAATTTTTCAAATTAAAATCTCTTACTTCAAATTAATAGGAGGGCCAAATAATTAGTATACATTCTCCACTAAGCAATCATTAAAAGGAACAATTGTACTTCTATGATAACTTTTTTTTTTATGATAACTTCTTTTTTTATGACAGACAAATTAAACTCACGCATGTGTTCAGATTGGAAAGGCAGTAGAAAACGTATGAGCAAAAACAGCCAAAAGTTACAATTGAATATTTAACCTTTTAAAGTGTTTTAGCGCATTATTCCAACATCTGTTTAATATTACAAGGTATTGTAGAATTGATTTGTATTTGATCTTTAAGAAGAAAAGAAATTTTAGATGAACAAGTGTCACATGGATACGGCACTCAAATTTCCATATAGCAAATGAAGTTTTAAGTTTTATCTTTACTTGCATATTAAGAAGTTTGTCACTTTATCCAACTAGCTACTTCACACACATAAATAGTCAACGCAAACAAGCCTAACTTGTAGGAATCTAAGCCTGAAATAATTCAAAGCAGATAAGACTGCAAACGATGGATGTGAAACTCCAGTCTTTTCAAGCAATAGAAAGAAGGAATGTCCAAAGTGTTCACAGTCCATCCCATTGATCTCAACGGGGCAATATGCTCCAATAAGAGATGGGTAAGTGATAATGGAACCTACATTATTTCTGATAATCAGAAGTTAAATGCTTTTACTACATTCAGAAGAGTTAGGCATCTCTCCGAGATATGCTAAAGATTCCTGAACCTCATAAAATAATGACCTATGCCATATTATGCACGGGGCGGACCTACCTTAAAGTTAAGGGGGCAGCCATACTCTAAAATAAAATTTTGTTTTTATAATTATTATATGAAATTAGTTAAACAAATTTTTTTAAATAGATAAAATTTACACTCTTTTAAAAATTTTATAATATTTATATATTTAAGTGTATATGTAATATTTCCATTTAATTTTTTTTGCTTCCGCTCCTGTGTGCATTTTTACCCCACATTAACATTGGTGCTAGTAGGGACAGTGGGTGGTTGGGGGCTATGATACTGATAATATTACTTGGTACTTGCACACATATGGCTGCTCTGAACAGATAATAAAGGTTGCGTAAGCAAAGGAATAATATTGCTGACATGTTTACCTACTTCTTGGTAAATTATTAAATAATAAATTAGACTATTTAACACTCAAATTGAATGCACGCTTCTCTGCCAAAAAAAAAAAAAAAACTGAATGCGCGCTTACTCTAATGCATACAACTATCATTTTTAAAAAAGAATAAGCACTTATTTTATTTTTATAAAGATACAGGTAATATATGTACCTAAAGAGAAAAAATACAGGTATCATTTAGACGTTGATATCAATTTAATCCCTTAATTATATCAAGTAACATTAAAATTATCTTTATGGAGCTTTAATAGCAATGTATCATATGAATAGCATTAATGGAGCTTTTGATTTAGGGACTAATTGATATGATTTTTTTATTATTGAAAGACTAAATTGATGTCAACATTTTTAAGAAGATCAAATTTATGTCACTTCCTATAACTAATGGATTAAATTAATCTTAACTTTCTTTGAAAGGCTAAATTAATATCAACTGAATATTTGATAACTTAAATGGATATTTACTTTTTTTATAAAAAAAACATAAATTGAAGTATACAAATTAATGAAAAGAGCTTTTGATCATTAGATTAGGTCATGGTAGTTAGAATTTTTGGTTTCCCATAATATTCTCACCTGATAGGTGGAAAACTAATCTCCCAAGATACGGTCATGTGTATAAGTGGAGAACTCTTTCTAACAATATTATTTTCATATATATAAATATCAAAATCAAACATAAGGCCACATGTTTAAGGAATTCAAACTCCTTTCACTTGGACCAACACACGTTGGTGGTAGCTAGAATTTTTAAGGCTAAAATGTAAGAAATCTCCTTCAACTATTGGTCAATTCCAAAAAAATCCGTGTAGTTTAAAACTCAATAATTTGACTCCTTCAACTTATTAAATCGTGCATATTGACCCCTTATTTTTTGCATATGCACAAAAGGTTAATTTTATACTATATTTCACAATTTGATAAGTTTATAGAGTGAATTGTTGTGTTTTGAACTATAAATTTTTTTATAAAAATGACTTATAGTTGGAGGGAATTCCTTGAATTTTAACTAATTTTTAATTTAACAATTTACAATCCGTAATTTTTTTTTCTTTTTTCAAATATGTTACTTTTTACAATTAAAGGTCCGGATTGAAACTAAATTTAAAAAATATTATTGTAGGCATAAATACCATTAAACATTAATCTTTCACTCTCACATTCACATACAACTCAAAGGAAATAAATTAAATTTGTTATAACCACTATATTAGAGCTAAGTATAGGTTAGATTGGCCCAACCTATTACAAGCTGACCTTAAAATGGTCATATAAAGTCGGGCTAGCCCGTTTAATAAACTTCCTTGTTATCTTTATTTATTTTTTTCAAAAATTCAAAAAAGTTAAATTAAAATTTTAGTCCCTACAAATTTCATTTATTTTTAATTTATCTCTATAATTTTTTTCTTTCTAAATTTATTCTTACACTTATAAACGTTTTCAAAGTAGTATTTATCATCAATTTCTGTTATAACACCATTAATTTAGTCACTATTAAATATTTTACAGAAATAAAAAGAGTATATAAAGAAGACCTTACTCAGAGAAATGAACACTTATAAGAGCACTTATTGGACGTTTTATAAAAAAATAAGCATATAAAAGAGCACTTGCTAGACAAAAAAAATATTTATTAGGTTAGTCAATTAACGGTACAACAGAAATTGATGACAGAAACTATTTTTAAAATATTTGTAAATTTAAGGACTATTTTGAAAAGAAAAAAATGTACATATACTAGATTAAAAATAAATAAAAACTATAGGAATTAAAATTTTAATTTAACCTTAAAAAAATAAGACTATTTGTTTACTCCTTTTAGTATTTGGACTATATGGTTCCACTTGATTCGCTTGACCTAATCAACCTCAGTCCATATATCTTACTTGAGACATCTACCCCCTTGATTTTGCCCAGCCTATTCATCTATATTGATGCCACCTGTTTGTGGGATTGACTTAGTTGTTTAACAGATTTGCTATCCACATTGTCTCCTCCCTTGCAACAAAAGGTCTACCCTAGATTTCCAGGAATGGTTTAGCACCACACCTCCTATTTAAAACACATCATCAGTATGATTTTAGGTATATTCTCTACAAGCGTAAACACTATAGCTTACCTTTACTCTCATTGACTTGGCCATTGGACTATCTTTGTAGTTACCCTCTACCACCACTGCCAACCATTCATGGAGCTATCTGATATCACCGGCTGGACCAATCGTAGACCACCCACCATTTGCATTGGTATAATATAATAAAGTCATTCATGTGCCTTCATACAACAATTTAAGCTTTTGGAAGAATTGGTTTATGACATGGTATTAGAATATCTATGATCAAGTGGTCATAAATTTTATCCTTGTCACCCCATTCTTATAAATAAAAGTTGAATATAAGCACATGGTAAAAATGAGTCTGTGTATTATCCATGCTTCAAGCCTAAAGGATTCTTGCATGAGGGAATATGTTAAAGATATAATAAAATCATTTATGTGTCTTCACCTACAAGCTTAAACTTTTAGGAGAGTTGGTTCATGACATGCATAAACAGGAACAATATTATTATTAATTGATAAGGTGAATGAGTATCAAGCACAAAGCATACCACACTTTCTAGGCACCACAACGCATAGGTTACGTAGCATTGGGGATTCCTTTCCCTAAGACAATAAGTATAATGATAATTAATTAATGAGCATGGGAAGAATATTTTATTATAAGAGATGAAATGAATAAATTATGTTGAATCTTATATTATACACGTGCAGTAGTGAAGTTAGACTACCTAAAGATGATATATTGTGGGAGGCCTATTCTTAAGAAAATAAAAATAAAATTACATGTGAGCCCTTCAAGCAATGTGTGGGGCGTTGCACCTTCCATATAATAAATGAGACGCCACCCTTGTACGTGTCTTTATTAATATTCATTGGCATCAATATGAAAATTAATACACTTACTTATAACTTAATAATGACTAAATAGTCACTTTAATCCCTTAAAGGGTAAGCGTCAGTCATATTAGTCATTGAGTGATAGAAATTACTCTCGAGGTCCATGAATATAATTTAATTTCACTGCTAAGTTACCTCCGCTTATTTTAACAGACTCACAGAGCTGGCACATTAAGTGCCAAAGTGGCATCATTTATCACTACAAGAAATTTGGCTTTTAGCAGCGGTGATTTCTAATGGATTTGTTGCCACCAAGAATCCTAGTGATTTTTGGCAGATACCCATCGCCAAGAAAAAAAATTAAAAAAATTTAAATTTTTGCCAGAATAAATTACCAATAACTGTATCAATTTCTTTACTTGAGGTTTTTCGGCGAATTAATTCTGCCTGAAAATTCCTCTAACTTCCAAGGAGGAGCGCCAACCAAATTTCGGCATATTTTCTACTAAAAATAAGGCACAGGATACTCATGTAATGAGCTAGTTACATATTCCGAGGTTTTTTGTCTGATTATTCACTAAAATTTTTTAAAAAATTCACTGAAAAAAATTGTGCAGAAATTTTTTATTAAGAGCCATGCGAGGCCAGCTTCTCTTCATTTTTGCATTTGTTTCCTCCTTCCTCTCTCTCTCTTCTCTCTCCCCTCCCCCTCCACCATCAAGACCATTTTTGCGTCCTCATCGTGCAAGTTGCGACCAACCACCGTGAGGCCTAATGGTGGCCACGACGTGAGAGAACCCATGAACTGTGAGAGAAGGTAAACTCATTTCCCTCCTCAGCTTTATCATTTCCTCTGCCAAATCGTTCACCACATTGATGGCTTCTTTTAGTTTCTTCTCCATACTTGGATGGTGCATGGGAGGTGTGGACGATGCATGGGAGACAATGGGTACACGGGAGATGTGGTGCATGGGACGTGGGTGCATGACTTCTCACCGGTATGTTTTTTTAATTTTTTTTATTTTGAATGTTATATTTGTTTATGATATGTATGTATGTGTGTCTCGTGTGTATGTGTGTGTGTTTGAATGTATATTTATACGTATACTATTATTTGTTGGTATTTGTTGCTAGTATTATAGATAATTCTCTATTGCGATGTTATAGGATTTGATTAATAACTTGACATTGTATAAGACTAATATTAGTTTATTATTATAATAATAATATAGTATTATAGGATAATGTGTTAATTTTAAAATTTAAAAATTGTTATAAAATAGTAATATGAATATTAAATACTAAATTTTTAAAATTTTAAGTGAAGAGGTTGATAAATTATTTAATTTATTTAATTAATTTAATAATTTATATATTAAATTAAAATAATTATTAATTAATATTACTTTCAATTTTAATAAATTAATAAAGTATAGTATAATAATATAATATAACAAAAAATCAAAAAAGTAAAAATATGAATTATATAATTAATTAAATAAATATGAATTATATAATTAATTAATTACATGAGAATGATAAATTTCAAAAATATGCGTCCAACTCACAAACGTACAACGTATACACATAGGTTGGAGAAATGAGACATTAGGTTGGAGGCATGAGACAATGTGTCGATCTTACAACCAAATGATGACTTCAAATTAAGAGGAATAACAAATATATAGGACACATTAGTTACTAAGTTTTTAATTGTATAAAAAATTATAATTATAATATAAAATAAAATTATAGAAAGTGAAAATTAGAATATTAATAATTAATTAATTAAATAAGAGTAGCGTGTGATAGATTTTACAAACAAACAATGGCTTCAAACTACTAAGAGGAATAAAGAATATATAACAGTCCTCTGTTATGGTGATATAAATTTCGTAATATAGTAATATGTTATTGTTATTAACACTTATTTGCATATATGTTATTGTGTTTAAATTGTTGAAATAATTAATGCTCTATTGAATTAGGAAGTTCTAAACTTTAAGTTAGACGATATTAGTTTTGCATTGATAAGTCAAGTGGCTCTGAGTAGTTCAGGATTTGATTGCTCAAGTAACTTATCTTTTGTCATCCACCAGTAATGAGTATGATGACTCTAGTGATAAGATTATCAAGTGCAAAATGTGGTAGAAAGATTGAGTAGTGACAAGAGTCCACCTCTTATGATGATAAGAACAATATTAGGTACGGTAATGTAAGAAAAGGAAGAAGAAAAACATTGCAAATCAAAAAGGTAAATTTGCATGGTTTTGTGAAGTAGATTTTCTAATGGACAGAAGTCGCATGGTAGAGCAATTGGAGAATAAGACAAAAATCAAAAGCAGACAAAATTGATATAAAGAGTGATTTCAACAATGAAAATAACGTTATACAAGAGTCTCGTAAAGAGGACACACTAGATAAAATCGTGAACTCGACATCGTTAGGATTAAGAAAATTGAGTAGGTAGTGCCTAGATTATTGCCCTTATTGGCGACAACGAAAGTGAGTGTCTCCTTGCACTCGTCTATCGAGTTTTGGAGAGTAGTTGAGAGAAAAAATAATTTCAAGGGTATTTGACTGAAGTTGGGATTAAGATTTTGATAGTGATTGCGATGACAAGTGGAGTAAATGTAATTTTTTTATTAAATGTAATACAATTAGAAACTCAAGGGAAAAATATCCGTGTTTAATGAATGAGTTTAGGAATTATGAGTGTCAATATCAGGAAAAGTAAAATTTCTTTTGATCTTTAATAAATTGCTCTCACTCTTGTTAAAAGTTTTTGGTATTGGATCTCAGTTGGTGATTAGGATAGAAAGTTGGAAACTATTCAAGAAGTGCTTTCTTTTTTTTTATAGTAATGTTCCTTATAAAAATATATCAATCTTTATCCCTATTTTCAACAATTAAATACTTGAATTTTCGTAACATTCATATATTTGCGTAAGAATGTTAATAAAATTCATATATTTAACAGTTGAAGACAATGATTATGATTGATATATTTTCACAACAAACATTACTTTTGAAAAAATTATGCTTCTCAAATTGTACCGAGCAAGATTGGTATCTCAACTCATCAGGAGAGAAACCAACAAAAAAAATTTAAACACATGAGTGCAATCGATTATAGAGCTCAAAAGAAAAATGACTTTTTTTTATACTAACACTCCTAGTTTCTAGACTGATTTGTTAAATTTGGACAATTTTTCCTTAGGTTTTATATTGTGTTACATTTAATAAGAAAATTATGTATGCTTTCACTTGTCATCATCATCACTCTCGAAATCTTAATTTCACTCACGTTAAAATTCTCTTGAGATTAAATTTTTTCTGCTACTTTATAAAAATTGTTAGACAACTGCAAGCAGACACATGCCTTTTGTGTCACTAACAAGGGTAATGGTCTTGTGACTGCCCTCTCAACTATTCTAGTTCTAATAATGTTGAGCACACAATAATATCTGTATATTTTTCTCTATAATACTTTCCTACAATGTTATTTTCATTGGTTTCATCATTCTTGATAAAAGATTTTATTTGTTTTTGGTTTCTCTTTTATCCTCCAACTTCTCTACCAAGGTGCTTTTATTCCCTAGAAAAATTAGTTCATAAAATCATGTAAATCCATTATTAGAATCCACAATACTTTTTTCCTTCCTTTTTTATATCTCATTACCTAGTCTTGTCCTCATCATCATAAGAGGTGAAACCATTTTCAGTACGCAAACTTTTGATCATATCAATCACTTGAAAATGTCATTATTAGAGTCAACATTTTCACTATCAATGGAATATGAAAGATGAGTAGAGCAGTCAAATCTTAAATTGTATAGAATCACTTATGTAGTGATTCCAGCAGATTCCAGTGGATTTTTTGCCCAAAAAATTACAGTAATAGATGATTTCTGGTGGAATATCCACTAGAAAATTCCAACTGATCTTTTAGCTAGAAATTTTTTACGGATATTCTACAAGAAACTATCATCTAACACATTGTCATTTTTTTTGACAACCTAATTTGTCGATAATGTCTTGCGGATTCCAACAAATTTTTATTTCTAAAAAGTGTTTTTCGCTGAAGCAAAAATCAGCAAGAAATCCACCAAAAATTTTAATTTTTGACGAATTTTGAGGAATTATCAGCAAATATGGCCATTGGTAATTCACGAATTCCTTGTAGTGTGTGGCCCATGTGACATGTTATATTCCACGTCAGCACCAAATTAGTGCTCTAAAATCTCGTTTGGCATTATTTTATTCCTTGTAAAGGTTTAATTTTAATTTAATATCAAACCACCATTAATCTTAACCTAATGCTGCCTTCACCAAACTAGAAAAATTCATCCACAACCACCTCCATTCATCCTCACCTTCAACCTGTATAATGCCATTGGCCACTCATATACATCAAGACCCACACCACCTATTTGCTTCCAAATTAAGCACCAAAGATCATATCAAAACTTAGAAATCAATAGTAAAGCCCATTTCCTTCTCCATCTTAGGAATGACAATGGTGCGAAACGGGAGCAGGTTATGCCACTACAACAAAAATTTTTTTTAGTGGCCATTATTTAGCAGCCATTAACTTATTGCCGGTAATTACCTCTCTCATATGACTTTCTTACGGAAAATATTTATTAGCCACTAATAATACATGTTATAGTGGTAATTGAGTAAAATGGCAAGCAAATGGGATATCATTTACGCGCGACAGACTAACATTTCCCTCTATTTCCTTTCTCTTTTTTCACAAAATTTTCGCAGCGCGCCCACATTTCCCACTCTCTTTCTCTGCTCACACACACACACACACTCTCTCTCAACAATGGGAAACTACCTTCCACAGATCCCTGATTCATTCACCCACTAATAAGGCCTCTGTGAAGTTCATTTGTGCATCTGTTTCGCCATTGCTGTGCGCACCTTCCATCCTCTGTTTTGCATCGCTTTTTGGTTTCAAACATCCATCTCTCTGTTCCTTCTCTCCTCAATCCAGCACTTCGAGGTTAGATCTTCAATCTATTTGTTGCTGTTCTCTCGTTTCTGCTATTAGATTAGATCTAAGTAAATTACTTTGAAAATAATAAGTTTGGTGCAATGTCCTTAAAACCCTTTGCTTTCTCTACAATCCTGATATGACCAGGTGCGTCATCTCTTGTTTCCATTTATTTGTACCGATGGAATCCATTTTTAGGGATGTAGCGATTGTTTTATTTGGAAGGAATTCATGTGTTTTTTTTTGTTGATCCTCGAATTTATTTCACTATACTGTTAGTTCCAAATCAGATGCTCATTTTGTGTAATTGGACTTCAATTCATTGCAGTGGAACTTGCTTTGTGAAATGAAATCATCTTAATTAATTTCTATATTCCACGATCCAGAAAAAAGAAAACAAAGAGAATTTCTACATACAAAAGTATAATGCTACTATGCTATATAGAATTTTAGCAGCTGTGGAATTCAACATTTTTTATAAGCATCTCTGCTACTCATTTTAGTCACTCAAAAAAGCATTATCATTACAAGTGCAAAAATCTGTGGCTTGTGGTTTTTCGGTTACATATTTAAGAATGAGATTTTTATTCTTGGTAGCTAATGCATGATATCAGCAAGTCTGGTTGGTTCTAGCTATATTATTATTAACTAGCACTCTAGCAGTTTGTTCACTCTCAATAACTGCTGCATTTTGTATATTGTTACAGGTACCAGAGTTACATGTGTACAATGAGCAACTTTGGGATTCTCCTTTCAGTCATGGCTTACACCTGTGTGTCAAGCCGACTATTAAATATAAAGGTGTCAGATGCTTACATCTATTAATTTAATAGCTTGTTTGTTCAAATGTGATTGGCTATTAAAGATCTATGACGGGAGATGAATGCCCAACCAAAACTAATCCAGCAGGAACTAATGATTGCCCAAGCAGCATTTATTCGCTGTGACCCCCAGTTCAGGTACTTCTTCGCTCTTGCTGCTGTTAATTTGTTTTCCTGGTTTATAAATGTAGTACCACGTTTGAATTAGAATGCCAAGTGTATAATTTTTACTCTAACATCAACAAAAAGTAGCGTAGTATTTTCTAGGACCGAATTGCATTCGTATTGCCATTTCAAACATCCAGCCCTGTGGTTCTGTTAGGGTCAAAACGTGTTGCCTATTTGCTAACCGCAAGTGCACGGGTTGCACAAGTAATACAGATATAGAGTAAAAGTTCGTTCCCACGAGGATATTACGATATAAAGCAAAATACTAACCAATAGCTTAATCAATTCTAGATAAGGACATAAAAATAGAAAATAATAATCTAAACTAAACTAATCTATAAAAGCAATAAACCTAAAAGCGGTTAGGTTTCAGGAAATTCTCCTTCACCCCTTACATCTACCAACAACATGCAATTCCCCTCATAAACACAAATGCATTGATTAGGTTAGCTTGAGAATCTGATGTAGTCAAAAGCCTATGTCTAGGTTAATCAACCCTGGTTTCAATTGCCCAACTCACTAAGTTTCCTTGAGAGCCAGCTCAACTTCCACTCATGAACGATCTATTCTCAATCACACACTATATATGGTCAATAGGTATATTTCTATCCTATTAACGAATCAACTCATCCAAGTCAATTGAACTCGCTGAACATGTATCAACCACACCATATCCATATCAACAAATCCCTATGTCTAGTTTATTTGCTAATATTGAGATCATGCAATTGAGGCCAACCAAGAGCAAGCATTAAGCACAGATAATGATTGAACTATAATCAAACATCCACACAAACTCAGAGAAAAACACATCATTAATATAAATAAAAGGATTCAAAGTATTCCTAAACAAAGCTTAGCTATACAAAAGATAAGGAAGAGAAGAGAGAAAGGGAAAAGAGAGAAAGAAGCTCATTGATTTGTCTCTGAAGCTTGAATCCTCTTTCAATCCTTTGATCCTTGACTCCAATCCACCAGCAATGAAGATCTAGCCAAGCTATCTAACCTAAAACTAACCTAAACTAAGAAAAACTATCAAAACCTAAAAACTAGAAATGGCCAAATGGCCAGAACAGAGAAAAACTAAGAGAGAATATGAGAGAAAAAGGTGTAAAATCTTATTTATAAGCTCAGCAGCCGCCTCAGCGCCGCGGCGCCCACATACTCACGCCGCAGCGCACAATGGATCGGTCTAACTACGTCGCGGCGCCCACTTCACTAGGTCGCGGCGCTCTTGCCTCGGGTCCAAGTATGACCAGGCTGAAAATCCTCTCAGCGCCGCAGCGTGCTCTGCCTTGCGCCGCGGCGTGACCTGCTGGAATGCCAATTTGGCTTCCTCTTCTTCTTTAAGCTCAACTGCTCCATATTTAACCTTGTTTGGAGCCCCTCCTATTATAGAGAAAACACCAAATCAATAACATATATAAATCTACTCGATCCATAATCATTAAAGCTCAGTTTTGCATAATAACACATCAGAAAGGTTTAGACTCAGAATATATCAAATATAAGCACTAAACCTTCTAAATATGCATTTTAAACAAGGACTTAGCATTCATTCTAGCACAAGGTTAGGGCACAAATAACTGCATTCTATGTAGCTATCACACCCCCAAACCTACATTTTGCTAGTCCTCGAGCAAAACCAAATAGAACTAAGTAAATCACTTAAACATTAAAATACAATTTTTCATTCAGCAAATATATTTCAATCTTCTTTTTCAATCAAAAACAAATACTAGTGTGTACTGACTACATCCATCCTCAAAAAGTGCAAATGCCCCGTAAATAGTTCCACACATAAACAATCCTTAACATGTTAATAAGCCAAAAAAACTCTTAATGCAATTCACATTTATCACAAACATGCAAAATAAACTTATTCTAATCAAGTCATACACATCCAGATAAGTTTACAAACATACATGCATATGATTCACAGAATTCACAAGATTGTAAATCAACTATCTCTCCACTAATGTAAATCACACAAGATTGAGGATCAAAAGGGACTTAATCAGCTTATAATGTAAGGCCAATGGTATGGGCGAAAGAAATGAACGGGAAAGATACAATACAAACATTGAGACACATAATATACTACTTCAAGACTTGAGCCACAAACTGATATTAGCAGGGTATTCAATTGTGAGATCATAAAACTTGCTAGAGCCATTTTCGATGCTTTTTGAACTTTACTTTTCTTAAGCTTTTGCTTTTCTTTCATTTTTATTTTTTTTTATTTTCTCTTTATTTTCTCTTCTATTTTTGCAAAGCAATGCTTTTTCTTTTCTTTGTTTTGCATCTGGTTCCTTCAGGCTCATTTTGAATTGAATATTCATACCCCTAATCATTAGACTCAGTTCAAGAAATAACACATCATATACTCAACAAATAATAAGGGTAAGAAGAAAATGACATGCTTTCACATGCATTAGAACAGATAACAGGTTAACGAACACAATGGTTATGAAAAACAAATAAGGCCAAACAGTTTAAGGCTTCAAAAAGGGACCTATGGATATCATCATATCAGGGTAAGCTTTTTAAGGCTCAATTGGTTCAAACAATGTCCTAATCATCTCCTCAATCATGCACAACTTAGGATTTCGCCTCAAGAGAGTTCAAAAACAATTTCTAGGATAATCAAAACTCTACATGTACATCCATAAACATTCTCAAAACATGTACTTTTATCATTTTCAAAGTTACACTTGCATCTAAGTGAGATGTAAATCATGCATCAAAAGCAACTAAATTGTTTCACCTGCTTCAAGATCACATAAGGTTTCACTGAAAAGGGGGCAAATAGCAACCTTTCAAATCATGGACAACCAAAAACAACACTAACATTCTTGCAATATGTCATGCATTCAAATAGATTCAACTTTTCAATACAAGCAGGCACATCTTTTGCATAAAGTGAAAATTGAAAATATTGTCATCAGCACATCAGTGATAGTCAAAACAAAATATAATCATGAAAAAATGTTGACTAAAATCACTGCATACTCAAAATACCAATACATGTTAACATTAAGCACAAAAGAATTAAACATGTAAAGATACTCCCCCAAACCTAAAATGAAATGTATCTTTAAAGAACATGGCCTATAGGGAACCTGAGACTAGTACTGAGCATTATTAAATACTTAAAAATAGAAAAAATAACAAAAATAAAAACAAAAACAGCAAAAACAGGGGTCAGCGCCGCGGCGCTCACAAAAACCTGCAGAATTTTGCAGAAACGCCCATTGCGCCGCGGCGCGCACTACCTTGCACCGCGGCGTAGCTAACTAAACTGCTAAATTTAGCAGCAAACACAGTTTTGCTGCTGAGTTTGGCTCTTATGGGTCTCTAGCTGCAATAAAACTTGTTCAAAAAGCTAAACTACAAAAATGTACAATACACACATAATAACACATATAAATAACATAAAAACCTATTTACAAACCTAAACAAACTTAAAACTTAAAAACTAAATAAAACATAAAACTAACCTAATTAACATATGAACCTATATACTAATTAACACAAACAACACTTAAAATCATAAACTACAAAAACTAACATAACTAAACATAACTAACAAATAATAAAACTAACTAAACTAACATACTAACACTTATATACACGAACATACTAACATAACATATTAACACAACTAACAAACTAATATGCTAACATATTTAACATAAACTTATTAACATACTACCTATTTATACACAAAGTAAAAGCATTAATTAAACATAAACATGGGAATCCCTCCCACGAAGGGCCTGAGTTATAGTCCCAGCAGGACTTTGTCACCAAAATTGAAGTATTGCGGATGAGTAGTCTTCAAGACTTGATCCAAGGGTAATCCTTTCAGGAGTCGCGAATTCCCTCAAGGGCCTCGTATGAATGAAATCACTCGGCTTCTTATTTGAAACTAAAACAAAACATAAACGAAACATAGATTATATACAACTTATATACCACTTGAATTAGAACCAATCAAACTCATTGTTGATATTAGCAATATAAAATCTATCCCCGGCAACGGCGTCAAAAACTTATTAGGGTCAAAACGTGTTGCCCATTTGCTAACCGCAAGTGCACGAGTCGCACAAGTAATACAGATACAGAGTAAAAGTTCGTTCTCACGAGGATATTACGATATAAAGCTAAATACCAACCAATAACTTAATCAATTCTAGACAAGGACATAAAAATAGAAAATAATAATCTAAACTAAACTAATCTATAAAAGCAATAAACCTAAAAGCGGTTAGGTTTCAGGAAATCCTCCTTCACCCCCTACATCTACCAACAACATGCAATTCCCCTCATAAACATAAATGCATTGATTAGGTTAGCTTGAGAATCTGATGTAGTCAAAAGCCTGTGTCTAGATCAAACAACCCTGGTTTCAATTACCCAACTCACTAAGTTTCCTTAAGAGCCAGCTCAACTTCCACTCATGAACGATCTATTCTCAATCACACATTATACATGGTCAATAGGTATATTTCTATCCTATTAACGAATCAACTCATCCAAGCCAATTGAACTCGCCGAACATGTATCAACCACACCATATCCGTATCAACAAATCCCTATGTCTAGTTCATTTACTAATATTGAGATCATGCAATTGAGGCCAACCAAGAACAAGCATTAAGCACAGATAATGATTGAACTATAATCAAACATTCACACAAACTCAGAGAAAAACACATCATTAATATAAATAAAAGGATTCAAAGTATTCCTAAACAAAGCTTAGCTATACAAAAGATAAGAAAGGGAAGAGAGAAAGGGAAAAGAGAGAAAGAAGCTCATTGATTTGTCTCTGAAGCTTTAATCCTCCTTCAATCCTTTGATCCTTGACTCCAATCCACCAGCAATGAAGATCTAGCCAAGCTATCTAACCTAAAACTAACCTAAACTGAGAAAAACTATCAAAACCTAAAAACTAGAAATGGCCAAATGGCCAGAACAGAGAAAAACTGAGAGAGAATATGAGAGAAAAACGTGTAAAATCTTATTTATAAGCTCAGCAGCCGCCTCAGCGCCGCGGCGCCCACATACTCACGCCGCGACGCACAATGGGTCGGTCTAACTACGTCGCGGCGCCCACTTCATTAGGTCGCGGCGCTCTTGCCTCGGGTCCAAGTATGACCAAGCTGAAAATCCTCCCAGCGCCGCGGCGTGCTCTGCCTTGCGCCGCGGCGTGACCTGCTGGAATGCCAATTTGACTTCCTCTTTCTCTTTAAGCTCAACTGCTCCATATTTAACCTTGTTTGGAGCCCCTCCTATCATAGAGAAAATATCAAATCAATAATATATATAAATCTACTCAATCCATGATCATTAAAGCTCAGTTTTGCATAATAACACATCAGAAAGGCTTAGATTCAGAATATATCAAATATAAGCACAAAACCTTCCAAATATGCATTTTAAACAAGGACTTAGCATTTATTCTAGCACAAGGATAGGGCACAAATAACTGCATTCTATGTAGCTATCAGGTTCATTAATTCCTCACTGGCACACATCCCATAAATTTGAAATATATTTGCAAGCAATCAAAGGTTCTTGATCATCCTGACATGAAATAGAATATGTGTTGATCTGTGTTGATATGTTTACACTTTACATGCTAGAGACCTGAAATTTATTTTGTGTTGATCTGTTTCATTTACACAATCAAGTGAACACATGAGAAACTCCTTCTATTCTTCTCTCAGCGATTAATTACCATATGAATGTAGGCAACTAATATGAGTGCTGCATTTGATATTTCTTTCCACTGGCTTTGACAAATTAAATTGCACTCCAACTATTGCTATAAATAATAATTCATATTATAATAGGGAGGTTTTTATAAAGTTTTGCATTTTTTCTCGGATGGTTCTATTAAATTAGAAGAAGAGCCATAATTAAAATTATTTAATCTTAAAAATATCTACATTTTACAATATTGAAAATTTATAATATTTAATGAATGTTATAAATAATAATTCATATTATAATCCTAGTTCGGCAAAGGCAATAACCTATGGAAATAAATTATATGCTTGCTATTGTGTTCCTAATAACTATGTACGCCTAAGAAGTTTAGAAGGTAGAAGGGAATCTTAAGTTTGATTGTATGATCAACTTGTTTATGGTGCAAGACTGGAAGGTAATCTGCATGTTTTTCTCAAAAGGTGGAATGCCCAAAGTCCCCCAACACCTTGTTTGAGGAAACTCAGGACAGTCCAAATTGATGACTGATAATTTCTAGTTTCTACTTTCTAACTTTCTATTGAGTTTCAAAGACACCACATAATGGGGGATTCTAAGATGTTCTTTGTATATAACAGCCAATTAGTAGTGTCCAGTGAGTAGCTTTAGTGAGTAGCAGACAACCAATTTGCTAGACAAAAACTTTAAGTTTAAAAGGTAAGTTATAAGGGTAATCTCCAAACTTTCACCAAGGGTAGGTTGAGTGGGTCATAGGATAAAGTTATGTGTTAAGTTGGTGGTGGACCTGTCTGAAAAAGAAATAGGCCTGAGCAATGACTATTGCAGACAAGCATGTCATCTTTTTAATTTATTATGATAGGGGTAGCCATGATATCCTTCAGGATCCATTTAGGGAGGAAGTTTTGAATGTTCTGCAGGTTCCACTCTCCATCATCAAATGAATCTTTTATCATAAAGTAATATAAAGCTATTCTATTTTAACCAAGCGTCTCTCCAAATGTTTTTTGTATTTTCAAAACCAGGCTGCAATCTGAAGCAGTTTTTTATTTTTAGGTAGTGAATACAGAATTGTTTCCACTTGGGAAAACTCCTCCGAACATATAGAATTGCATAAGAGCTGTAATACTGTAGTTAGGATAGGTATACTATAGTTGTTTGTTGCCTTCAAACTTTCAAAGTAAGTAAGCATAAGTTAGGATAGGAAAGTAACTCGGGAATAACTCACTGAAGAGAATTTCTCCCCAGTTTCAGGGCAGCAACGAGAGTGTGAATTAACAGATAGAGCATTGCATACATAACCTACAATTACACAGGGAAATTCAAAAAGACATTTTAATAGCAAATAAATAAGACATTAATAATATAATAAGCTATTATTATTATTATTATTATAATTATTTTCTTTTGCATTAACTAATAAGATTATTATATAATATATGGAAAGGATGAGAATAAGAAATGAATTAATAGAATAGAAAAATCAGACCATTGTCATAAAAAAGAAAGTATCTGCCTTGAACAGTGGTCTTGCAAAAATGATTGATTTGAAATTGAAACCCAATATTCTTCCTTATAGCATAAGTAATTTTTTTTGTCTGTTTCAAATCAAAGCTTAAATATCTTATTTTTAGTCTTTTATCTCCTAATATAACTGTTATGTCACGAGAGGATCCAAACATGCAAATTTGGACATTTATTTCACCTTAAGTAAATTTTGTAGGTAGTATATCATAATGTCATCGATTTTTATTACAAGACTGACTTCTTGTTTTTTCCCAGGATGTTAATTATTAATTAATACAAAATTTGTGAATAATTTAGGTGGACTTATGCATGTCATTTGGAACCCAAATTTGTCTGTCATAGAGTATCTGTAACTTGAAATCTTAGAAATCTCATTATCTATGGTTGCTCAAATTTTAGGCTACCAAACAATTTGAATGAAAATAATGCTTTGGATGAAATTTATGTGATTGGAACTGCAATGAGAGAAGTTCCTTCATCTCAGTGATTTAAAATCATTGAAAATATTCTCTTTTAGTAGATGTGCAGGCTTAATTTCTATTTTATTTTATTATTGCAGGTCATACACTATGATTTTGAGAAATTTCGCATGGGAAAGACTTCATTATGATTAAGAATTAAAGATTTATTTATGGACTACCTGCTCTATTGTATTATGACTATTTGATAACACTAGTTATTAGACTCAAAATGACACTAGTTATTAGATTGTGTACTTTTTATGTTGTGTTGTTGACACTGTAAAGTTATGGATATTTTTTTTATTGTAGATTTCATGAAATGTATTTTGCTTTTTAGAATGAATTCTAGTATATTGTATTTAGGAACATTTGTATATTATGATTTAAGTTTTTTAATGGTAAATATTATTATCATTAAAAATTTTGTTAATGACATTGAAATCTCATTTTGAATGGCAAATAGGCATAACATTTTTGCATTAAAAAATGGGTATTTACTTGCAATAACAAAGGTCGCTAAAGATATTAGAAAAGGCAAATCTGAGGATGTTTTAGCTGTCATTACAATTGTTGGTAAAAGTTGTAATTTTTATCGGTAATAAAATGAGTCTTTATCGGCAATAATAAAGGCCACTAAAGACATAAAAAAAGCAAATATGTGAAAGTTTTAGTTGCCATTACAATTGTCGATAAAATGCATATTTTTTACTGACAATAAAATAGGTATTTATCGACAATAACAAATGCTACTAACGACATAAAAAAGGTAAACTTAAAGCTGTTTTAGTGGCTATTTTAATTGCCGGCAAATAATTGCCGCAAAAAGGAATTATTTTTACCGGCCATAAAAGGGGTCTTGATCGGTGCTCTATATAATGGCCAGGAAAACATTTACCGACACTGGATACAGCGGCCAAAAATTAATTGCCAGTAAAGGTTTTTGCGACAGTTCTTATTGTCGCTAAAAGGCATATTTATTGCCGCTAAAAGACTTTTTTGTTGTAGTGTGCTTCCCATATTCTTGCCCTCGTTCCCATTGTGGGTACCTATTTATAATCCACACGGGAGAGGCGGATATCCATGGTTACCCATGGGTATCTAATAATTCAAAATATTAAAAAAAAAAAGAAAATATTAATAAAATAAACTTTAACATCATATATAATAATATTTTTTAATAATTTAAAATTCTTACAAAAATTTAAAAAATGTCACAAACAACATATTAAGTTCAATTATATTTTATAGGGTTTTGCTAACAAGTGCCTTAAGAGCACTTCTTAAGGAATACAAAATAGGAAGTTTTAGATGAAAACAAGGCATTCAATGCATTGAAAAATGAAAAAGATTTACTTTTTTATTTAAAACTTTCTATTTTGGTATCCTTAACAAGTGTTCTTAAGGCACTTGTTAACAAATCATATTTTGTAATAATGAATCTACATAAATAACTATTACAAAAATGATGCATTTTCATTAAAAAATTCATTGTAAAATAATAATAAAAATATTATTTTTCATTTCATCTCAAAGTGAAAGAAAAAAATATATAACATATATATGTAAAATACTAAATGAAAAAATATATTTTGTGGGTTTGCAGGTGCCTGAAGGGTGGGTAGTATGATCCCTGTACCCACTCCCATTTATTAAATGAGTACTCATCCCCTATCTTGTCGCGAGTAATCCCTGTGGATACTCACGGGTGTAGGTATTTTTGTCATCCATACTCCATTCTCTGCAACAACAAGTCATCTTCAACTAGAAACAACCACCATCATTAAAGCCCTAAATCAAATCCTCACATCAAACAACCTTAACTAGTCCATACAACCTCATTGTCACCCATTAACCATAGCAGAAAACCACATCAAACAAGCCACAAATTCAAGCAACAACCCAAAACATTGCTTTTGTAGCCACCAAATACCACCACTACACAAACCACCACTTTGAACAAAACCTAAATAGAGGACCAAATTCCAGCCACCACTTTTCTTGTCATCACAACAACCCCAAATCAAATCACCTCCCTCAAGATAGTAACTCCTAACCAAAACTCAAGGAATCAACTCTCTATTCCCCTACAACCTTTGCTGTAAGTAGAGGTGGAAATAAGCCAGGTAGCTCGTCAGGAGCTTACGGCCTGGCCTACCTACGGCCTGGCCTACCTACGGCCTGACTTGACTTGACCTGTTTACTTAACAAGTAGGGTCAAAGCTTTTTAAAAAGTCTGCTAAAAAAGTCAGACTTAAAGCCATATAAAAGGTCTTTTAAGCCTAACAAGTTAGCCTGACCTGTTTAATTATAACTATAATATTTATAATATAATTATAATTATTATAATATATTACAATTATAGTTATAATATTTATTTTATTTTTTTAAAATTAAATTTTAATACAAACTCAATAAATAAAGAGTAAAAACCCTAAGTTAGAATTAGAAAGTTAGTAATTACATTTCAAGGTTGCAGCGCCATTCACCCGCTCCCTTCCCCTCCTTCTGATACCACAAGTCCACCACCAAGGCACCAATCCTCCATTTTCATTCGATTAAGCAGGATGCCATAGAGAGATTGAGATTCTAACACCGCGAGTCTGCAATGTAGCAACCAACAAGGCAGGACAACGACCTATGTGACTTGACTCTAGAGACCAGCACAGTGAGGCAGTGACTTGCATGACCACTGACCAGCGAGGCAGTGACCAGAGCGACCATCGACCAGTGAGGCAGCGACGAACGAGGCAGAGACCAGTGAGGCAACGACCAAAAACCAGACTCCAGAGACTAGCGCAGCAACGCAACGACTTGCACGACCAAACTCCAGAGACCAACTCTTCCTTGGTGAGTCATATATATATATATATATATATTAGATGGTGGGGCTTTTTTTTTCCTCCTATTGCAAGTATACTTTTCTGAAGTTTTGGCTTTATGGTTTAGGTGGTTTCATGGATTGAATAGAATTAACTTTGTCTTGAATTGGATTGGATCGGAATGTTCTTTTGCTTGCTTGCATGATATTTATGTATTTTCTTATCTCTGCAATATGCATGAAGAATAGCTTTTTGACTATAATAAATCTCAAAGATCTTATGTAGGGAAATTAGATATGTATTTTCTATTAGAAATGTATGATTCTTGTAATAATGCTAATAGCTGGTCTAAAGAATAGTTTTCTTTAATAGATAAAGAAAATTGTATTCCTATTTTTGGCTTATTTCAAGGCTTAGGCGTGCTGGCCTATTTAAAGGTCTTATTGTAAAGTAGACCTTTATACAAGTTTTCAGGGCAGGGCAGGGCAAGTTTTTAAAAAGGTCAGGTCAGGCCTTAAAAATTGACATATTTCAGGCTCATAGGCTAAGTTCAAGCCTTATATTTGATATACAAGTTAGGTTTGTTTAAAGTTAGGTTTGTTTAAGACAAAGTCTAGCTTGTTTCTACCCCTAGCTGTAAGCCACCATCAACAGCCTTTAATTGCAAATCATAAGTCGATTCAACCACCCAATGCCTAGTCGTTAAACACCTAGCTCTACCGTTATGCTACCATCTATAACCACCAATAATATTGACTGGAGCACAACAAATCAAAACACTCCATCAAATACCCACCAATCATTGTGAAAATACCCCCTGAGTTGATATTGAGTAGATCTGTCGCCACAAGCACCAGTGGCATCGCTTTAGAGCCACCACTTGTTCTGCCATCCTTATCGAATCTTGTTGTTGGAGCTGCCATCTAAATCCGTGCCTCTGCTGCCATGCTTCACTACATACTCTCCTTTGGCCAAGTCTGTGTGTGCATTCATTAGGTTTAAGACTTTAGATCATTCTAGAGATGCAGTCATATTCCAAGGACCTTTACAGGGATTCAAATGATGTCACAAGAGTTTTTTTGAGACTAATTTGGTGTCTACGTGGAACATAACATGTCATATAGACCATGAATGATGCCACTTTGACACTTAAAGTGCCAGCTATGTGAGACTATTAAAATAAACAGAGATAACTTAAAGATGAGACTAACTTGAATGAAGGAATACACTTTTTGGGACCTCTCATCTCGGAAGTAATTTCTATTATTCAGGGACTAATATGATCGACACTTATTCTTTCAATGACTAAAATGACTATTTTGTCATTTACTAACTCCTAGGAAAAAAATAATTTTAACCAATCCAACTATTAAAATCATACCTAATTAACATGTTGATATCGCATACTAAAATTTATAAAATTTAAATAAATATAGTAATTAATCAAGCGATAATTTTTTATTTTAAAATCATATTATATGTTAATTTTAACATAAATTGATGAAGGAAAAGACAAATTTGAATTAATGTAAGACTTTATAAGCATGCTACACATGATTCCTAATTTCCTATTTTTAAGTCCAGCCTGCGTGCGTAATGCATGCACGTATAGATAACTTAGTTTAATCATGTCTAATTTTTTTTTAAAAAAAAGAACAACTTAGTTTGATTCATATACTTTAGTTCAAGAGTAAAATATTCCAATCTCCATTTGCTTGATTTTCCACATATCCTCTTATTTTTAAAAGTTATACAAAATTCCCTTAACACTTATATAGACATTTATTATATTTTGAAAAAATATTATATATAAATCTAATTAAACACAATAAGTCTAAAATTGACTAACAGAATCATTAGTTAACCATTGATGATCTTAAAATGACATTTCTACTCTTATTTTCATCAATGTTTCTTGTAATACTTGATAAAATTAAAGGTAAAAATGTCATTAAGGGTAAAAATGCTATTTTAAGTAAAAATTATTTATTATTACAAATAACATTAATGAAATTAAGGATAAAAATATCTTTTTAAGATTATTATTGGTTGGCTAATGACTTTGTTAGTTAATTTTAGATTTATTATACTTAATTAAATTTATATGTAACATTTTTCAAAATACAAAAAAGTGTCTATATATGTGTTAAGAAAATTTTAGAGTAAATTACACTCACCCCCCTCCAAGTTTGATGATATTACATTCAGCTCCATTCTTTTCTAAAAATGACATTCACCCCCATTAATTGATCAAGTTGCATAATTGTGTAAATATTATCAGTTAAAATCTATAAGATTTTCAGCATTTACAGTTATTTATGAAAAAAAATATTATTATGTATAAATATTACCAGTTAAAATCTGATAATATTTTTTATCAGTTAAAATTTGATAACATTACTAGTTAAAAAATGTATATATTTTTTCAAAAACTCCTTACACGCCCACACGCACAGAGAAAATTGTAAAACTTTTTTATAAAAAAATATTATTATATATAAATATTACTAATTAAAATCTATAAGATTTTCAGTATATACAGTTATTTTTAGCATACGCAATTTTTCATAAATAACTGTGAATGCTGAAAATTCTATAAATTTTAACTGATAATATTTACATAATTATGCAATTTGATCAATTAATTGAGGGGTGAGTATCATTTTTGAAAAAGAATGGGGCTGATTTTTTTTAAAAAAATATTTTTTATAAATAACTATAAATACTGAAAATCCTATAGATTTTAACTAATAATATTTACACAATTATATAACTTGATCAATTAATGGAGGTGAATGTCATTTTTAGAAAAGAATGGAACTGAGTGTAATATCATCAAACCTGGAAGGAGGTAAGTGTAATTTACTCAAAATTTCATATAACTTAAAAAAAAGTATATAAAAAATCAGACAAATAGAAGAAAGGTTAAAGTATGTTGCTCTTAGTTTAATGATTTCTAGCAAAGGACCAAATCCTATAATTTTCGTTTTCATAAATCACATCAAACTAAATTGACCACTAACTATAAATTAGTTAATTTAACTAATTTATTCAGCGCTACTAACTGCACTAACTAAATTACAAGGGACAGTGTTCTTTCTAAAATTCTAGCTAATTCATGCAGCACCCGAAAAAAAATAATCTAATTAACTCATGCGATGGAGATGTGTACGTATTGTTTAACATTCTTTTATATGTGTACCATGGCGGAGGCTTTTAAGGTTGAACAGATGTCCATCAAGTAATTGATAGAGGGGGGAAAAAATAAAAGGAAAGAAAGAGGTCGGCATGAAGAAAAATCAATATTTCTGATCTGATATAGTAAAACATTCCAATATTTTAATATTCTATATTGTCTTACGTATATGCACTTTCACAAATTCTAATAGTCAAAGTATATCCAAAATCATTTTATATATATATATATATATATATATAAATCCAATAGTCAAACTTGACTGCTATCATCCTTTGCCTCATTACGAAATGCATGGTAGAGAAGATCGAGAAGTGGATGCCAAAAAGAAAAACACGATGTAATGGGTGAAGAAAGTGAAATGTTGGCATTGTCAAAGCGTGAAGTCTTCTTTGTCTATCCATATCCCTTTTATTGAATTCCAAAGGTCCATTGACGTCCTGGGAGAGCCTAACTACTCGATTCAAATAAAAGAAAATAAGATTTCTTTTGCCGTCAAAGGAGGAAAAAAAATTGATCACAGCATTGAACTAATTAATTGTTTTATCCATTTGGGTATTTTCTGTCGTGCTCAAGTTACAGTCGTTGATTTGATATTAATTACTCCATTGCCGGTGGTGTAGTTGTAATGAAAGATTTGGCACAGTGCAATTGGATCTGATTTTAGTCGACATATATAAGGATAAGAATGCTTGGCATGCAGGATTACAGATAAGCACAATATTATTATAAATCATTTTCTTTCCTTTAAGCAATTCCAAAGGTCCTTCTTCACATCCAATTCAGAAAGATTTGCACTTCAGTGGAAATTCGAACAAATTAACATTAGTATCTGTGGGACACAAACGCAATTATATTCTATTAAATTTTCCCCAAAAATAGAGTACAATGCTATATTCAACTATGAGATAAAGAATTTTAATATTGATGAATTATTTTTGAAAAAAAACCTCTGCAATTTCATTAAGGATAATATAGTTGGTTGAGCTGGGTAAGGGCTATGGTCCAATAAATATGTAATTAGTCCTAAAGTTAGAGAATAGTTTAAATACAAGTTTAAAAGCTAGAAATTATATATTTTGGTTTCATTTTACTTTGAGGTAATGGTTTATATATGTTGGCTTTAATATGGGCTTTTCAATATTTTTAAATGTTTTTAAATGTTTAAATGTAAACTAAATACTCATTTTTTAAAGATAAAAAAGAGTTAAAAGTCTGATCTACTGTATATATATATGATTTGTTACATTATTATCAATAAAAATAAGAAAACATCACATTTTATTATAGTAATTAAATTTTTTCACATCTAATAATATCTTTTAATGATTTTCTTAAACAAAATAGCATAATATGATTTACCGACAAATATTTTTTAACAAAAGTATATAATTCTTGAACAATGTCTTTTTCATATTTAGCAATAGATTTTAATTTTTCTTTTTTAAAACAAGGAGAGTGGGATTTATAAAAGGTGATAGATAGCCCGATGTAACCTTTAATGAACCTAAAGGAATATTATAAATAAAATAAAATGACACAAGTGTGCGATTTAGTCATTTTATTTGATTTTCTGTCCAATCACATTAACGGAAAGTGGTACACTAAAGTTAGGTACCAATAATTTTTGCACATAAAAATAGAAGTATAGGTTTTGCTTGGAAGTTGTTCATGGCAGAAGTCAACAAAAGAATCAAAAAGAGAAAAGGATATTACAATTTTTTTACATAATAGAAATACATGGTATATCAATTATTTGTTAGGGTAGAACAAATACATATATGGATTGCACAAAAAAATTATGAATTTGATTTTGATGCACTTTTTGTGTAAATTTTTTATATTATTATCTAATTACGTATTATCAAGTTATTAAAAAAGTTTGATTATCATAATTACTATTTAAAAAGTTTAACATTTTTAGTGATGTGCAAACACATTATTTACCCTTTTTTATGCGAAAAGAAAATGGAAGGAAAGAAAATGAAGAGAAAAGTGTATTTTCTCCCTTATTGTTTAGATCAAGAGAAAAATGAGAGAAAAAAATGAAAAATTTTATTTTCTCTTATTTAGTTGTGTAGAAAATTGAGAGGAAAGAAAATATAAGTACATGAAAGACCTATATACCCTTATTATAATATAATAGATGTAAGTATTTTTAGATAAATTTGTAATTTCAAAACATTCCCCATTTTTTCTCCCATTTTCTTCCCAAAAGGGAGGAGAAAATTTTTTGACTATTTTTTTTCCCATTCCAATACATTTTCTCCCCTCATCCAAATAAGACAAAATGCCAAAATCTTCTTAACTCTTCTCCTCCCATTTTCTCTTGAAACAAACAATGGCATGATACTCAAATATTTATAACATTTGTCATATGTATCATACCTTTCATTTATATATATATATATAAATATAAAGATCTTGGTTTTATTAAAAAATAAATCATAAAATTAAGCTTAAAAATCTTTGTTGTTACATAAAATTCACTAATAACTAACACAACAACAACAACAAAAGCTTTTTGTCACTGGGTGAAATTAGTTATATAGATCAAACAATACCATTATATTTTGTCATAAACTATATTTTTCGAAAGGTCATTTAGATTTAAGTACTTTTTAATGGTTTCACTTATATGTTTTTTTAGTCTCTCTCTATCTCTAACTATTGGGTTATCATCCATCTGATCTGCTCTTCTTATTAGGCTTCTAATAATCTTCTCCTCAGATGACCAAACCACCTAATGTTAGATTCTATCATCTTTCTTCAATAGGTACTACCCCTACTTTCTCTCTATTACACTCATTCCTAATTATATCTTATCTTGCATGTTTACTCATCCAACGTAACATCTCATATTTGCAAAATTGAGCTTATGCACTTATTAGCTCTTTACTGCCCAACATTCCATATCATAAAGCATCACAAGTCTTATAGCTATGTAATAGAATTTTCCTTTACGCTTGAGAAGCACCTTTCAATCACTAATAACACCCGAAACACTTTTTCATTTCATTCAACCTGCTTGATGAATCTTGATACACGTAAAATATACTAAAAGTAAGTGCACTCTATCGTATAGTAATATAGGACTTAAGTCTTAGTTGTCGATCTCATGAGGAATAAGAAGTAATTATTAGAATCACCAAACTCTTAGCCATTTAAACAATCATAAAAGTGAAGAGAAACTCAAAATAAAATCAAACCACAAATAAAGAAGAATGATGGATAATTAGACAATATAGAGATAAATTAATTAAAGGGAAACTAAGGCGCAATGTTCACTTGAATTCAATTAACCAGATTTTCATTCATTTATGATGTAAGGTAATTCTTTGGCAAATATTCTCTTAATTGCTATTGAATCTCAATAGTCATCGATAAACAATATTTTATTCCTAAATTATTCACTTATTTGGTCATTTAGTTGAATTAACTAGGAATGCTTTAAGCCCCAATTCAAGATATGAACTAACGTAACCGTCAATTCAATTGGTAGAATAAAATGATGTTTGGTCATTCACTAATCTAATCATAGGTTTATTATATGGGTCCACTCATTGGTTGCGAATGGTTACCAGTCAAATAATGAATTAAAGCATGTCAAAGTTAATCAAGTTCTGACAAGAATTCAAATAATACAATAAACTTAATTGGAATTATCTTAATTAAATTCGAGATAAAAATCAATTAATTAAGAAAATAAGATCTCCCATAACCCTAATTGTAGGATTAGTTACTCATGTTTAATACAAATAATGTCAAATCAATATACAAATCTATGGAAAGAAAAAACTTGAAGAACGGGGAAAAATTAGAGGAAAGAGAAACCAAAACTTCTTTTATGGAGATTGTGATCTTCAAGCCTTCAAGAATATCGTCCTCTCTTCGTAGCTGTCTGTCGTGACCGAGATCGCGACAGGAGCGGCAAACAAATAAATTATTAGGAGTCGCCACCAATTTTATTTTTTATTAGAAAAAATTAGAAAACCTAAGAAAAATAGTCTTTGAAATTAGATCAGATTCAAGAGTCAGTTATGTATAGGGAAGGGTGAAGACTTAATCCCATAGCACCCCTAGCACACTCGTCCTGAAACGGTACCTTAAGTCAATTGTGCAAATTATTGATGACTCTTGAAAATATTTGTTTGACCCATTTTGTTAAAAGATAAATGCAATAGACAAATAAATTATGAAAAATTAATTTTTGGCTTTACGGAATAGGGATTCCGCTTTTACGTATCACCGGGTGCAATAAGGAACTCAAAATCACGTAATTCTCTAAAAAATAATTGTGGGTTGGTTGATTTTAATTAAAAAATATTTAATTTTTGATTTTAAAAATTTGAATTAACAAGTTATCGCGACTCAGTTAATCATGTTAAGGTTCGAATGGGTGAAACTCAACGTCAAGCTAGAGACGTCACTGGTTGATTATCAAGTTTGTTGCGAAATTTTTTATTAAAGAAAAAAAGTTTTGAGTCTTTATGAATTAATGATTTGTTTTATTTCAAAAAATAAAAATTTGAAGATAAAAAAATAAAAATAAAAAAAAAAAAAAAAAAAAATATTGAATCATCAAGTTGTCACAAGTCGGATAATCTTGTTTTGTTCTTCTAAAAAATGTTCAATTATTTTATATTTTATATTATATTATTTTATCCTTTTTAATTTTCACTTTTTTTTTTACTTTTCCCTAAAAAAATGAACAATTTTTTTTTAAAAAAAAAAGATGAAACCCAAACAAATAGGAACAAATAACGGGGAAGCGTGAAAATGGGGGTTTGTTACTGTGTGGAATGGTTGCAGGTGGCTAGGACGGTAGCGGCTAGGACGGTGGTGGCTAGGACGACATGAGACTGTGATATGGGTTTGGGCGATGCAACTCAATGGACGACTCTGGCGTTAGCGTGTTGATGGTCTTCATGGTGGTTGCTAGTTTGGTGGTGAGTCATGGGTTGAAGATGGTGGTTATAGGTTACGGTGGTTGGTTGGGTCGTGACTGAGTGGATGGTGGGTTGCGGTGGCTATAGGCAGAGGTTGAAACTAAGTGAAAGGGGTAGGAGGATATGATGGTTGTATGAAGGTGGCTATGGGTAGAGGTTATGATGGGTGGCAGTTTGATGGAGATGAAGGATGGTGGAGATGAAGGCTTGGACGTGGCGGGGGTCTTCACGTGAAGGTTTTGGTGGTTATGGAGGTTGTGGTTGATGAATAGTGGAGGTTCACGGTTATGGCAGAGAGGGGAAAGTGAAGATGATGAAGATTGCATAAGTAAAAAAATATGGCTAGGAAGTTAGATGTAGGTGGAAGTCTGTGTGTCAAAAATGTGTAGGTGATGAGTATTTATAGAAAAAAAAATTAGGGTTTGGAGAGTGATGGTGATAAGGTTTAGGATAAGTTTGTTTAAGATGAGTTTGTTTAGGATAAATTTAATGACGACTGCTAGGGTTTGTTTAGGATAAGTTTGAAATGGATAATAGGCCAATGAGTCAGGTTATATGAGCTAATGGGTCAGATTATGGGTTTCTACTAGAAAATTGGGTCATTTTATATTTTTTTCTTTTTTTTTAACAAAATGCCCCGGACAAAATTAGGTGTTCACACCGTCTTCCAGAGATTCCTGGCAATCCTCTCTTGTGAATTATCTCTCTAAAGTTTGTTGTCGCAAAAGTTCTCTTCAAGTTTAGGGGTTCACTTCTATTTATAATGGTGAAGGGAAAAATTGCCGTTTTTATGTACAGGAGACCTCACACGGCCGTGTCTAAGCTTGACACGGCCATGTGAGCTTAAAAAATAACATAACTTCAACATGAAGGGAGACACGACCATGTGACCCAGAGACACGATAGTGTGAGTTTTGACAGAAGTGTTTTTCAAGTTAGACAGGGTCGTGTCTAACTCCTCAATTGTTTCTGAGTTGACATAGGGCCCTGTCTAAGCCAAAATGATCTTCTTTTACTCTGAAAATGTGGTATCTTCGTCTGCTTTCACTTCAAATGTGATGAATTACATTAAATCTGTAAAAACGAAGATAATGATAAGGATCTATCTAAAATTCATCAATAGACACAAGTAAATCATCACAATTTATCTGATTTAAAATTATAAAATATAAGCTTATCAAATCTTATGATTTACATTTCACTCTATTTTCCTATCACTAATAACTAATAATAAGTTATCATTTTAGGTACTAAATGGCGCTACATGTAACACCCTTGCTTGGGAATTACATTTCAGACCAACTCTTTTATAACTCAACCCAAGTCATAAAAGATTTAATATTATAAAATATGAGTTTTAAAATTTCTTTTCGCGGATAACATAAACTTAACAGAATATAAAGAACATAAGTCATAAAGAACTGAATAATACACTCTACATATATATACATAGTTTATTGGGAACATAAATACATCAGACTTATATACAAAAAAAAAAACATAAATACAACTAACATAACAAATCTAAACTGGCCTAAGTTCAAAACACTTGGAGGGAATGGTCCTCCACAGGATCCTCCTTAGAATCCTCAGCAAACAAATTCCCCAGTCGGGGTATGTCTCGACGAATGGGAGTTCAAGCAGAAGATACCTCAGAATCCTCCCTAGGAGTGTAGTGAAGATCACCCCATAAATCCTTAACAGACATATAGAACTCTAGATAAACTATAGTATTAAAAGAAAAAGTAGTAACCCCATGGCAGGTCCTACTCAAAGATAGAGTAATATCTCCATAGTACTCTATGCGTTCCATATCCAAATGCGTCTGTACCTCCATGGAACTGCTCTCTAACGAAACCTAGAAGATCCCGCCTTGTTGCCATCACAGTCTTCATAGAACATAAACATAAAACAGAACAAATAGAACAATATCATAAAGAGGTGTGATCCCCTACATCACATACCAGTATGACAGCAAAGAAACAGTAATAATAATAAAGCCATATAATACAGAATTAACAATTACAGTCATGATATTTATCAATAGATGATTCAACGAACATACATCACAACATGTCCACAAACTATGCAAATGTACAATGAACTAACCCCTATTCCATGGAGCTAAAACTAAACATTGAAGAAAATGATCGGAAGATATGTTCGTATCGTCAGCCTTAATTCAAGTGCTTCAAAAATTATCAGCGTACGCATCATGGCTTATACAAGACATTCTACACTAGATCGGGAATAGGAATAGTATCTCGTCGAGATCGTCGGTGGGTTTGCATCAATCACTATGGCACAGTAGAGCTACTAACTGGCCACTTGTGGGATACCTACACCCCGACGCCCCCAAGATCAATTATTGACCTTCACTACGCAATTCACACCCGCACAAAGGTGTAATTCAATCTCCTAGGCATATAGTCTTAACAAACAAAGCCACAATGACTTTCACAATGCATGATCGAATGACTTAATAAATCAATAATTAATAGCTTAGTGACTTTCACGTAAAAACAAGCCATCACTAGGTTAAACCGTCAACTAACGTCTCCGGGTCCAGTATGTCTGCCCGATAGCAATTTGCTATTTTTCTCAAATGCGAAGTACTTTTACTGTATTTTCACAAATGCATAACACTTTTTGTTACGTCTCTAAATCGCGTAATATTTTCACATCATTTTTCAATCACATAAAAAATTTAAAATATTTTCTTAATCGCGTAACTAAAAAATTCACGTTTTTGAATCACGTAAGATTTTATTAATACTTTTTAATCCTGTAAAATGTTTATTGACATTCTAAGCTTAATTTTAAGACTTTCCTTATTTACTAAAAATTTGGACTTTAATTCTAATATTTTCTTACCAAACCTCCTTTAAATGATATTTTCTAATGTTTTTCATAAAAATATATATTATTTTAATTAAATCAAGATATTTTAAAAATATTTTTCCATTACTTTTACCAAAACTTTCTTAAATAAAATACTTGAAATTTCAAACCATCCTTCTAAACTTATTTCCATTATTATTACCCAAAAATTAATTCTTTTTTAAACTAATAAAATTTTTGTTCATATTCTTTTTAACTTGTAAATCCTTAAATCATGTTCTTATCACCTAATCATCTAAGTTTTCATTTCATAAAATAGTTTTGCCTTGGATACCCCTTTTTGGACTAAATGACCGTGAGCCATAAGTGGTCTTTGGGACCAAAAATCTTACCTTTCACACATGATTCAAAGCATGTAAAGCATATCAATCATCAATTTCTACTATAGCAATTTCATGCATACTATCAAAATCATAAAATCACATATAGCAAACAAGCATAAACCATTAAATTCATACAATCAAGTGAATAAATCATCACATGAATTTTTCACCAACAAATCACAAATTCGTTTCTCACCACCAAGATGGTTGATGAGGTTAATCTCCCTCTTACCTTAAGTGATGATAAAAAACTCCTTTGTTGCTTCTTGAAGGAACTTCTACCTCCAAAAAGATCCTTAAAATAAATCAAATATACAATTATTAAAATCCAAGGCTTGAAACAAGATGACCATAGATCAAGATTATGGTCTAGAACTTTAGAATAAAATTTAGAAGTGAAGATCAAGAACTTCACCTAGAAACCTTCAAACTTTAGCTTTGAGAAAGTGGTTGAAAATGAATTTATTTGGAGAAAGTCACAACAAGAAAATGTCTCCAAATGATGTCTAGAATCAAGATATAAGGTTAGTTTAGATTGAACAAGGTTTGTGAGTGATTGAAAGGTGTTGGCCGAAATTTGCAAGGAGAGAAAATAAGAGAGTTTTTGATAGTTTATTTCTTAAAACAAGACAAGATAAACTTAAGAGAGTTAAGTAGCCAATTTGGTCTCCTAAGCTTGTCCTAGAAGCTCCCCCCTTGGCCGTGCACTCTTCATGGTGTTGAGTGGTCAAAGCTTCTTCTCCAAGCTTGCCTTCCATTGGTGAAACAAGATGAGTCATAACCACTAAGCTTGACTCCATACAAACTTATCTTGTAAGCTTCCTTCTCATTGGCTCAAAACAAGTGAGTCATGAAAGAAAATGATGAAGGGTTATGACTAGGCTCATAACTAATCATCTAACTAGATATTTACCGATAGCTATTAATCAATGGACAGAAGCTACTACTAGAAAATTAGTAGTTATTGTCTAATGGATAATAGAAAGCACCTAGATTTCATCAGTTAGATAAAATCTCAGAAAAAGAAAAACTTCAAAATCTGTTCCCGGTTTCAGGTTTAGTAAGCTCCCCTAACCCCGCGTTAATAGTTAAAAAATTTTTGGTCCCAATTTTTTTTTTATTTTTTCGGCACTGCTTCAAACACACAGAAATTCAAAAATAATAATAAAATAATCAAAATAAATTAAATAATTCACAAAAATCATAAAAATACAAATAACAAAAAAAGAAAGAAATTTCGGGGTATTACACTACACTAACAAGAAGTCAAAGTTAAAAAATGAGGTAGAGTGCGATTTAGAGCCAAGTTTGGAGTTTTCTATCATTTTGACAAACCTCAATATAATGAAGTGTAATTTATTGTTATTATTATATGATAAAGGTATTATCTAACCATCTTTTGCATTTAGAAGAGCTTATTTTTAACTTATTTAAGCTTAAATGCTACATAAGCGCTTATGTAGCATTTATCATGTTTGATGAGTTTATCAAAATGGCTTTTGAACCTTGTATAAGCTATTTTGGGCTTATTTTCATAAGAAAGAAATTCAAGCTTATGAAAAATAAGTCGTTGTGAAATTAGCTAAAATCAACTTAGGCGGTATCTATTTTAATAATAATTTTATGATTAAATTAACCTTAATGATTTATTAACATTCCATTTTCACATAAGTATTTCTAAAAGTATTTATCTATATGCTATTCAACTTATTTTTGACAGCACTTATAATAGTAAAGATTACTTAACAAGTACTTATCAAATAAATACTTATTTATTAAGCTATTTATCCAAGCAAAAGTCTCTCCTAAAATGAGTAATCCTAAGGGAGTACCCCTCATGCACATAAAACTAGTGCATTTTAAAAAATTACTCTCTTAGATACTAGCCCAAAGTGTCAACAGGGTGTTGTTGGCTCACCTAGTCGACCATCCGTTCATGACAACATGACTTGAATTCGAATACTAGGAACCCTGTTGGTAGGTGATCAGTAATTCTATTATAAATCCTTGTTAAGGTTGTTGATTTATCCTAATCTTGGAATAAGGAGTGCCTCCTTTCACCCTAAATTTTTATGTTAAAAAAAAAGATAATAGCCCAATGCAAAGTTTGAAAATCAACAACAATATTGAGAGCATACTTAATCACTATAGGCCATGCTCCTTAGGTTAAACACGCTGGAGATTTAAATGCTCGTTTGGATATTGCTTTTAGAATTATTTTGGGAGGTTTAAAAGCAAATATGAACCTAATTTAAAAGGCTATGTTGACATGTTTAGTTATCATTCTAATGACTAGTTTCCAAAGGCTATATAAGGACTTATGGTTGAAGATTCAAATACTTGGACAAGTCGAAAGTGAATATAACAGTGAATCTCACTCTAAACTCTTCTAATCTATTTCTTTAGTTATTTACTTGTACTACCTTAGCTGAAATCCTATTGGTGTTGTGTGGAATGTGATTAAAAATAAATATCAAAAATAGTTGCCAAGTTCCACCAAAAATATAAAAACCTTGCAACTAGTTGTAGTGAGCAAGGGTCGATCCACAGAGAACCAATTCAATTAACACTATCAATTTAATTCCTAAATTAAACTCTGACGAAAAATAAATAGTAAAATTAAAGAATGGGGTTTTGTTAATTAAATCGAACAAAAGAAATTAAACTTAAACCAAAGCAGTAAACACAAATTGAATTATCAAGTTAAAGATATTGGTTAAGAGATGGAATCCACCACTAGATTTATATGATTACGCCAACTTACATACCCTTTATACCAACATGATCAATTATGTTCTTATGTGATTATGAGATAAATCCCGTGTCCTCCTTAAGTTTCGCTTGATTCAGCAACCGCTCAAATCAAACCCTAACCATTAGTTATTTGTAAAGCAACCGCTCTTACACCTACCTAATGATTGCATTAAGAATTAGAAAACCAATCACACTAAGGTCTAATCACACACCGGGATTAAATTACTTAGATCATATATCTCACTAGTCATACCACCGCAACCGCGCATAGCAATCCTAGTTTTACCACTCTCGAAATTTGGCAAGAATATAAAAACCTTTATATTAATTTAAGAATAGAAACATATGAATAAAAACATAATTGTATTAATATAAAGAAGTATGCAAGATTCACATAATCAAAACTAGAGTTTCATCCTCCCTTAACTAATCAAGAAGTTTAGCCACACATGGCAAATTCAAAAATAGAATAAAAACATAGTTCAGAATGAAAGTGCAAAAGAAAACTGAAGATCAAACTAGTTTCCAAATGTTGGGGATGATCGATCTCCGATTACTCGAATCCGAGACTCCAATCTTCGATCCAATCTGCCTCTCTCTTGTTCTTTGAATCCTCTTTAGCCTCTTGGCTGCTCCCAGCTCAGACCTCTTTTAGGGACTCTAAGCAACCCTATTTATAGGTTTGGAAACCTAATTTAGCATTAAAACACGAAATTAAACTTTTGAGTCGATGACACGGGCCGTGTCATATTACACGGCCCAACCCGTGTTCAATTTTGATGACAGATTCTCAGCTATTCCAAAGTCAGAGAAGAACACGGCCCACCCCGTGTCACTTGACACGGGCCGTGTTCTCGGTCAAGGCTTGAAATTGACTCTTCCTCGTGAAGCCAGAGAAATACACGGCCTATTCCGTGTCATTTGACACGGGCCGTGTTCTTCAAAACCTTCCAGTCTTCAAAGTCAGAATAATACATGGCCTACCCCGTGTCATTTGACACGGGCCGTGTTCTTCACATTCTTCAAATCCAACCTTGATTCTTCATGAACATTCTTCTTCCTTTGCTTCTAGGGGTTAATACTGATTCCCTTAAGTCTCTTAACTCTCTTCTCAATAGTTCAATACCAATAGACTCCATCACTCATAGATCTCCTGAAAATCATAATACGTTTATGAGTGTTTATAACCACATTTAAGCAAAGTTTCATAATAAACATCCAAAGACAACTCTAAATTAAAAACTTAGCTAAATGTCAACAATTAAGCACATTTGGAATCCAATTAGATCAAACAAAGAACATTCAAGAGCTGAAATTATTAGCAGATCAAATACCCCCACACTTAACCTTTTGCACTCTTGGGCAAAAACATAAAACCAAACCAAAGAACAAGGAAAACAAAACAAATTCAAAAACCTAACAATTTAAAGAACTCAATTTCCAATGATATTCAAGAGAGGCAAAAATTTGTAAGCAAGAAGAGCAAGAAAATATTCAAGGAATCACAACATTCAAGAGATAACAATTCTTCACAACTCAAATCAACATGCAAGGTATCTTCAAATTGAAAAGCATGAATTAAGAATGATAGATCCTCACAAGATATACTCTCAATCTCTCAAGTGTTTACAAGGTAAGTATTTCACTCAATTCAACCCATGAAAAATGTACTACCATAAGCTTGCTTATCTTCTACTTCTCCACTACTCAAACACATGCACACACAAATCAAGATGACTTTATTTAAGGTTGTAATGGGGCCAAGGTAAGGGAAGGAAATAATATGGATATGGTAAGATGAGCACCCAAGAGAATAAAAGAACATTGGGGAGGAACTCAATTGATAAACATGAAATTTTTATCCCTTCAAATCTATATAATGCACATTCTCTTTACAAATTTCTTTCCTTTTTCTTTCTTTTTTTCTTACAACTTTTCTTGAATTTTTTTTTCTTTGCTTTTTTTTTTACCAACACCTTGCATATTACACATCAACTTGCACAACCCCCACACTTGTCCTATTAAATATTTGCAAGCAAAAGAGCTCCCCCAATGAAAATGAACCAATGCTCTCCCATTCCCTAAGGTAAGGTAAAATCATGGTTTTTCATATAAAACATATAATGAGGTAAGACAAAGAATGGGCAAATAGGCTCAAGGGGTTAATCAAAGGGAAATAATGCAAGGTTGGCTATTTGGCCAAATTAGGTAATCACAAAAGAATGCCTCAATCATGTTCATGTATGCAAGTGAAAATGTAGCTTAGAAAAGAATTAAAACAAGTTCTAGAGTGATCAATATGACATGAGTAAAAATCACACAAGAAAGAAGAGAATGACATAAATGCTAAATCCATCCGTCAAAAGGCTCAAAATCTCACTAGGTATGCATCTATCAAACTCAATTCATCAATCAAACATCCAAAACCAAGCATGTCAAATTCAAGATGAAAGAAGAAATTTATAAATCATAACCTTGAATTTCAATTGCTTCAAACTCATAGACTTCACAAATCTCAAAACATCATTGGAAACCAAATAAAAACACACAATTTTTTTTTCAAAAACAGAAAACAAAAATTAAAATAAAAATAGAAATAAAACAGAAAACAAAATGTCATTTCCTCCCCCACACTTAAATTCTACATTGTCCTCAATGTAAACCTCAACAATAAACAATCATTAATAAATCTAGGACAAGTAAGATAGAAGAGAGGGAAGAAACATCCTTATCAACTGAAGTAACAGAGGTAGATGAAGAGATTTCCACCAGGATCCCATTGTCGAAAGCATAATAACCAATTTATGCTTGAAATAACAGAGAGCTTCCACCAGGGTCCCATTGGCTGAAGTGTAATGACCAAGTTAAGCTTGAGGCATGAGGGCTTCCACTGGGATCCCATTGGCCTTCCTTAATTTCCTTGGCTTCACCACTGAAAAGTAATATGTGCACTTCATCAACTTCATATGCATTGTTTCTATTAGACCATGGCCCAAAAACAAAATCCACTTCAGTAGTGTCCGTCATCTAGTGCTCTTCGCCCTTCACTGAAAACTCTTCAGTGGCCTGCAATTCTATCTTTCCTTGTATCTTAGATCCTGCAACTGCATCAAAAGCATTGTTGATAGATCCTTCAACAACATTAGCTTTTGTACAAACAGAATCATCAGCTCTCAAGAATGCAAAAATTTCAGCACAAACAACACATATCATGTCACCATCACAATCAGTACATGAGTTACAATGAGTATAATTATTGAAACCAATAAAATCAAGAAATTCATCACACAACTCATCATAATGTCTTTCCACTACCTTAGGAAGGGGTTCAAGAATACTTACCTTGGGGGCCTTAGAGTTTTCCCCCTCCTCACTTACCTCTTCAGGCTCTGTTTCTTTCTTTTTAATGGTTTGTGAAGAAGAGGTGGGTTCATCTAGCGTCTTCCCACTTCGTAGTATGACAACACTAGTATCTTCCTTCACATTCTCTTCTGATTGTGAGGGAAGTCCTTTAGAAATTTGGCTCTGGAACTTGCTGAGATCTGTGGCTAACTGATGCAAAGAGTTTTGCAGGTCATTACACATGACCTATGTTTCTTGTTGGAACTGCATGTTACAAGTGGCCATTTGTCTTACTAGCTCCTCCAATGAAGGTTCAGGTTGCCAAGAGGCTTGAGCTTGTTGCTGCACTGGAAGGAAAGATGTTTGCCTTTGCTAAAATTCTGGAAGTTCATAGTCTGGAGGTTGATTCTGAGGCTGCTGTCCATAACTCAAGTTAGGATAACCCCACCACTCTGGATAATATGTATTGGAGTAGGGGTTGTAGTTGTCGGAAGGTTCAGAACATCCCCATACTACCTCTACCTCCTTATTTGTGTCCACTAGGAAAGTGGGACACAAATCAGTAGGATGTCCAGATGATAAGCAAATCTCACAAGCTTCCATGATCAATGGACATCAACACCTACAAACACTCAGAAAGAAAGAATAAAAAATTAAAATAAAAAAAACAAAAACAGAGTAAAAATAGGAAACAAATTAATAGCGCAATTGGAAAATTAGTTCCCCAGCAACGGCGCCAAAATTTGGTGTTGTGTGGAATGTGATTAAAAATAAATATAAAAAATAGTTGCCAAGTTCCACCAAAAATATAAAAACCTTGCAACCAGTTGTAGTGAGCAAGGGTCGATCTACAGAGAACCAATTCAATTAACACTATCAATTTAATTCCTAAATTAAACTCTAATGAAAAATAAACAGTAAAATTAAAAAAGGGGGTTTTGTTAATTAAATCTAACAAAAGAAATTAAACTTAAACCAAAGCAGTAAACACAAATTGAATTATCAAGTTAAAGATATTGGTTAAGAGATGGAATCCACCACTAGATTTATATGATTACGCCAACTTACATACCCTTTATACAAACATGATCAATTATGTTCTTATGTGATTATGAGATAAATCCCGTGTCCTCCTTAAGTTTCGCTTGATTCAGCAACCGCTCAAATCAAACCCTAACCATTAGTTATTTGTAAAGCAACCGCTCTTACACCTACCTAATGATTGCATTAAGAATTAGAAAACCAATCACACTAAGGTCTAATCACACACCGGATTAAATTACTTAGATCATATGTCTCACTAGTCATACCACCACAAATCGCAAGCATAGCAATCCTAGTTTTACCACTCTCGAAATTTGGCAAGAATATAAAAACCTTTATATTGATTTAAGAATAGAAACATATGAATAAAAACATAATTGTATTAATATAAAGAAGCATGCAAGATTCACATAATCAAAACTAGAGTTTCATCCTCCCTTAACCAATCAAGAAGTTTAGCCACACATGGCAAATTCAAAAACAGAAGAAAAACATAGTTCAGAATGAAAGTGCAAAAGAAAACTGAAGATCAAACTAGTTTCCAAAGGTTGGGGATGATCGATCTCCGATTGCTCGAACCCGAGACTCTAATCTTCGATCTAATCTACCTCTCTCTTGTTCTTTGAATCCTCTTCAGCCTCTTGGCTGCTCCCATCCCAGACCTCTTTTAGGGACTCTAAGCAACCCTATTTATAGGTTTGGGAACCTAATTTAGCATTAAAACATGAAATTAGACTTCTGAGTCGATGACACGGGCCGTGTCATATTACACGGCCCAACCCGTGTTCAATTCTGATGATAGATTCTCAGCTATTCCAAAGTCAGAGAAGAACACGGCCCACCCCGTGTCACTTGACACGGGCCGTGTTCTCAGTCAAGGCTTGAAATTGACTCTTCCTCGTGAAGTCAGAGAAATACACGGCCTACCCCGTGTCATTTGACACGGGCCGTGTTCTTCAAAACCTTCCAGTCTTCAAAGTCAGAATAATACACGGCCTACCCCGTGTCATTTGACACGGGCCGTGTTCTTCACATTCTTCAAATCCAACCTTGATTCTTCATGAACATTCTTCTTCCTTTGCTTTTAGGGGTTGATACTGATTCCCTTAAGTCTCTTAACTCTCTTCTCAATAGTTCAATACCAATAGACTCCATCACTCATAGATCTCCTGAAAATCATAATACGTTTATGAGTGTTTATAACCACATTTAAGCAAAGTTTCACAATAAACATCCAAAGACAACTCTAAATTAGAAACTTAGCTAAATGTCAACAATTAAGCACATTTGGAATCCAATTAGATCAAACAAAGAACATTCAAGAGCTGAAATTATTAGCAGATCACCTATTGTAGGTGTTTCATTAGCTCTGTATACTGTGTATAAGTACTCTTTGAGTGATTGTGAGAGCTATTTACTTGTAAACACTTTCCTAAACTGTTTGAGTTTGAGATAGTGAGCTAGAGGGTTATTCTAGCCACTGTAAGTGTAGTTGGAAGTGGTTAGGTCCAAATACTACTTGGTTTAAGACTGAAGAAGCTGAGATTCAAAGAATACCTATGTATTGTAGCATGGAGAGGCTGTGTCATACAAAGAATACTCTGATATAGTGAAAAATTTTGACCAAAAGCTGGGGACTGGACATGGCCCACGTGGTTAAGGGTAAACCAATATAAATCTATTGTGTTGAGCTTCCCTCTACCTTATCTTTTTTATCCTTAAGTGTTTGAACAAGTTTCTTCGTTGTCCAACTGATTTCTTTAAGTTAAATCAAGTTTGACCAAGTATTTTGAAATTATGTGTTTTTGGAATTAAAGCTTCTATTGTTTAAACCTGCTAAAATATATTTCTTTGGTTTAAAAACAAGTTTATAAGTGCTTAAAAGTTGTTTGAAAGAATACCCATTGATTAATTTCAAGTTTGGTTAACTGCTAATATATTTAACAAAATTAAGAAGAGTAAATCTTCACAATAGTATTTGTGCCTTATTCTGACTCTTCTCATCTCCAAGTAATAACACTTGAGAAATGTTTGAGAAGAATGTTTGTGCTTACAGAAATTTTCAAAGACTGAAGAGCACAATTCAACCGCTTTCTTGTGCCTTTTGCCAAATTCAATAAAACTAAGAGAGGGTGAATTAGTTTTGTGGCTCAATAACAGAAAATTATAAAACTAAAAATCGATGCAAATGCAAATACAAGTAAATATGAATGCTTGAAATTAAAAAAAATAGGGTTAAGAAAATTGCACAAACGATTTATCCTAATTTAGTCACAACGCGTGACCTACATCCAGTCCCTAAGCAACTGCTCAAAATTTTCTTCAATTGTCGAATTTTTGCTTACAGGACTCTAATGAACATTCCTCTACCTTAGCCCAAAGCAAAGTATACAGTGGTTTCTTTCTCCCAAAGAGACCACAAAAACCTTCCTCTATCTCCACCAAAAATAAAGTATATAGTGGTTTCTTTCTCCCGAAGACACACCACCAAACCTCTCTCTATCTCAACCCGAAATAGAGTACCTAGATTGAAAGAAAGCTTCTAGAATACTACCTACACTCTATTCCTTTTTCACTGGAATAAAAGACTTTTTTTTTCAAATCCTCTTATAAATCGAGGTATAACAATTCACAACTTTCTTTATAATAGATAAACAAATATGAAACTCTGAGCTGGGAAGAACAAAAAGGATAGCAAATGTGCTGCAATTCTTCTCTTTTCTTTTGCAAGAGTGATGGGGTTCTACTCGATCTTGAGTGCAAGTCTTGTTTGATCTTTGGCAAAGGACTTTTCTTTTGTAGTGGATGAATTCCCTTGAGTTTTGCTAGCCATTGCAGAGTGGAAAAAGTCAAGAGACAACCTCTTTAAATCGTGAAAAAAGAATCACGTCTATTTTCAATAGTTGACCCTTTTTTGCCCAGTAGTTACTTATTTAATTGGTCATTTTATCTTATTTTAGTATGACAACAAATCATCATATTTTTGAACATTGGAGGAGAGATATTCTTTTATTAACACTATGTTTGGATGATAGGTAATGAGGGGAACGGAAAGGAAATGAAGGGAACGGAAATGACTTCCCTTATTTGGGAGTTTTAAAATGCATGGGAATGGAACACATGGGGAATCATTTCCTCCCTCTTCCCCTCAAATGCCTAACTTTTGTTCCCCCCAAAATTGAAGTGGAATGGGGGGAACACATGAGTAATTCTGTTCTGTTCCGTTAATGAAACTTGCAAACAAAGAGAATGAAAATTATGTTCCATTCCATTCCTTTCCTTTCCGTTCCATTTCCACCTATTCCATTCCGTTCCTTTAATGAAAAAACATCCAAACATAGGGTAAGACTGGAGCCTAATAAAAAAGATGCAGAGAATTGTTTCCTTAATTTTAGACAATCAAATAATTAAGATAATAGGAAATAATAATAATTTGACAAATTTCCTCAATTTAACAAATCCATGAACAAGGAAACTTATTAATCAATCAATCAAGTAATAAGGAAACTTGTAAAGAATCAATCCATATAATTTGCAGTAGCTATAAGCACATTATTTTTGCACATGTATCTCATCAGATTCAAATATATAAACAAATGTCACATGCTAAAATAATTTATTAATTATTTTAAATAAATCACACAAGATATCCATATGCTCAAATAACTTATACTTCATAATTAAAACTAAAAATCCAACTTTGGAGAAGACGATTGTTGGGAAGACTTCTTAGTCGTGATAATGAATAAAGATTAGTCTTATAATAATGCTTTTGAGGATACCTGATTAAAGACAAAAAATAAAAAAAAAAAAAAAACTACAAACCCAACAGTATACCTACACAAATCATTTAGAATTCGTTTGAATCAACTTTAGTCAATATAAAACTCATTCTTCCAAAATTAATTATTTCAAAATTAATAATTTTTAGATATATTGTACTCAAAAAAATTATTTCAACATCAATTACCTAAACATATGTCTACCTAACTAATTGAATACTCTGTTCTGGCCTCCCTATATATATATATATATAGGTAAAGGTGAACAAGCATATGCTATCCGCTATTTAGGAGCCAAAAGTTTTGAAATGTTGGGGAATGTATTCTTGAAAGCTAAGAGGAAAAATGCATTAAAACTCTTTGTAGAAATGTTAAAAAATGCTTGACTTAAAAGTTTTAAGTCTTCAAACCACAATGCTTGCATGTCTTCCACTTATTGTAATATTTTAAAATAAGTCAATTCATCATTGTATAAGGTCGTAGGTTTTAACATTAAATATGAATGCCTTTTTATTGACATATTAATTGATCTTGATCTCTTTTTCTAATTTCGTGTTTTTCTAATGCATGTATTTAAGTACGTTCTCTTTTTTCCTTCACGGGGTGTGCACATATTGTCAACACCAACCTTAATTAAATTTTAAATTGTTGATACGTAATTAGACCCTTTTTTTTTTTTGCCATACATAATTAGACCTTGGGTAGCTAGCATAATGGAGAACAAGTTCTTTTTTCTCTCACAATTTCCAAACAATAAAAACTTGACATATATTGTCAATGGCTATAATTTAAATGACACCTTATTTTCTTGTTTCCGTAAAAAGTACTCAAAGTTTGATTATTTGTCTATTCTGAAGCTTTCATTTAACCCACATTTCTTCTCCTCCTATGTAATTCTAAATCTTAAAGCCTCATTTATGATTTGAAAAATCGTAAAAGAAATAATTAGAAAATTTATTAAAAATAATAAAGTAAAAATTTAACCAATTAAAGATATACTTTTCTCTAATATATTTCATTCACATAATAATTCTCTATTTAAACATGAATCGAGTATAAGCTTTATTATTTTCTTGAATTAAATTTAATTTTATTTCAAATGAAATGATTAAGTGATCGGACAAAATGAGATTGGATTATGATACTTATTATATAAAATTTATCCAATATTGCTCTCCCCATATAAGTTCATAACTGTTTTAGTGACTACTCAAAGAATACATGAACTAAAAAACTGAGGTCTGATTTCGTAATATGTAAATTGGGGTGAGGGTATATTTACACTTTTAATTGTCTATTTATATTTCTTATTATTTTTCGGTTTCTCAGAGTGTCTTCTCATTCGAATGTGAGAGATTAATCTCCCGAATCGAGTAAGACCCTGTAGGGTAGCAAAACTCTCCTAACCGAGTTTTAATGCAACTTGTAACACCCCAAACTTTCTATGTATTAAATAAGTAATTTTAATAGTTAACAGAATTCTACTGTTTAGTGATTTTTGTGCACTGTAAAATTATTTTAAATATTCCGTCTGCATATTTGACCATTTTGAGTGATTTGTTCTGTGTCAGGAAAATAATAATTTTTGGGCTAGAAAAATTTACGTAATTTAATTTTTACTGCTTAGTCAAAATTAATTTACGTAATTTGTTTGGATATTTGTGAATTTTTTAATTTTTATGATTTTATGTGTGATTTTGAAATTTTTACGGCTTGTGGGCCCCACAAGATGTATGTGGGCCCAGGTAGCCATACGTGGGCCTAGGTGGGTCCCGCAAAGTGAAAATTTTTCTACGCATAGAAAAATTTGTACTGTTTAGACGGAGACATGGGATCTTACTAAACCTGAATCTGAAAATAGTTTTAGAAAATTTTCTTTACCGTATTTTTACTGTATTTATTTACCGTGACGGTAAAAATACAATAAATGTATGTTTTGTGGGGTTACAGTGAATCAAAATAATATTCTATATTATTAAGTTAATATTGGTGGATTGGATATCCACCATTAATTTAATTAACATTGGAGATTTAATCTTGATTTAATCAACGGTGGAGATTTACTCTTGAAAATAAATAAGATTAATTATAACCGTTGGATGAAAAATTAAATCAAGGGTGGAGATTTAGTCTTGTAAAATAACTTTGACCATTATGAACCCTTGGATGAAGATTAAATCAATGGTTGAGATGGACCATTAATAACCATTGGATTTGAATTAATGGTGTAGATTTAGTCAACAAAAATTTACTACAACCATTTTGGACCCTTGGATGTAAAGTTTGAAGGTGTAATCTTGACCCTCCATTTTGAAGACTCATCTAAGGGCTAGAAATTAAAGGAGAAAGATCCAATGGCTCAAAAGAAGTCTTCCATCTACAACCTAAACCTAATGGCTATTTTTTTAATCCAAACCATCCTTTTAATCAAGGGCTAGGATGGCTTAGGAAAGATGACCATGCAAATTAATCACATGTTGCATGCAAGGAGAAGGGGGAGGACGGTTTTGCATGCATTTTGGAGAGGAGAGACAAAGCAAGATGATAGCTTTTTGCGCTAAGGAAAAAGATAAGACAATTGCAAAATGTCTGACCATTTCCTATTGATCATTAATGCTTATGTTCTTTAAACTTCACTTTACATTTCTCTGCTATGCATGCTACGGCTATGCAACCCATTTAGAGACAAAATAACTCATTTCCTCACTTCACCTTCTCACTTCATCATTCCTTCTCATTTTCACCTAAGTGCCAAAGAAGAAAAATCAAAGAAAACACCATCTTTCTCTCCTACAAGGCCATTCGGCCAAGCTCTCCAAATTCATTTCCATCACTCTTTAATTTCATACAATCAAGTTTCTTAAATCCTCACCTTGTTCTAAACAACTTTCTTGTTGAGAATTTTCTCAAATTCTTACATCTTGAAGGACTTTTTCTAAGATCAAGTTTAAGGATTCTTGAAGTGAAGAGTAAGGAAAACTTCATTTCTTCTTTCATTTTCCATGATTCTAACCATGTTTGATCCATGGTTCTTCTTGTTCAATCTTGATGTACTAATTTTCTTGTGTTTATTTCATGTCTAAGAAAGTTGTGTTGGTGGAGATCTTGTTCAAATTTCAAGCAAGGAGCTCTTGTGGTTCTTCAAGAGGTAAGAGAGAGATTTATCTCACCAACCAAGCATGGTGGTGAGATATGGTTATATTTGATGGATGATGAATCCATGTGAGGATTCATATCCATGGTCATTGGTGTTGAGTGGAATGCGATTGAAAATTAATATTAAAAATAGTTGCCAAGTTCCACCAAAAATATAAAAAACCTTGCAACCAGTTGTAGTAAGCAAGGGTCGATCCACAGAGAACCAATTCAATTAACACTATCAATCCAATTCCTAAATTAAACTCTGATGAAAAATAAATAGTAAAAGTAAAAGGGGGTTTTGTTGATTAAAACTAAAAAGAGAAATTAAACTTAAACCAAAACAGTAAACACAAATTGAATTATCAAGTTAAAGATATTGGTTAAGAGATGGAATCCACCACTAGATTTATATGATTATGCTAACTTACATACCCTTTATACCAACATGATCAATTATGTTCTTATGCAATTGCGAGATAAATCTCATGTCTTCCTTAAGTTTCGCTTAATTCAGCAACCGCTCAAATCAAATCCTAACCATTAGTTATTTGTAAAGCAACCGCTCTTACACCTACCTAATGATTGCATTAAGAATTAGAAAACCAATCACACTAAGATCTAATCACACACCGGGATTAAATTACTTAGATCATATGTCTCACTAGTCATACCACCGCAAATCACAAGATAGCAATCCTAGTTTTACCACATTCGAAGTTTGGCAAAAATATAAAAACCTTTATATTGATTTATGAACAGAAACATATGAATAAAAACATAATTGTATTGATATAAAGAGGTATGCAAGATTCACATAATCAAAACTAGAGTTTCATCCTCCCTTAACCAATCAAGAAGTTTAGCCACACATGGCAAATTCAAAAACAAAGAAGAATTAAAAGAAAACATTGTTCGAACAAAAAGAAGAAAAGAAAAACTAAAGATCAAACTAGTTTCCAAGGCTTGAGAGTGATTGATCTTTGATCGCTCGAATCTGAGTCTCCAATCCTCGATCGAATCCTTCCCCTTCTTGGTCTTTGTGTTTCTCTTAGTTTCCTTCACGTCTCTCTACGTCCAGAATACCTTAAAGGGCTCTAAGTCACCCTATTTATAGGTTTGGGAACCTAATTTAACATTAAAGCACGAAATTAACTTCTTGGTGCGACGACACGGGCCGTGTCCTTCTACACGGCCCAACCCGTGTCTGATTCTGGAGCTAATTTTTCAGCTATTCCAAGGTCAGAAGGGAACACGGCCTACCCCGTGTCAATTGACACGGGCCGTGTTATCGGTCAAGGCTTCAAATCATCCTTCCTTGTGAAGTCAGAGGCGTACACGGCCTACCCCGTGTTGATTGACACGGGCCGTGTTGATCAAAACTTTCCAGTCTTCAAAGTCGAATGACACACGGCCTACCCCGTGTCAATTGACACGGCCGTGTTGATCACTTTCTTCGAGTTCAAGATTGATTCTTCATGAATGCTCTTCTTCCTTTGCTTCTAGAGGTTGATATTGATTCCCTTAAGTCCCTTAACTCTCTTCTCAACAGCTCAATACCAATGGAATCTATCACTCATAGATCTCCTGAAAATCACAATATGTTTATGAGTGTCTATAATCTCATTTAAGCAAAGTTTCACAATAAACATCTAGAGACAACTCTAAATCAGAAACTTGACTAAATGTCAGCAATTAAACACATTTAGAATCCAATTAGATTAAACAAAGAACATTCAAGAGCTGAAATTATTAACAGATCAGTCATGTAATAAATTATTTGTATTATGTGTTTTTAATTATTTTGTTTATACTTGATATGCTTTGCATAAATTAATTGTGTATGCATGCTTAGTATGATTTTTACTTGTTTATATGGTATGCTTATAATATGCATGATGATATATGTTAAATATATTATGATGGATGTATGTTGAAATAAGTAAAATTTTGGCTCCACTGGCCAAAAGAGAGGTTCGGTTTTGAAGTCCAAAATTAGGGTTCATGTTGAAAATTTTTCAAGAATAAGAAAATTGATTTTTGGGTCCCTAGAACAATAAGATTTTTGGCCAAAACACCTCAAATTAGGTGTTCACCAAATTAATATTTTCATGAATAATAAAATTTTATGATTTCAGAAGTAAAGGAAATAAACAAAAGGATTTTGGTTTTTGCAAAAGAGAATGCACACGTTTTCTTTTTAGTTATGTTGATATTAATTAATTTTGCGTAGAAACAAAAATCTAATTCATTTAAGTTATAAGAAAAATTCTTCATGGTTCCAATGACCATTTTTAAGGTCTTGATAATTTAGAAAAAAAAATGTTTTGATGTTATAAAATATAAGAATTTTCAAAATAATGATTTTGAAAAGAGAATTAAAGTGTTGTCAAGTGGAATTTTCATAAATAAAAGAAAAAGGGAGATTGAAGGTGCTAAACTTCAAATTGTTTTCAAGGAGAATTAATTTTTGAAAGTGATTTAGAAATATAAAAGAAAACGTTTGTAACTTAAATTTACTAAATAGAATTTATTTATTGGGTTTTGGAAAACGTTATGAAATTTAAAATTAGAAATAGTAATTAAATCAACTAAATGTGATTTTGTAAAATTAAATCAATAAAAATTGATGTTTAGAAAATATATTATGGAAAAGAATTTTTTTAAGAATCGGAAGAAAATAAAGTAAGAAATTATATTAAGAAAAGTCCAAAATAATATTTTCAAGTTAAGAAATATTTTACGAAGGGTAAAAACGGTGAAAAAATGATTTATGTAACTCAAAAACATAATTTTTAAATTATGTGATTTGAAAAATGTTAAAATATTTCTACACAATTTTTTAAAGCATTTAAATATTTTACACGATCGAAATGTTGTAGAAAAATTGCTATGCAATTTAAAAATTAAAGAATATTTTTACGCATTTTAGAATACAAGAGAAAATTGTTACGTAATAGAAATGTTACAAATCGTTGTTTACGTAATAAAATATTACGTGACCATAAAAATGTAACAAAAATATTTTATAAATGAGAAAAATGTAATAATATAAGGTTGTTGTTAATTATACAATAAACTTTACAGTTAAAAATCAGTATGTGAATACTGTACAAGAAATTGGGCAATTTGCTTATAATTGGCATGAATCCATTTTATGAACGTAAAATAGTATTTGAACTTTGTATTAGAAATTATGTGATTTACCTTTGGTTGGTAATTGGTGCATTACACATGCATTGAAAATGGTCCGATGGACTGGATATGACTAATTGCCTAGGAGAAACGTACACCTCTTGAGTGGGTGCGATACGCGTAGTGTAGGTCACTTGTGGACCTTGGGGGCATCGGGGTGCGGGTTGCTCACAATGGGCAGTTGGTAGCTCTTCTGCACCGTGGGTTAGACCGATGCAACACACCGATGATCCGGACCGAGACACTATTCTTAATCGAGATCTGACAAAGACTGTTGTGTATGTGCTAGATGTGCAAGATATAATTATAAGCACTTGGTCTGAAGCACGAAATACCAGCAGCTCTTTTCGATCAATTTCTTCGACTTAAGTATTAGCTCCATGGAGTAGGACATTGAGTCTATGTGCGCATGCATGAAACTGAGCATCTATATCTATATGATGGTATTGCTGTAATTGTTGTATGATTTAAACAGTGATAGTGACATAATGATAATTATTATTTTGCACTATGATGATGGTATAATTGTGATCATGATATGATATTTTTGCATGATGTGTTGTTTATATTATCTCTGTACTATCATGCTTGTATTGGCATAGATAATCTCACCTCTTTGTGTGTATATTTGCATATTATTTTTTTAATTGAGTAAAGACGTTGAGAAAGAACCAGTACAAGAAGCAGAAGAAGAATTACTTCTCACGTCTGGGAACGCAAAATTTTGATAAAATGACATCAAGACCCGATTTCTTTGGTTGCGTGAGGTTGCAGTTCCATGGTGGAGCTGAAGCATGGAGGACTAGTCCTGATGAGAGAGGACTAATTTACGAAGGAGAATTGACGATCTTTATAAGTAGAGATTATCGTAGGAACCCGTTTCTTACTGCAACTATCTTTGTTCATATTGAGTTTCCTTTGCACGACATTGGGACACTAGGTATTATGTCCCAACAGAGATTAGCATCGTGTCGTCTGCTCGAACACCTATCCGTAGGCCTTCACATCATAACGGATTCCTATCTGCTGAGGAATCTGAGGAGGACCCGTCTGAGGGTTCTGCTGCTTAAATAGACTTGGGCGAGTCTAAAACTCTATTATAAACAAGTCTGTAATATTATTTTAAGTGTGCCATTTACTTTTGGAAGCAGAGTCTGTATTCTAAATAATGTTCTGATATTGTCTATGTAAAATATGTATGATGTATGATTATGAGTGAGTTTGATATGATCTTTTATTTTCTGCTAAGTTTATTTTGCGAAAAACAAAAGAAAAAATTTTTTTTACGACCCGTAATTTTATGACTACATTACATTATTATAACTTGGGGTAATTCAGTAATAATAACGTATACATGTGACACCCTACGGTGGGCGTTACACAACTACATACCCAAAACTCAAATCCAAGACCCTTAGTTAAACCCCTCGCCAAATTTAGTCTTAATTCTATTATTTATTATCTATTCACACTCCTAGTTGATCTTAATTGCTCTTACCTTTTTTCGCATGCCAAAACTCTTCACTTCTCTATTCCTTGTCTTACTCTTTTATTCGTTTCTTTCTTATATAGAGGTACCTTTTTTTTTCATGTTGCACTATGCCAATTGCAAACAGATACGTAAAATTCTCATAACATTTTTTTTCCTTGGAGTACTCTTAGCATTTGCAATCTATATTTAATAATTTTCATTAGGAAATATCAACTGATGAAAATAATGTAATAATGTTAGACTATATTTTAGTGTCTGCAACTACATAATTAGTTAAGTTAATTGTATTGATAATTGGATTAGTTACAAGTAGTTGGTTAATTATAGTAGTTGGTTAATCAGTTAAGTCTCTGTTAGCCGCTATTAGAAGAGCCTTGCTATTATACTTCAGTAGTAGAACCCGAGTGGTACAATCACGTCATTTGTATATATACTAACTAAGTTAGTAGATCAATCTATATATAATCATTTTCTTCTTAATTCCTGTTCTGATATGGTATCAAAAGAGTGACCAACTTCTGCACCTTCTTAATTTCTCTCTTACCTTTCTTCTTCTATCTCCTTTATTTTCATGGCAACAATGAAGAATGTTATACTAACCCCGTTTTCCTGCTCAATTCTGATAGCCCTAGTCTAGTTCTCGTGTCCCATCCATTGACAGGGGAGAACTACAATTCATGGAGCAGAGCTATGACAATGACACTTATTGTGAAGAACAAATTTGGTTTTGTAGATGGTCCAATTCCACGACCAAAACCTATTGATCCTATTTTGCTTCAAACAGGCATGGATCCACAACAACAATATGGTGATATGAAGGATTGATGCAATAACATGATGGCTCACGAATCTTTCAGCTTAAGAAAGAACTCATGAGCTTGTATCAAGGACAATTAACTGTTACTTAGTACTTCACCAAGATGAAGTCGATTTGGGAGGAATTGAATGACCACAAGCCTTGGACTGCTACTTGCACGTGTGATGGTCTCAAACCATTCTTGGATCATGCACAAACTATTGAAAATAAGTTTTTCACAACGATATCTTAAATACACACCGCCAACGGGAATTGACTCATTTGGTCAGCATTTTGCTCATGACAATAGTATGACTTGGGGTTCCATCTGTAAGATCTGCTATTGGTAGACGATCTGTAATCTGACAATAAATTATCGCTGAAGTTGGTGGTTTGTCTTGATTTTGGAATGGGAAGACCTCTCCTCACGCTAAAATTTTAATTACCAAAAAAAATTTTGCACCCCCACATTGCCCTAATGTACTTAAAATTTAATTAGTTTCTTTAAGTGTTGACTTAATTAATTTGATTTGTGCAATTGGTTCGCTAGCTAATGGACTCATGTTGTTAGGGTCCTTGGAGAAATTTTTTTTTATTGTAAGCAAAAGTATTAGAGTAAAAGGAGACTTTTCCCATTCCTGCCAAGGAAAATCGCCAACCTTAACAAGGATTTTTGGGGCACCTACCTAGTAGAATTTCTTGATTCGAACCTAAGTCATGCTGTTGTCATGAACAAAATGTTGACAAAGTAAGTCAATTCTCGTTGACCCTTTGTGAGTGAATTATTCATTAAAGGCGAGAGAGAATACCCATGACCCAAATATAATAAGAAGTTTATAATGTCTCTCCCTAAATACAATGTGTTAATTATATTGTCCAATTAAGATGATATGAAATTTAATATATCTAAGAAAAGATGTAGTATTTCTTCATCACACTTAAAATATTTGTCATGATTGAGACAAATCATGCCCATTTTGTGTAAATGGGTTTTCAAAATTAATTTTCATGTTGTGAAACCATTGAGCAGTATAAAGTTGATCACAGACTGCACAAGTTGAAGGGCTAGATTATCATGAGAATTTTGCTCTTCTTGCTAAATTAGTTTTTTTTTTTTTGTATACAAAAGTTTAAGGGAAAGGGAGGTTATCTTATTTCACAAAGTCAAGACATGCTACAAGCCTTAGTAAAAGCTATGGTTGCTTGTCCTTCACCAACCATTTATTGATGTCTTCGCCAAACTATTGGGCTATGATCAACTTATATTCATTATACAATACTGAAAACTTTACCTTATGCCAAAATATAATTTAATTATAAAATAAGAATAATGAAACTAATGAATGAGAAGAAAATGAACCAGATGTTTCTATTAATATATGTTTATATACAGTGGAGGTTTAATAAACCAATCAGAATTATCTGAATAACAAGCAATAATAGCCAAGTAACAAACTCAACAAAGCTTCAACTAATCATATGTTGGGTTTGACCTAAATTTTATTAAAGATTGTTATTGCTAGTTTCCTATTTTGTGAAGATATGGAAGATCTCTGAAGATTTATGAAAGTATGAAAGGTATGAAGAGATATATGAAGATATATTAAAAATTTGTTAAAATATTTAAAAAATATGTTAGAGATTTGTGAGATATGTATAAGATTTGTGAGAGATTTGTTTACAATAAGAAACTAGGAAAGATGAGTTATAAATAATTGTATTTGGAAATTAGTAAGGTGGTGAGAGTGAGAATGAGAGTCTAAGAGAGATTATCTTATAAAGTTTATAGGCTAGATTTATTTTGATAGTAGATTTGACTCTTGTCATCCGTGAATGTAGGCATATTAGTCGAACCACATTAAACCTTGTGCTTGATTTGTGTGATGTTTTTCTTAATTACTAATATTTATTGCATGTTGTGTATAAGGGAATGTGATATTCCCAAAGAGATTGATGAGAATGTGATATTCCTTAAAAGATTGAAAGGAGAATGCAGTATTACCCCCAACAAGTGGTATCAAAGCCAAGTTCGACGATTTAAGCGATAATATGGTTCCTTTGGGCCCCTTGTGTCAAAAGTTTGCCTGACAATGGAGGTCTGGTGGAGTGTCTCACTATGATGGCGGCAAATGTGGTAGATGCGTCAAAAGTTTTCTTGATATTTAGGTAAAGTGGCGTGTTCCATATAATGACGGTGCAAACACGAAAATTTGATTTGAAGATTTGGAAGATTGAACGTTATGAATGACGACAGGTATTGTCGAAAGTTTTCTTAACATGAAGGTCAAGCGGCATGTTCCATTAATAACGATAGATTTGAAGGTTTGAAGATTTGAAGATTGTTTTGTTAGAGATGATGATGGAATTTGGATCAAGGTGAAGATTGTTGGGTTTGACCCAAATTTTATTAAAGATTGTTATCGCTAATTTACTATTTTGTGAAGATATAGAAAATCTGTGAAGATTTGTGAAAATATGAAGAGATATATGAAGATATGTTAAAGATTTGTTAAAAAATTTAAAAAATATGTTAGAGATTTGTTTACAATATAAGAAATTAAGAAAGATGAGTTATAAATATTTGTATTTAGGATTTGGTAGGGTGATGAGATGAGAATGAAAGTCTTAGAGAGATTAAAATATTAGATTCAACCAATAATACTTAAATTTGTATAGAAATTTAGTCAGATCACTCTTTTTTTATAAATAACTGTACATACAAAAAACTTACAAATTCTAACTGATAATTTTTATATACATATAGATCTATATATAGATACTGTCAAATAAAAAAGAATTTGATTCATCTATGGACCCAAACAAAATAAGTCCATTATAACCTTCTCCTTCACACCTACATCCACCATTCTCAAGTTCTCACCCACCATTCATCAAGTTTTTTAGGTAATGTCGTTTATATGTGTTCATGGAATAAGTTTATTTTAATCTGAATTTGATTCGATATTTTGACCAAACTAGCTTGTAAGATTTTGATCCAACCCGATGATGGTCAAATAAATGATAGGGCCAATTCAATAATTAAATAAATTATATAAATTTGAATATTATATAATTTATTCATGAAATTATAAAAATATAATATTAAAGTATGAGATATTTTAAAATAAATTATACCAACATAAATATATTATGATATTATGAAAAAAATATTAATTTAAGTAAAAAAACTAATTATTTAACACTTAATGTAAAAGAATTTATAAATGTTAAAGTATTATGCAATATAAGGTCAGATTAAGATAAAATGTAACTTAAATCTAACCCAAAAATATACTAACTTAAATTTTTAAAACTCAAATTCATTTCAATTAACTTGATGAGCCTATTAGCAAGGCCAATTGTTGTGTCTGTCGCATGGTCCAATTCGTTCACCCAAGCCGCCAGCTGCTGCGTTTGTTGTCGTTTCAGCTAGATTCACATCCTCCACTCCAGCTACACTATATAAACGAGTGCTGCATCGTCGTTCGTCGTCCATTTTGGTGTTCAGTTGTGTCTTGATTTTGGTTAAGTTGGGAGTGCTGGGTTGTTACTGTATATGAATACTGGGAATGGATAAAATGAGAAGTTGTAGGGGAAGTTGGTAATGGAAAAATGGGTAAAAATGGCTTTGATGATTACAAAGCTTCGTAGATCTAGATTTATGGGTGCTGGTTCTCGATGAAATTAATTTGATTTGGTGGTCTTGTCTCTTGTGGGTGGGAGGCTACGGCATTTCCTTGTGGTGGGTAATCTTGTGATTTTTTATATTTTTTAAAGAATAGGATAAGCCGATGACCCCAATCCATCTAATCTGAATTTAATCAAGTTGGTTTAATTTGAGTTACTTACATTTAAAAAAAAAAAATCAAACCCAACCTGACCTATAATTACTCTTATTGTCATTGTCCCAATCATTCAACTTTCTAAAATTTGGATTTGTACCAGCTCTTTTGTTTGGGAAAAATATTTATATATATATATATATATATATAAATTATATGGATTAAATTAATCAATAATTAATATATTATTATTTTTAATATAAAATAATTATATAAATAAAATTTTATATAATTATTCAAATATTAATTAATTTAATCTATTTAATTATATAAATTAAATTTATTCAAAAAAATTTCTTGATTGGAGTGCTAACCAACCAACTGGGTGGATGGTGAAGCGCATTGGGATTTGAGAAACCAACCCAATGATTCAAAACCTGAAGTTGTAGTACCCCATGTAAAAATGGCATATTAATCATAAAATTTACAGTAAAAAGAAAAGTTTATGACAATCTCAAAATTTTAATTTTTTTTCATTCAGTATAATAATAACAATAAAATTTAAAGAGTAAATTATATTCATCCTCTTGATAATATTACATTTAATTCTATTCTTTTTTAAAAATAACATTCATCTTCATTAATTAATCAAGTTATATAATTTTATAAATATTATCAATTAAAATCTATAAAATTTTCAATATTTACAGTTATTTATGAAAAAAATTATTTTTTAAAAAATAATATTATATATAAATATTACCGCTTAAAATCTGGTAATATTTTTTATCGATTAAAATTTGATAACATTACTAGTTTAAAAAATATATATATTTTTTAAAAAACTCCTTACACACCCACACAGAGAAAATTGTAAATATTTTTTTATAAAAAATATTATTATATATAAATATTACTAATTAAAATATGTAAGGTTTTCAAGATATCTGCTATTATTTTTAGTATACGCTTTTTATAAATAACGTGAATCTTTGAAAATTTTATAGATTTTAACGATAATATTTACATAATTATGTAACTTGATCAATTAATTAAAAGGTGAGTGTCATTTTTAAAAAAAAATAGGTTGATATTTTTTTAAAAAATATTTTTTATAAATAACTGTGAATGCTGAAAAGCCTATATATTTTAACTAATAATATTTACACAATTATGCAACTTAATCAATTAACAGGGATGAGTGTCATTTTTAGAAAAGAATAGAGCTGAATATAATATCATTAAATTTAAAAAGAAGTAAGTGTAATTTACTCAAATTTAAACATATGACATCATAACTTACTTCTTGTGAGTTAGGTTTAAATTTTGGAGAATGAATTTTTTACATGTACTTTTTACATAATAAAATCTTAATATATAAAGAAAGAAAGAAATATAAATATTTTAAATAATAAAATCTTATCAAAATTTATGAAGTTTTATATAAAATATTTGTATTTATGTTTCTTTTTATACCAACTTGTCAGGTGAGCGTCATGTAAAAAGTTTACATGAAAATATCCATTTTCAACGTTGTGAGAGATATGTACAAACTTAAAATGTGAGCTGTTCATTCTGGTCTTCGCGTCATGGATTGCGATTTGAGAAACCAACCCAATGATTCAAGACCTGAAGTTGTAGTAGTAATTAATCGACCAAGTTGTCTGAGATGCAGCGCTGAGTACTTGGCAAATAACCAAACTATGAAAGCTAAAAGTCTTGATGAGTTAGAAAATCACCTCACATGGCCGATAGAACATGTCTTGAAGAGAAAATAAAGCAACCTGATTGACTTCAACTATCATATGATAGGTAACCATCTAATTCGTCGATAAACACAAACACAAAGCATGAGTACATGAGAGTTGTGGTACTAAACGAGACAAAGGAAGATGTGATGAGACCCACCATTACAAGAATAATATTATTCACTAATATTTATACACACATTATTTTATAGTTATATAATTTTTATTATTTAATTATAGTTAAATTTATCTTATTTTTTATATACTTATATTTTTATTCTGTCATCTAAACATATGTGAGAGATATGAAAAAAAAAATATGTGCAAGTAGATTTATTCACACCACAAAAAGATTGCTCCGCAAGAGTCCGACAATTGCAAAACCTACAACTTTAACTATTGGCCATGACCAAACCACTCCGCTTGCTACTTCAAATTTGATCAAATTTAACGGCTCTCTAATTTATAGATTAGAGAAATTAATGCATCAATTTAATCAAAATATACCACATAAGGCAGAAATTCAATTTGTATCTATAGATTAACTCTATAATATTTTATAAAGTTTGGCTTAGGTGATTTAGTGTATTACTTTAAAAATAAATAATATTTTCTCCTCTGCCAAATTCATACAAATATCTTTAGCGAGCTAGCAGCTTGACCGAACAACGATAATGCCTTAGCCTCAATAACTTGATGTCACCTAGTCATTAGGTTGAGAGGGCAAGCTATACATACCATAATCTGTGTCGGAATATATATTGCAAGTCACATACCATGATGTTTTGAGGAAGAATGTATTGTATGTAGACAAAAGACTAAAAGGTCCTAATCGTTGACAAAAGCACGTGGTCTGGCTCGGCATATGAGCCTACTTAGTCATAAAAATTTTAATATTATATTAATGACCAATTATTTTCTAAGATTTAAGTTGTTAGGTAAAAGTTTATAAATGATTTTAATCACTAACAATATTAAGAACCACCACGATGTCACCATTGTGGTTAATTCCGTGTAGCATTAACCGATTAACTGCCTATCCTTCTATAGTAGGTGACCAATTATTTTCTAAGATTTAAGTTGTTAGGTAAAAGTTTATAAATGATTTTAATCACTAACAATATTAAGAACCACCACGATGTCACCATTGTGGTTAATTCCGTGGAGCATTAACCGATTAACTGCCTATCCTTCTATAGTAGGTATACGTTGGGGTATGCACCTGAACTCTTTCGGACTCTTGGATATTCTTCTATTACTATAGAATCACCCTTTTTGCAAAGTTCTCCCAAACCTTCAGTTTTGGTTATCACGAAGATGTCAACTTACTGTAGATTTGTCCTCCTGACCCTGCTCCTCCTATCCCTATCTATGCCGAAAATTATTACTACCCCTGGTCCTCAATGAAAAAGTGGAGATCCACATCTACGTACATAATTAAATTAATGAAAGTTCAAAATAAAAAGAAAAGAAATCAAGGATAAATTCGAGTACCATATTTCAAAATAAAAAGAAAAGAAATCAAGGAGAAATTCGAGTACCATAAACTACAACCTTGTCCAATAATATAAAATTTTAAAATTACACAACTTTGTTAAAAAAGCAACAACATACAATTCTAAAATTAAGTAATTTTTTAAAAATCCAAAATCCAAAATTCAACAAAATATAGAAAATATAACATACTTATTTTACATATATTTTATAATTGCTTATATATGTAAAGTATATATATTTTTTACACACACATATAAATAGATTTTTTTTGTAATTTTACTTACAAGTGTCTTGGGACCTCATTTATTTAATAAGAACAATTTTTTTTCGTCTTCACATTCACAAGAAGAAAAGAAGATATTCTTATATAATAATTATTAATTCTTATTAAATAAATATTATGTATATTAATATTAATGATGTGCTAATATTTTATTTGTTTGCACTCAAGATGAGTAGGCTAAATTTATACAAAAAGATGAACCCCCGACATATCCACCATATCCTCGGAAAATCTCTATGGATCGAATATCCGTTTATAAACGGAGAATTTTTTACATCTCCACGTCACTAGTCATGATGCTTTTTGTTTATATCTTGATGGCAATATTATAAATGAGCAAGGACTGTTTTATCATGTTAATAATAAAGAAATATAATAAGTATTTAGATTAATATATTTTATTTTCTAGAGTTTAATTTTGAATTAGTATAAAAAAGTTTTACATTATTATTCAATCCTATGTTGATACCTTGTTTAATAAAGTTGATTATATTAATAACTATATAAGATATAAAATTTATTAAATGATGTGATAACATATTATTTGATAATAATATATATTTTTAAATTAATAATGTATCATAATTAATTTTTTTAATCACAATTAAATTCTTATTTTTAAAAATGATTTTTTGGGAAAAAATACACTAATCCGAATACGCATTTTCTCACATTAGACATATTTTCAGAACTTCTGTTTAAATCGTGAAATCCAGTAATCTCATTTATTTTTGAGCTAACAAAACCTCACAATGAACTTATGGTCTTCCATCAGACCAAAATCGACTAATTTTTCTTTCATAGATACATATTTAATTTAAGCATAGACACAAGTTTTATGAGATTTACAGTAAAAAAAAAACTCATATGAATGTATTTATATCTCTAAACTCGACTCCATAAAAAAGATTGTCATATATGCACACACAAATATATATATATATATATATAAGATGTGTATTAAGTGTGAGAAATATTTATTATGAAAAATAAGAAGAATAAATTTTGATCATTAATTTTTTTATAAATAATAAAAATTAAAAAATAAATATATGTGACTTTTTTAAATGATCACATAATTTTTAAATAACTTTTAATCTTAATCATCTATATATAATTATAATTATATAATCAAAATTTATTCATCTCACACTTTTATAATAAAAACTTCTCAAACTATATATATATATATATAAACAAACAAGATTCGTATAATGAAAAGAAGAAATAGAATCTACCGTTATATCCATAATTTTATAGTTAACAAATCCAAAAGTAGTTGAACTCGCTTTTCGGTGCACCGATTCTCAGTTTAAATAAAAAACAAGGCTAAATGGTAAAGTATCAGTCAAATGCACACTCACATGTGAGTCAGGAACCAGAGCACAAGAAAATGCAGCAGGTGCATGTGGATTGTCTTTGGTCTTATGCGTTATAAAAGAAAGAAAACAAAGACGTATAGAGGCGCGCAGCTCCAATAAAGACAAATGGTGCTTGGGATTGACATCTTAGTTTATTTTTACAGTTTTGATATTTTTATATACATTTTTTTTATGTTTTTTAAATATTATTTATCATATTTATTTTATTATTATTATTTTATTAAATCTAACATTTTTAAAATAAGTGTTAACAATACATACTCTCTTAAAAAATATATATAATAATTTTTTATCTTATTTTTAACTTTCATTTATGACCTACTTTTACCTTTTACCTTTCCTCTCATGGGACCATCTGGCTCAAAATTTCCTACCAAACAGTGTAGCATGTGACATCAAACCTATCTTAACAAACTATCATGTGACATCAAATCTATCTTAACCAACTTAAACAGTTGAATTATTGTTCAAGGAGATGTATTTTATTTAGTTTCGAATATTGAATAAGTATTTAAAAAAGATAATTCATTAAAATATTCGAAGTACCCATATGGAAGTGTACCCTTAATTACAATTGTTAAAAGAAGATATATAAATCTCAGTTAATGTAAAAATGGAGATAGATCTAGAATTCTCTAAAATTCCTGAAGAACTTCACAATAAGTAAGAGAATGACACAACAAAATGAAGTTTTCAATTTTTCAATATAAATTATTTATTCTTTTATTTTTATGTTTTTATTCCCTCTTCTCCTGCAAAGATTAAAGTACCACAAAGGATCCAACCCGGTCTAAGATGTAACCTAAGTAAGGGATAATGTTAAATAAACACAAGATCAACGTAATGTCAGGAGGTAGGGTCTGTGGAGCCACGGGGGATGGCCTTTCGTTTTCAAGGTTTGAGCAGGTTGGCATTGGCATCAGCAGCAATAGCCAATAGCCGCATGGCCTGCGCCTAAGCTGTGTCTCTTTCTTTAGGATAATTACTAATTAGGCTTGCCAAGTGTTGCTTTATGCACTCTTCATTAAAAACTCTCAATTGTTTGTACAAAAAAAAAAATTAAACTCTCATTTGTCTGGTGTGAATGAATGACTCTAATGTGGAAGAACAACACCTTTTTATCTTTGATTCTAATGTGTTGAAATTTCTTTTATGGAAGCGACCAATAAAAGGAAAAAGATTTTCCCCCCTTGATCCGTCTCTGTGGAAAGAGGTGAGAAAGAATCTGATACAAACCGTTAAAATGGTTTCAAAAGTTTATTCACAATTTAACGGTGCTGTTTAAGTGTTTATATATATTCACTCTCATTTGTTTGTACCAAAAAAAAAAAACCTTTAACATTTGTCTGGTGTGAATGAATGACTCTAATGTGGAAGAACAACACCTTTTTATTTTTGATTCTAATGTGTTGAAATTGCTTTTATGGAAGCGACCAATAAGAGGAAAAAGATTTTCCCCCCTTGCTCCGTCTCTGTGGAAAGAGGTGAGAAAGAATCTGATACAAACCGCTAAAATGGTTTCAAAAGTTTATTCACAATTAACGGTGCTAATTTAATAATAATAATAATATTAGTTTCTCAACAACACAAAGTCACAATTGTCATGATCATATAATAACTTTGTAATTGTGTTTAAGAACAAATTAATCAAGACTAACTTTGATTTCATATAAATATATAAGCAGTTGTCGCAAGCTAAGATATTATGAAAGTTTTCTTTAATTATTCAATAATTAAAATAACTTTACCCCAATTATAATTACGTCTAATATCTAAAGAATTGTAGGTTAAGTTATACAAAATCTTTTTATCAACTCTTTGATCTTACGATCGAATCTACATATATATTGTTTTGTATGGATTTTAGATTATTATTATTTTATCTCCACACTTGAATCTAGATGCTCACTTTTTTAATAAAAAAAGACAATATTTTTTATCTAACTTAAATATAATAAATATATGTCTATTATATATTTATATAAGATAAATATTAAATTAAATTATATGTGATTATAATATTTTTATGAAATATAAAATAAATTTATGAAAGAATTAAAAAAATTAAAATATAAAATTAAAGGAAGAATATAACTATAAGAAAAATGCATTTATACAGTATACACTTTTATAATGTATTTTTTATTATTATCTTTTAAAAGTAGACGTCTAGATGAGTTTAGAAAAGTACGTCTAGATGAGTTTAGAAAAGTAAGTTAAATGTTTATTTGGATTCGGGTCAAGGACAGAGAAAAGTAAGCTAAATTTAAGTAACAAGACCGAAATTAATGTTGAGTATTTTTAAGTAAAAAAAAAAAAGCAAATGTGTCAAATTATAATTCGACTTGATGAAACACACCAATCGGACTTATATGACATACGTGGCAGATTTATTCTGATTTGTCATCTGATTTTGTTAAGCCTGTAGTTTCACAGAAGTCAAATACACAAAAGAACAATATTTTTTAAAATTATGATTTTTTATATTATTCATTATATTATTTTATTATATTTTTTACTTAATTATAATTATTAAAAATATAATAAAAAATAATATAAAAATATTATTTTTTTCTACTTAAATGCAGATTAATGAATGTGAGATGACGTTGAATAAGGGACGGATCTATGTATAAGTAAGTAGGAATACATGTTTTTATTTTATTTTAGAATTTTTTTAAATTTTATATAAGTATATGTTTTTATTTTATTTTTTATATGTATAATTTTTGTTCCCATGACCTCACTTCTAAATATATTATTTTTGTTAAATGATTATTTAATTACATACATAAAGATAAAAATATTTGATAATAATTATAATAAAAAATCATTTAGTGTTTTTAAAATATAAAAATGCGAAAGAAATAATTAGAAATTAATTTTCATAATTTTATATTAATATATAAATATAATTATTAAAACTTTTTTATACTTCTATATTGATAATATTACATCTGCCCTCACTTTCCAAATTTTCTAGATCACTATGTTGAATTGAAGTAATAATTCTTTCGCCCTTACGCTTCATTTGGAACGAGAGAAAATGAGAGAAAAGAAAAGAAATGGAGAGAAAAGAGATATAATCTTTAGTTTTCTCTCGTTTGGATGAGACAAAAAAATTGACTAGAAATAAAATAATGACGTGGGATCCACTAATTTTTTTTTCGCTAAACAGCGAAGAAAATGAAGAAAAACAAAAAAATAGCTTCTACTTTTTTTTTTTATATATTTGTAGAGAAACAACAGAATGTTTGGTGCGGTCATCGAGGTGGCAGGATGCAGTGAGTCGGCGGCTTGACGCACCAATCGCGGTTCGAGCAAGAAAGGCGTGCAGCTCGAGCGGACGGCAGCTGGGTGGCTGGGTTCGTCAGGTTGCTGGGCGTGGTGCGGCTGACCGTATCTGAGCATGAATGACGACCGATGGTGCGGGTTTTGGTTCGAGCGGGTCTAGTTCGCGGATAGCGATGGCTTCGTCGGTGCACAGTGAGACTGGGCTTGCGGATCTAGTTGTTGGGTGGCGCAACTCACGATTCGATGAACACGGTCGATGGCAGCTTGGATCCCTGCTGTGCGACTCAGATCAGGGTTGAGCAGCACGCGGTTGCAGGTGAACGATGAGGCAGAGGTACTCACCACAACAGTCATGGCTTCCTTTCCTCTCGGTTGGGTGAACGATGAGGCAGAGGTACTCACCATAGCAGCCATGAATTCCTTTCTTCTCAGTTGGATAAAGGGATGGGGGAAGGGGTGGGTGAGGAAGAAGGGGGAAGGGGTGGGTGAGGAAGAAAGGGAGGGGTGTAGGTGGGTGATGGAGGAAATGGGTGGAGAATGAAAGAAAAGCAAAAAGTGGGGTGGTGTGGGATGGGGATGCGGCAAGGGGCTCAGGTTTGGTAGGATGAGATTGAGAGATGTATAAAAAAATATTTTTTTTTTTTTTGTAAATTTTTTTTAATCTTTTTTATATTTTCTTTTTCTTATTTTCTCTTCATCTAAACAATTAAAATTTTTCTTTACTTTTCTATCTATTTTTTATTTATTTTTATTACTATTTTCTCTCCTCCCATTTTCTTTTCTCATCCAAACAAAGGGTTAAGAATTGATTTATTTATTTGTCTTTGTGCATAACAAATATACAGTTTAGGCTGAAAGTTTTACTTGGTAAAATTCTTTTTAGATGAACGTAAGGATGTAAAAATAAATTTCGTTTTCACTACTCTTTCTTTCATATCAATTATCTATATAATATATATATATATATATATATATATATATATATATATATATATATCATTACACTAATATAAATTTTTTTTTCTTACATTCATTTTTAACTATTAGATCTATTTTTATCTAATGACTACCTTTAATGAAATAATCTCAACCATTAGATGAAAGTAGAACTAACGGTTGAAAATAAGTGTAAAAAAAAAAACTTACACTGGTGTAAGGTGATCCCTCCTCTATATATATATAATTTAAGTTGAAATCTAAGGTTATCTTATCAATTATTTACAAATTCATTAAAAATGTTTCTTGAGTTCAAAAGTTTACCCTGATTCGGATTAGGAGAACCATCTCTTATTTAATAAAAGTTGACTCACTTGATTAGTTTTTTATTTATAATAATAACATAATTTGAATTTAAATTAAAAAATCTCCAATAGGAAGAACATTTTACACTCTAAACTTTTTTAATAAGAAAAAAATAATTTGCTATCTTAGTAATAAAATTTCCACCAGCTAAATGCGAGGCATGTGGAACTAACATATCTCCTTTTTATTATTATTTTCATTCACATTTCTCTTAATTTTATTCATTGTTGATAGTGTAAAAAAAAAATATAAATCTTTTTTAAACTTTAATTCTTTTACAAATTATAAACATAAATTTTATTTTTTAATTAATTTTTAAATTATAATTAATGTCTCAATAAATTATTTTATTTAATATAAATTTATTAATTTATTAATGATAATACTGTAAGATAATATTTTATTTATATTAACATTAATTTTATATTATTTATTAATTTATTTATAATATTTAATTTAAATATATTTTATTCTATACACATAAATAAATAAAATTTATTTTAAAATAATTTTTTTATATTTATTTTATAATAATAAAATATATTTATAATCTAGTCTAAAAAATATATTTATAATTAAATTTTAATAAATAAATTAATAAGTTATCTATAATTAATATTAATACTAATAAGATGTTAATACATAATATTATCATTAATCAATTAATAGTTTTAGATTAAATAAAACAATTTATTAAAACATTAATTAAAATTTAGATATTATTTAAAAATAATTTAAAATTCATGATAATAATTTAAAAATATCAAAATTCAAGAATTTTTCACGAATCAAATTTTTCTTTTTTCTTTTTTATTTTTTGGGTTATGGATTTTGCTTCTTTTTAAAGTTGAAAGGTGAAGCTCGCTTCCATGTTCACCCGCCGCCTGGAAACAAGAGCAAGGAGGAGAGAGAGAGAAAGAGGGAACAGTGTGCATTCATTTGGTTTCATTCATACTTCAAAACCATAGGACCAAACCAAAAGGCATCTTCATCTTCATAAAAAATTTATGCTATTCTTAATCCCTCTGAAGTTTACCTCATTTGTGGGTTGATTGAGCTTTGAGCCATTTTAGAGCCAGCAAGAGGATATTTTTCTTACTTTGTTGGGGGGCTATAAAGAGAAAGCCTTTGGGGTCCAAGACAGCAACCCAGTGCTAGAAAGGGTTCCCAGAAAAGCAGTAAAGGAAGAACCTTGTAAAGCCCGTCATTGTGAACAAGGTTCCTCATTATTCTCTCCCTTGTGGGTTGTTGAAAATTCCCACCTTTTCTCTTTTTTGTTATCTTCCCCATTTTTTTTCTTATGATATCTATGTTAATGTCTGTCACTGCCATATAGATATATCTAGCTACCTATCTGTCTATCTATCTTATCCGCATCATCCCCACTTTCTGTTTCATGCGATAAACCGTCACTATACATTGTTTTTGGACTATTGTTGTCATCATTCATAGTTTTTTCAGAGCAGCACAAAAGGGTTAGTCGGTCTTAGTAGTATAACTACTTAAGTGGGTGCTGGTACTTCCACTATATCTGTGTCTGTTTTTTCAGTCCTAAGTTGTGTTGTGTTGTGTTGTTCTTCTTGTTGTTTTCTCATAGTACTGATATATCTGGGGTGGTTTGTTCTGGCTTTGTGCATTTTGCCTGGGACAAGCAGCAGAGGACCAATTTCACTGTCCAACGTAGGGAAAACGAAAAACTAAGGGAGGAGAAATGAAGTACGTGTTGGTGACAGGTGGCGTTGTTAGTGGACTTGGGAAAGGAGTCACTGCCAGCAGTATTGGGCTCCTCCTCAAGGCCTGTGGTCTTAGAGTTACCTCCATTAAGATTGGTATTTTTCTTCTTCTTCTTTGGATTGAAGTCTTACTCTTGTTTTTTCCCCTCTAATACTAGAAGAAAATGCATTCTTATATTTCTAATGTTAATAAATTGAGTTTTATTAATAAAATTGCCATTCAGTTGATTGGCTCACTGGATGGTACTGTTTCCCTTGATTATGTGAGATTTCATTTGAATGGAACTCTTTTTCTTGTTGAACAAAAAGGGGTTTTTCTTGTATGATATGCAAAGGGACTGGCTTGCTCTTTTTGAGTTGATGTATTTCTTTCTTTGATGTTTTCTTCTCTGATTTTGGAGGATTCTTGATCCTCGTGCATTTTGTTCCTTTCTCCACACTACTTTTTCTTCATTTATATTGATAACAAAAAGGAGCAGTTCCAATTTTATGTTCAGTATTTTTCTTCCATCCTCTAAGCAATCAAAACCCTGTCTTTCTTTCTTATTATCAAATCATCGTTTGCTGTTATGTAAAATAATGTTGTTTATTCTAAATTTTTCTAATTTTGGTTGAACTTATCTATCACTTGCAGATCCCTACCTGAACACTGATGCAGGGACAATGTCTCCTTTTGAGCATGGGGAGGTGTTTGTCTTAGATGATGGCGGTGAGGTAGATATAATGCAAGATTGAGATTGTATTTGTTGCTTTTCAGTGACATGCCACTAGCCATTGTGTGAATCTTTACTTATGTTGTGTTTTTCCCCCCTCTTTCCATTTTTCTCATTTACTCCAAATTACAGCTAAATATGTCTTTTATTTGTTTTCTGAGTTTATTTGACTGGTTTCAGTTATAATAACAGAGGATAACTGCGATCTTTTTTCTTTGAAGTTTTAGTCTGCAATTTTTTATTCTTTCTTTTTTCTGTGTTGAAGGTTGACCTTGATCTTGGAAACTATGAACGTTTCTTGGACATCAAATTAACCCGTGACAATAATATCACTACTGGAAAAATATATCAGGTGAGCAAACTGCCTTTAAATGTATTCTTTATTTTTTACTAGGTGTACATATGGTTTCTTATTGGTTTTTTTATTATTTTGAATGTTTATAGTCTGTTATTGAGAAGGAGAGAAGAGGAGATTATCTTGGAAAGACTGTCCAGGTCTGTTTAATCATTCAGATTTTTCCCCTTTGAAGCTATTTGTAATGGTTCCTGTTGCCTTGGTTTTCATTTCGTCTTTGCTTTATTGGTAGGTTGTTCCACACATAACAGATGCCATCCAAGAGTGGATAGAGCGTGTTGCAAAGATACCAGTCGATGGGAAAGAAGGGTCAGCTGATGTTTGTGTCATTGAATTGGGTGGAACTATAGGTAAATTAATACATAGAAAACACTTTTAATTAATACTAAGGTAGAATTTGATTTTCAGTACTATAATAATTCCATTTATCCATTCTATTTGGCAAATAGTGAGAGGAAATAGTATTGGTTTTATCAGTACTATGAAAATTCTAGAACTTCTATATTACGAAACCTTTATTTAAAACGACTTTTCTTTAATGCAGGGGACATCGAGTCTATGCCTTTTATTGAAGCACTTGGCCAATTTTCATACCGTGTAGGTAATGCTTGTCATGCTTCAAACCTCATAGTTTACTATTTTGTATAAACCAATTTCGTGTTTGGTGTGCTTCAGTGAATCAGTCTTGCTAATCTTATTTTTTCTTTTTATAGGCCCTGGTAACTTCTTTTTAGTTCATGTCAGCCTGGTTCCTGTTCTTAGTGCTGTTGGTGAACAGGTATACTGCAAAATATATGTCATCAGTGCAATATTTATATTTGCTTGTTAGAAAAAAAAATGAGAAATAAAATTTAGTCAGGTATAAAATTGAAATTTTAAGTTTCTATTAATTGTTCTAGACTATGAATCAAACGGAATATTGTTGCATCTTTTCGAGTGGTATGATCAACTTAATATTAATGATTTGATACATACTTATTGAAAGTTTTAATCTACAGAAAACAAAGCCAACTCAGCACAGTGTTCGTCAACTTAGAGGATTAGGTTTGACGCCTAATCTTCTTGCTTGTCGCAGTACAAAGGTGTGTGTCTTGTCCTTTTTGCTTCTTCTTATTATCCTGTTGGTTCCATGTAATAATGATAAAAGAATCTATATTTTACTTGTCCTTTTGCCAGGAACTTGGTGACAACGTTAAGGCAAAACTTGCTCAATTTTGTCAAGTGCCGGTAATATAACATAAATGTTGACAATTTTGATTTTGCTTATCACAAAAGCCTTATATATATTCTCAAAACAAACTTTCGTATCTGCAGTTGTCAAACATAGTTACTCTCCATGATGTTCCAAATATTTGGCACATTCCTTTGCTATTAAAAGTAAGTAATTCTATAGTAATTTTAAAACTCCTTTCTGTGGTTGTCTTCTAGGACTGAAGGAACCTTATTTATGAAGTTTAATTTGTTTATTTCTTGGTTTGATAACTGTAGTTTTTCCTGAAAATCTGAATTACATGTTATTCTATTAAGTGGATTAACTCATTTAAGAACCTGAACTTTTTATTTTGAATTTATTTTCTGTAACAAATAGGACCAGAAGGCACATGAGGCGATCCTGAAAGCATTAAACCTGCTAGGGTTTGTTTGACAAACTTATTCTTCTTTTTGGTGTATAACCCCCTCCCTTTCCTTCAAAAAAATCCTCATCTACTATGGTTTGGTGTTATGAGAATGTATTGTTAGTTACAGCAGTTAGCTTAAGTGTTTCAGTAATTTGACTAATGGTCCTATCATTTGGCAGTGTTGCTACAGAGCCTAATTTGAAGGAGTGGACCACTAGGACAAAAGTTTATGACAAATGTCATGAAACTGTAGGTCTCAAACATCTCAAATATGTCATCTTTTAAAAAAAAGTTTCCAACATATGAACAGATATTCATTTTGCAAGTGTTGAGCTCACAACTATTATGCGCTTCACAGGTTAGAATTGCGATGGTGGGAAAATACACTGGCCTTTCAGATGCATATCTTTCTGTTCTGAAGGTAGCTTGCTCTACAATTTAACAAATAGTAATACATAATAATTTCCATTTATCTTTGCATTCTCTGCAAATTTTTTAGCACCTGAATTTTTTACAAGAGGCATATTGAACTTTCTGGTCTAAAATATTGTTAAACTGATCTCCAGTATACCATAAGCTAATATACTTGGTTTTTTGTGCAGGCACTTTTACATGCTTCTGTTGCTTGCAATCGTAAACTTATTGTGGACTGGGTTCCAGCTGGGGATCTTGAAGATGTTACTTTTAAACAAGTGATTACTGATCTTTGTGCTGTACTGCATATGTTAGTTAACTTTTTGGTTTTACTTTACGCCAACCCTCTGACGATTAATGTACTATTGCAGGATCCTGATGCATATAAAGCTGCTTGGAGTCTTTTGAAGGTTTTTCTACTCTTTGGACTTTGGACTAAATGTCTATCTTCAATTTTCCTATTATAATGCTAATGCATATTTGTTTAAATGCATTTAAATGTGAGATTATTTTCCGGTGTTCCCTAAATGGACTTCTTTTGCAGGGTTCTAATGGGGTTCTAGTTCCAGGAGGTTTTGGTGATAGAGGAGTGCAAGGGAAAATTCTTGCAGCTAAGTATGCTCGAGAAAAAAATGTTCCATTTCTTGGCATTTGCTTGGGGATGCAAATTGCTGTCATTGACTTTGCACGATCTATTCTGGGTCTGCATGATGCTACTAGCACAGAATTTGATCCTGAAGCCAAGAACCCTTGTGTCATATTTATGCCAGAAGTATAGTCTCCTATACTCCTGTACTACATGAGTTGATAATATTGTTCCTTTTCAGAATCTAGTTGAACTGGTTTGTATTCTATTGATAGGGTTCAAAGACTCATATGGGGGGAACTATGCGTCTTGGTTCAAGGAGAACTTACTTCCAAGTTGCTGACTGCAAATCTGCAAAGTTGTAAGAATTAAGAACCAAACTCAAGCTTACTAGCATACATTACACATGCCATCTCCTCCTAAGGGGATACCACACTCATAAATGTGCTTTTGTACGTGGATTTGTTTAAATAAAAATATTCATCATCTTTAATCCAAAAAAAAGAAAATTCATTATCACATGTATAATAAAAGATTAATTCAAAGCCGATACTTATGGATCTCCATTTTACATTGATATCACATATCTATGATACTAAAATTTGGAATTTCTTATAGGTATGGTAATGTAAGCTTTATTGATGAGCGACATCGGCATAGATATGAGGTAAATTGTGTTTGTATGCAGAAGCTTTCTTTATGGGCAAACATGCAACCATAGTCACTAACAACAATTGTTATGCTGTACAGGTCAACCCTGACATGATATCACAGCTAGAGAGTGCTGGTCTATCTTTTGTTGGCAAAGATGAAACTGGGATGCGGATGGAGGTGTGTATTTACATGAGACCATAATGGCATGGATCTTAAGATTGTTATGCAAAATTAATAATTATAATTTGGTAATTATGTGCATGAGTGCAGATAGTTGAACTGCCTAGCCATCCTTTTTTTATTGGCGTTCAGTTTCACCCCGAGTTCAAGTCCAGACCAGGGAAACCTTCTCCACTCTTCTCAGGTATTTTCTCTAGAGTCATTGCACATTTTTTACCATTAAAATTCATTTATTGATGTTTTCATTGCAATCATGAAAACTTATGGTTGTTATTGATTAACCTTTTCTGTGGAATGATATTATATTTTTGTCCTTCAAATTTGTCATTGGGGTTCCTGTTGGTTTTCTTCATATGGCTATTATTGATGAACCCTCATTAGGGTTGAACTGTACATGGAATTTGATGCTTTGACTGAGACTGTTTCTATTGACTGAGACTGTTTCTATCTCACCGTAATCAGAATGAATCAATCTTGTATGACTAAACATGGGTATGTATGTTTAACTTGGAAGTTCCAAGCTTAGTTGAAAGATTTTATATCCTACTTTCCTTTGATCTTCAATGGCAAAGTCTCTCATCTATTACGAGGAAAACATATAGTCGTGTTTCATTCTCTGTTCAAAATCTTTTGTGGGTCAATTTTAATTAAAAATGGCTCTGCATTACAGACATGGTTAAAATCCCTTTCCCTTTCTCATCTATTGTTGATTATCCACTGTTAATTCATATGACTATATGATTGTATGTGCTCTGCTTCTGTTACTTATGTTTTCTAGACATCTATACTTGTATCCTTTATTATGCATTTTTTGTCTAGTTTGATTGAATGATCACCTAGTTGCAAGAGTTATACAAGCTTCATCACCCTTCACTAGATAGGTGGTTTGGAAGTTGTGGGATTTGTATAACCAATAATCATGCAGAGTATTAAAATATGAGAACTAAGGTGCAATTATTTGATTTTAAGTATATTTCTTGTGCTCTGTTCAATGGGTAAGTTTTGCTTTCTTTTTACATATATATATACTATGATTCATCTTGGAATCATCTTTTGATTTAGCCAAATTGATGCAACAACTTGGAAGGATTCCTTATATTCTTTCTATGATTTGTCCTTCATCGGAGTTGATTGTTTTGGCATATTGTGATACAATGCAAAATAAACCATATTGATATCATATGTGGGTGTGGTCAGCAAAAGAGGTGAACAAGCTAGTGTTTGAGAAAAGTTAAAAAAAAAAAACATAGAATGAGTAAATACTGTCATTTCCTTTATATACTACTTGGCTGAGAGCAACAGTTGCATTCTGTACACTAAATATAAATGCCTAATTGTCAAAACAGGATTAATAGCAGCAGCATGTGAACTGAGGAGGACAAGCAATGGCTACACCAAGTTAACTAATGGAATATATAATGGACACTCACCAATACTGAAATCACACCCAAATGGAAATGGCTTCAAATCATCCAATGGTTCCTTAAATGGTGTATATACCAATGGCAATGGTGTGTACGTGGATGGTAGTTGTTAAGTCATCTGTGTTTGCTGCTTGCCATTAATCGTGGTATAATTTTCTCCAAGGACATTCTGGTTGACGTCGGTTTTCCTGTACAGTTAGGGAGTGGATAGATCTTTTAGATGGGGACTTATCTCCTGCATGGAACAAATTTTGAGTCTAACAGCTTTTATATTTCCTAGTACAGTTGTGCTATGGTGTGGCTTTTGCAGCCAACATTGACTTTAGTTTTTGGTCAAACGTTGGCCAAAACCACACTCACTTGATCATGCCAAATATTTGGGCTTTGGACTTTGGTGGCTTTTCTGTTCTATTTTAGGATTTTTGTTCTAAGTATACGGGCTGAAGGTGTAAAAGTACTTCCAACCAAGTGTCTTGAGTGGCCATTAATGTAAACTCTGTATGTTGTGAACATTGAAGTTGAATTTTATTTGGTGCACATGCTTTGATCTTTCTTATTTAGAATTTGAATGACCAGATGAAGTTTCAGACCACCAAAATATGGAGTTGTTCCACCCCCCCCCCCCCGGGCTCCCTTCCCAAAATAAATAAATAAGTTGATAAAGAAAGATGTTGCTTCTAAGACCATTAGAAAACTAAAGAACAAGAATAGAAGAATACAGATGTTAGTTCTCATGTATGTAAGTCAAATCCTATATTAGAATGTGCAACTTAAATCTATATTAGGATTTGGAAGCATATAAAATAGAATAATGATGATGCCACACTTTTTATGCACCCAAAAAAGAAGTCATTTTTAGTATTACTATATAAAAATATAAATAGGATTTAATATGAATACAATGTATAAGTTTTTTATATTTTCTTATACTGTCATTAAATTATATTTTGTTATGTTATAAAAAATATTTTATTTTTATAATAATTATTTTAAAAGTCATATGTAATAATATATAATTAATTAATGGTATAAAACTTTACTAGCACATTCTATCAAAATTGGATTCATAAATAAACACCCTCTTTTCAATTGTATTGACATCAAATTAATGCAGTTTTGTTTATTTTCTTAAGCCAATTATATCATCTTGTTTAAAGTAGATGATTGGCAAGTCTGGCTGATCCTTTCCTTGTGATCACGAGATTGACAGGGAAGAAGCTATTGTTATTGATGACGAGATGGATAACAGAAAATCTTATCTATGATGACATTATGCGAATAGCGAAATTTGGAACAAGAATTTCATAAAAGATTTGGAAGTTTTCATATTTCAATTATGACTTAGACATTTTATAAAGGTTTAGATGTCTCACTTTATATGGCATCACCCGCAAAAAATGGTCTCTGTTCCATTCCATGTCTTCAACTTTTCCTTGACTTGCTTGGACTTATATGTAAAGGGAGAATGGTTGTCTCACATCATTTTTCAAAATATATTATTTTTTATTACATTTTTAATAATTGTGATTAAGAGAAAGTGATAAGGAGAAAATGATGTAATCAATAATATAGAGAATAGTATAAGAAGTAATGTGAAAAAAAATATATAGTAAAAACATTATTATTGGTCCATAGTCATGATAGTTTGCACAAATTCCAAAAACAGTGTTGACCAAAAAAAAATTCCAAAGACACCTTGTCTGACGTGAATTGGACCCCATATGGTTTCCTACTTCTCTAACTATGCTCTTAATGCAATATTGCTGAGATTTTCCTAAACATGAAAGCAACTACCACCGTGATTATCAGTGAGAGTGTAAGACTATCATACAGGGGAACCCACTCCATACAAAAAAATAGACTTATGCAAGGTTGTGGTGTGCCCCATAGGCCATAGGGCCCAACCAAATTCATAAAGTGGATGGTTTGAATGGTACATAATAATTTGGAATTTTGTTAACGTAGGTACTAAGAATACATGTTAAGAAATAAAAATAATATTTATTATTTTTTACTAATTACTTAAAGAAAAAAAATTAAATGCTTTTAAATTTTTAATATATTAAATGCTATAACTTTTTACTTAATAAATTCTATTTTTTATTTTTTAATATGTGTCCACAAAATCTTAATATTTATTTACTTTTATTTAAAAAAATTATCAAATTTGGTAAATATTTAATTAATATGAAAAATTATTCTTCCATGCCTTTCTCCTAATTCCTCCATCCAATATGACAAGAGAAAATTATATAAATATCTAAATGAGTGGACAAAATGAAGAGAAATTGCTTTGAGAAGCAAACTGGGTGTTATGGTATTAGGCCTTAAAATTATAGTCAGTCAATCAAAGATTATTATTATTATTATTATTATTATTATTATTATTATTATTATTCAATCAAATAATCTAAAAACAAAGGAACAAGATTAAACCACTGACCATACTAATATAGATTTGTACAGAATAGTATCAGTCCCCTTTATTCCCCACAAATTTATGAAGAATCTTTTCATTCTAAGAGTAATGTTATTTATTATCTATGCAAAAAACCTCTACTTAACATTACTCTCAAAAAAATTAATTATATCATATAACTTCTCATTGTTTTAAAAATTCAAGATATCTGCACTTTGTTTTTAAAATACACTTCTAATCTACATCATCAATTTAATTACAATGTGAACTAAAATTATATATTTTCCGTGTTTAAGATAGAAAGGCAACCATTGAAAAATAATAATTTATTTATTTTTTATATTTTTATTTAATCTATGATTATATGACCATAATCATTCTCGATAAGGGATGATTAAAAAGTCTCCAGCTTTCTTAACATGAAGAATTAATCAATCACAAGAAAAGAAAAAATGAAGTAGACTAAGGCTACTTTTAAATACTTTGTGAATCATGAACACACTTTGCATTCACACGGGTTTACACATGTCTATATACATATGTTTTTAATGCAACATATCTATATAAAGTCAATCGTTCAGTCAATCCATTTTAAATAAATTAATTAAAATATAATTAAACATATGATTTAAAGCTAAAGAAAAATGTTTGTCTTACACTTCTTTTTAGAGGTGTAGGACTATTCACACCTGTTTTGATGAGTGTGATTGAGTGAGAGAAAGTGATAAAAAAAATATGTATAATAAATAGTATTAAATAAGGTATGAAAATGAGTGTATGCATTGTTTGAGGTAAGAATATAAGGGTTGAAAACTAAGAGTAGCAACCGCTCAAAAAAAGAAATGTAGCAACCACTAATTTTAATTTCTTTTAAAATATAGTGCAATCCATTGTTTGACGATGGTTCAAAATAATTTTTAAAGATATTAATGCTTGGAATAGTGTGTTATTTTTTTGAAAAAATAATTTTCAGGTGTTTAATTTTAATAGCGTGTCTTGAGATCAATAGATTAAGTTAAGAATAAAATAAATTTTGTGGTTAAAAAGAATAAAATAATTTTTTTTTGTTAGAAAAAAAATTAAAGTCAAAGGTGGCTATTTCATTCTAAGGCTAGAATATACCTTCCTTAATGAACACTTACAGGGATAATTACAGATAATTCACCAATAACGAATCTGATAAGATTTGAGCTTGTTGGCAAAATTATATTTTTCAAAAAGTCTTAAACAAAGTAATTTGTATAAATAAATTTTAAATAAAACAATAAACATCCACTTGGGTAAATCCTCTCCTACTTCGTATATGAAAATTGGAAAGTGTTTTTATAAAAAAATGTTTCACTTTTAAACAAATTTTTTATATTAGTATATTAGAATAATTTAATACTTTAGCAAAACACTTCAACAAAAAAATTTAAAAATATTTTAAAATAAAAAAACAACTTTATTAATTTCATTAAATTCAAATTAAATAGTTAGCAGCTATTCAATTCTTACCGGTTGGTTCATTATAAGAATCAAACTACAACCTCTTGCAAACTTAGCAAGAATTATAAGAGAATGCCGGTATGGAGTGTATTCGAAAGTGACTAATTAAGTGCAAATTGGATGATCATACTTTGAGCTACCACCTTAACCTATATGTTTATTTTTTGGTAAATTGGAGAAAAGAACCAAACTAAGCACGATAGTAGGAAACACCAAGACTATCAGCTATGATGTGAGAGCTTAGACCAGTTGGAGGAGAATCCCAGAGAATTAAACTTTCAATAGAGTTAGCTCCAAGCTTAACTAAGAAATCAGCACAGAAGTTCGCCTCACAAAGAAAAAACCTTCATGAACCTCCCTAGCAGCCTTGATTATCCCTTTCCTGAGAAAAGAAGAATTTGTGCTAGTAGGGGCTTGAAGATGTTGGAATCCTTAAGATACTCCTGTGACAGGACCCGAACCCAGAATCTGTCCTTCTCATTAAGCACCTTCCACACAAGCTTACCAAAGAGGACTATATTAGTTGTTCTAGCCTCCCTCATCCATAGACCCCCATACCTTTTAGGAGAAAATAACTGTTTTCCAATTAACTAGGTGGAGACTCCTACGATCGGCATTTTCACCCTAGACAAGGTTTCTATAATTTTATCCAGTTGTTGACTAATTCCCTTCGGTAAGCAAAGCGTTTGCATGGTGTGAATGGGCATGGAGGATAGTACTACTCTTGCAAGACACACTCTATCTGGCTTGTTCAAAAGACGACCCTTCTAAAAGGATGGCTTCTTATGCACCTTACCAATAATGGGATAGAAGTCACTCCTTTTAACTCTGCCTTTCAAAAGAAGGAATCCTAAGTATTTCCCCAAGTCAGAAGCAAAATGAATTGAGAAAATTCGAGAGAAAACTTCCTTCTTCATACTAGGAATGGTCATTGAACTCATGGATCTAAACTTGTCAAGGTTCACCTTAAGCCCTGAAGCTTTGCAAAAATCATCTAACATCGACTTTATAAGGCGCACTTGGCTACTTTTAGCCTTACAAAAGAGGAAGACGTCATTCGCAAAGAACAAATGGGAGATAGGGGGCCTCCTTTAGAGAGGTAGATTGGCAACCATTTCTTCTCTTCCACTTCCTTGGTAATCATTAAAGCCAACTTCTCCCTACAAAGGATGAATAAATAAGGGGACAAAGGGTCCCCTTAATGAAGGCCTCTAGTTGGAGAAAATCCTTCCAGTTTGGAATCATTCCAAAGAATAGAGAGCTTGGAGGAGCGAACACACCACATAATGAGCCTAATGATTTGGGGAGGAAATCCAAAATCAAGAAGAGTTTGTTGAAGAAAGTCTCAATTCATATGATCATAAGCCTTCTCCAAGTCGATTTTAAAAGCAATACAACCCTTCTAGCTCTTAGTTCTATGCATGAAATGGAAGGCTTCTTGGGCAATGATGGCATTGTCAGAAGTACATTGCTTTGGAATAAAGCTATTTTGGCAATGATGGCATTGCTTCAGAAGTACATCTTGGGCAACTCATTAAGAAAAGGCTGAGTCCGGTTAACGTGCACCTTAGAAATGATCTTGTAAGTGATATTACAGAGGCTTATTGGTCTATATTCCTTGAGGTATGTTGGATGGTCCACCTTAGGAATAAAGACAATAAGCATTTCCAGTAACCTCTCATCCACTTTACCTGTTAGTAAAACATCCTAAACAAGCTTACATACATCATTACCAATAGTATCCTAGAAGGACTTATAGAAGAAGGGTTGGAATCCATCTGGCCCAGGAGCCTTATAGGAACCCATATGCATGACACCTATCTTAACCTCCTCTAAAGTAATTGGAAGGGTCAAAGAAGTGCAACCCTCCTCACTCAAGTAAGGCATGTGATCAACATGAATAGCATGAGGGTCGACATCAATTTCAGGAGAAAAGAGATTTTATAATAATCCAAAGCAAGTTATTGCAACAAAGAATTATCAGTATACCATAGACCATTGTCACCAAAGAGGCCATGAATTTTATTCCTCTTTCTTCTAACAACTTTTTTGCATATGGAAGAAGCTTGTGTTTCTATCCCCAAACTTTATCCATTTCTCTTTGGATTTCTAAAACTACGGAAGTTCCTCTTGAGCCAGAATATCTTCATATTCCTTACGAAGTTGAGCCTTCGAATTTATTAGGAAAGGTGAATCATAATTGTATAAGCTATTCTCAATACCACAAATTCTAGCAATAGTGTAGCGCTTCCTTTGAAAAATGTTGCCAAATATATATTTTTTTTAAAGAAATACAAGCCTTCTTCACCTCGTCGACACTATGAACAACATGATCTCCTTTCAGGCAAACATCTTGGACAATCGCAGAGAAATCACGATGAGTTACCCAAACTACCTAGAAAAGGAAGGGTCTCTCGAGATGGCTACTACCAAAACAATTGCATCTAAGGAGAAAAGTTGAATGATCAAAATGAAACCTACCAAGGTTCTCAACTTAGGCTTCAGGGAAAGCAAGTCTCTAGCTAACATCACCAAGGATCCTGTCTAAACGTTTGGAAACATAGCAACCATTTTGCACATGACAAAACCAAGTGAAAAGACCACTACTCACCTCTAGGTCAACCAGATTGCAAGACTCCAAAACTTGAGCAAAGAAAAAGGCTCTAGAAGTTAAAAAGGACCTGTCACGGACCTTAGAGGGGAGCAAAACTTCGTTAAAATCCCCTAGCAAAGCCTAGGAAGTTGTAATAGAATCACATAGAGAAGTGATAAATACAATTTTTATACATTAGTTAACCATCATATTTAGTCTTTTAGACCTCTTATGTGCTTAATTGATTGGTCTTGACCACATTTTTAAGCTTGAGTTCAAATTGAGCTTAATTATATTTTTAACATTATTGAGAATTTTACATTGTTTCTGTATTTTGGGCATAACTTGAGTTCTAGACATCTAAAAATTATGAATTTTATCTTGTAGGAAAGCTGAGAGAAAGCTCTACAGCTTTGATGAGAGCTCGAAGGCTGAATCGGATGTCTAGTAGGTCATATTGGGCCTGAAAGTCAGAACAGAGATGTTGTTACTGGAACCTAGACAATATGTATAGATTGGGTCATAATTTGGGCTGTAAAAGTCATATGGAGCTGAGACCGGTGCCATTGGAAAGCTGAGACACATATATTTAACTCTTATGAAGACTAGTTATCAAAACTATGACTTTTTTACGTGTTCTCGCCCTTTGAAGTCAGCTAACGGGTCCAAAGAGCTATTAAGAATATTATGAGTATAATTCTCTCATCCTAAGCTTAAATTAGGCAAATTAGGTGTCTATTTATGTGGAATTTTAATTAAGACTAATTCCAATAAATAAATATTTAATAATCAGTCAAATGTGAGTTCAGAGTTATGTGGTAATCTCGCTTACAAAAAAAGGTTTAAAAAAAACAAACTTAAAATAAATAACAAGAACTTGTAAAAATTAAATGCAAGAAACAAGAAATAAACAAAAGATAAGTAAAATGCTTTGAAAAGTTTAAAGAAAATAAAGAAACTGATGCAGAAAAATTAAAGTGCAGAAGTTTAAAAATAAGTAGTAAAATAAAGCACGTAAAGACTGCAACGAAACGTAAAGAAATTTAAAGAACAAGACTTGAAAATAAAAGAATTAAAAGAACATTACATTAAAGTAAATGACTCGAAATGAAAAAGGAAGGCATACTTGCATCAAATCTGTTAATATGCTTGAGTGAGATATTAAGATTGTGTATAAGCAAATAACCTCCCTTTGTACATTGTGAACACTAGTATTTATAAGCAATCTATAAAAATAACTGATTCCTAAAAATTAGACATGTATACGGCAATTATGTCACATATTCGACACTAGTGTTTTGCCCAAGTTTTGACAAAACCAACTTCTGACCATCTAGCACTGTTGTCAGTTCAATACTTGAGAAATTTCTCTAATGTCAATATCCATCCGTCGAATTGTAACTTCTGACCATTTAGTACTTTTGTCGGTTCAACACTTAGAGGACTTCTCTAATATCAATATCCAACCGTCGAATTAGAACTTCAATATTTCACCCCCAACAGATGCCCCCTAAAATTTTTCTTTCGACACTGCTGGAAGAAAGATAAATTTTAATCTCATCTTCTAGTCCCAATCTCGACATTTAATCAAAAATCCTTCCAGAAGGATTCCCCTTTTACACCTCTTGTTAAAATCTCACCTCATTTTACCTTTATAGAAGAAAAAGAAGAAGACTCAATCTTCAAGTTCCAATTTAAAACCTACCATTGAACTCGAGACAGAAACCATTTTACTCTTATCTGAGGTAAATTTCAATCGACGTAATTCATTTCCTCAAGTACTTGATACTTGGATTTCATTCAAGATCTGATTTTTATCATTTCAGGACCTAGAGGCTGAACAGACTATCGACAATCCTCCAGGGTTCAATGTCGAACCAAGAATTGAAAAACTAATTCAACAGTCTCCTGAGGTAAAATACTTCACTAAGCTCAACTATTTTTTATGGTTTTATTTGTTCTAACATTTCCCTTGTTTACCTACAAGACTTAACAAATCTTGCTGTACCCGACAGTCCTGCCAGGCAAGGAAATGAAATTTTTTCCCAGAAGCTCAAACTTCTCCAACTCCTACAATGCCTATTAGCTTTCCACCTCCTCCGACAGAAACTCAAACTGCCATGACTTCTGGAAAAACTCAAATCCTTTTAGGCATTGAGAATCCTTCTCAGGCAGATAGAGCCGATCCTGTCCACATTTTTTCAGAAGAATTCGACATGGACACTCTTATGGCTGAATTTGTCCCAATCAATCAACCTTCATCTCCTCCAACCAATTTAATTGCTGCTGGGTCAGAAAATACTGAAGATGTGGAGGTTGATTTAGATGAACTAATAACAATGTTGTCGGGTGGTCACATAAGTTCTCCGCAATCAGCCCGCTCTTCTATACAACATGGGCAAGATTCTGGTGACTCTTATGTCACTAAACTTTTGGCTGAACTGAAAAATGTCTTCAACTATTCTTTTGAGCACTTGATTTCCGATCATCCTCTTCAAGAAAGGATATCGGTCATTGTGACCAAATTGGTACCCCTCGATCAGCAACTACCAATAACCAGTCAAGCTCTTTCTATAACTGTCAAAGATTTTCTTCAAATTTTAACATAAAAAATGCCCACTATCTGTCGAGTCATTCCTGCTTACACAAAAGAAGTCCAAGATCTTGAAGCAGCTGACCGACGCAAAGAATGAAAATGCAAAATTGAAAGAAAATCTCACTAAAGGAAAAAATAAAGAGACAGAACTTGACAAAGAAATTGAAGACTTAGAGAAAAAACTTGAAGAAGCTCGACATCGTAAGCAAAAACTCAACATAGCACTGCAACAAGGGACTGCTAGGCAGCAAAACATTGCTAACAACACCAAACAATAGGCTGTCGAAGCCAAAGCAGTGTTAACAAAAATAAATTCCCTTGAAGCAGAATATCACACGACCTGTACCGACAAATAATCTTTGAAAGATTCTTGAGAGGTTTTGCAAAAGTTTTAAATGTAATTCTTCCCTTCCTACTCTTAGCTAGTTGTCGGTTTATTTTCTTTTTGTAAAGTCGGCAATTTAATCAAGTTGTAATATTTGTCAAATATTCTTACTAACTTTAAACTACTTGACAATGTAACTTGCAATCGCCGAATATATGAATGAATTTCATTTTTCATTTGTCAATATTAACTTCACACATTGTCGGTCTATATGACTTCAAATATTTGTCATTAATAGACTTAATTCTTAGGCCTGAATTAATTTCGACAAGTACATAAACATTTCTTGAAAATACTTGAGTGACTTTAAATGGTCCTTCCCATTTTGGAGACCATTTGTCATATTCTCGACAATTTCTATCTATGGGAAAAATCACCCTCAAAACCAAATCATTAACTTTAAAAGATTTATACTTAATTCGACTATCATAAAATTTTGTAATTCTTTCTTTTTGTTTAAATCAAATTTTATAAAGCATTAATCTTTCATCATTTAATTCATCAAACATCAAGTCCCGGTAATGTTCAACTGGTAACTCATCTTGTTTTTTAATATGAACTGATTGAAGATTAATCTCGACAGATAATACCGCATCATGACCATATACTAACTTATATGGTGAAGTGCCCGTCGATTCCCTTGGTGAATTTCTAGATGCCCATAGAATTTGGTTAAGGATATTATGCCAATTTCTGGGCTGTCGACTAATATGTTTTTTAATCAAACTTATAGTTATTTTGTTCATGGCCTCTACTTGGCCATTTGCCTGAGCATAATATGGAGTCGACGTAAACATTTTAATTTTCCTTTAATTAGCATATTCGACAACTTTTCTTCCAATGAATACTGACTCTTGGTCAATTGTCAAAGTCTGTGGTATACCAAACCGACAAACTATGTTATCTTCTATAAAGTCTATTACATCCTGTTGGGTCACATCCTTAAAGGCTATAGCCTCAACCCACTTAGTAAAATAATTAACTCCCACTAAAATATACTTATGTCCTTTCGACGATGAAGGATGAATTTGGCCAATTAAATCCAAAGTCCACCCTCTAAAAGGTAAATGTTTAACTATAGAATGTAATTCACTAGCAAGAACATTCTGTATATGGCCATGTTTTTAACACTCTTCACAAGACTTAGCAAATATTATATAATCCCTAACCAGTGTAGGCCAATAATACCTTTGTCGTCAAAGGACCTACTTCATTTTGTCACCTGCCTGATGAGCACCACAAATTCTTTCATAAACTTCTGCCAAGGCAATATAAGCCTCTGCTTCATTCAGGCAAACCTCTAAATTTCCATCAACAGATTTTCTATACAAGGCCCCTCCTAACACTACTAATTTCGAAGCATTATACTTTAACTTTCTATCCGCGTTTTGACTTGGATTTTTCAAATAGCTTAATATTGGTTGTTTTCAGTCATTAATTGTCGAAATATCATTTTGTAGTACATCTCTTTCTTCTAATGGATATAAAAGTTTCTTAATTTCCATTAGATTTGTTAGAACCTTGGACGAGATTTTATACCCAGGTTCTATTTGTTCCAATTCATTAACCTCTTCATTTAAATTTCTGGAGATGTGTTCGACAGTTACTTCATTGAACTTCTTCATCAGCTTACTCGCTACAATACAATATTTCGTCAGATTATAACTGACGCATTTATATGCTTGGGTGAGCTGTTTGATGACCAATTGTGAATCCCAAAAAATATACACATTACGTGCTTTCATTTCTATTAGTATTTCTAATCCGATAATTAAGGCTTCATATTCAGCCTCATTGTTGAAACATGTATACTTAAGTTCAAACATGAACTTAGGTGGATTACCTTGAGAGGAAACAATTAAAATTCTCACTCCAACTCCATTTTGATGTCTTGAACCATCAAAATACAAACACCAGGGTTTTAAGCCGACAAAATTTACACTGTCAACATCCAAACAAGGATGGTTAGCCAAGAAATCTGCTTGGCCTTTAACAGCTTTCATTGGGACATATTGTAAAGAGAATTCTGACAAAGTAATGGTCCATTTACCAATACGTCCATTTAATACTGGCTTCGACAACATATATTTTATTACATCAGTTTTTGACATAACCAATACATTACAGGACATCATATAATACTTGAGCTTAGTACATGAGAAATACAATGCTAAACAAAATTTTTCTATTGCACTATATCTCCTTCCAGCATCATTCAAGACTCGACTAAGATAATACACGGTTCTTTCGACGCCATTTTCATCTTCTTGAACCAGCATACTCCCTATAGTTTCATCTGACATTGATATATACAACTTCAACAGTCTGCGAGGCACTGGAGGCATCATGACCGGTGGGTTTGTCAAATACTGCTTTATCTGGTCGAAGGCTTCTTGATGGCAAGATTCCCACACAAAATCTTGTTCAGCCTTCAATTTGACTAATGAGGAGAAAACTCTGGTTCTTCCCGACAAATTGGATATAAATCTTCTCAGGAAATTCACCTTCCCTAAGAAAGATTGTAATTCTTTCTTGTTCGTCGGTGGTGCGGCTTCCAAAACTGCCTTGACTTTATTCTTGTCCACTTCAATACCTTTCTTATGAACTAAGAAACCCAAGAATTTGGCAGCCGATATTCCAAAATCACATTTCTCTGGATTCATTTTGAGGTTGTGCTTTCTCATTCTGTCAAACGTCTGCCTCAAGTTTGTCAAATGACTCTCCTTTGTATCAGACTTGACAATTACATCATCGATGTAAACCTCCATGAACTTTCCAATGACATCATGGAAGATAGTGTTCATCGCTCTTTAATAAGTGGCCCCTGCATTCTTTAACTGAAAGACATGACTACCCATTCATATGTCCTAATGGCTCCTGGACATCTGAAAGCAGTTTTTGACACATCCTCCTCGGCTATAAAGATTTGGTTATAACTTGCATGACCATCCATAAAACTTAACAATTCATGTCCAGATACGGCATCAACTAACATATCCGCAATTGGCATTGGGTATTCATCTTTAAGTGTAGCAACATTCAAATTCCTAAAGTCTACACATACTCTTAACTTGCCATTTTTCTTAATTATAGGAACTATATTAGAAAGTCATTCGACATACCTGGTTATTCTGATGAACTTAGCTTTGAGCAATCTTTCGACCTCTTCCTTTATCTTTAATACCACCTCAGGTGCAAATCTCCTGTTGGCTTGCTTGACAGGTCTGCATCCTTCTTTCAATGGCAATCTATGTTCAATAAGATCTCTGCTCAACCTAGGCATTTCTTCATAATCCCACGCGAAGCAATCCTTGTATTCCTCAATTAATTCAACAAGCTGTTTCTTGAACTCCTTTAGCAGAAATGAACTCATAAATATAGGTTTTTTTATCTGTTTCAGTGCCCAAGTTTATTTCTTCCAAAGGATCGTTCATCTCTATACTTTGCTTTTCATCGGGTCCTTTCTCAAATCCCAAAGGACTATCATCTATTATACATTCTGACAGCATAACTTCAGTGGTGTATACTGCTCTATCGGCCAAATAAGCCGATAGTCTGTCTAATTGATCATCAACACTCATGGCTAGTGCTTGGCCAATCTTTTTCGGCCTCATTCATTAGTTGATTTTTAAATTGGTCCATTAAGCATACTTCAAGTGCATCTTTATCAATGAATCCATAATTTATCGTGACTGCTTGACATTTAGAGCATAAATTTTAAAGTCGACATGAAGCTGCTGCAAATAGCAAGGGCTATCGTCTGACTCTACTATTTCCACCTGATCCTCTGCATTCCAAAGAATGAGTTTTTGATGAGCCGTTGACGGTATTACTCCGATGGCATGTATCCAATCTCTTCCTAACATAAGATTATAACTTGACTTTGCTGGAATTACCATAAACAATGTCGGCCTTTCGACAGTTCCGACTTATACGTTCAATATTACTACTCCATCCGACGGGGAAGTCTTGCCACTGAAGTCAGTGACAATCATGTTGGTCGACATCAAATCAGACTCATTCTTCCCAAGCTTTTTAAACATTGCCCTTGGGATCAAATTGATAGCTGTCCCCCCCGGTCTATCAAGACTCTATTCGTCGGCTTGCCTTCTAATAAAGCCTTGATATGTAACGGGCGGAGATGAGCCTTCTGTTCTTCTGTTGGCTTTTCAAATTGCGCTGTATTATCGAACACTATGATCATGTTATCCTGAAAGAGAAGTCAATGATCACTAAGGTTGTCCAGGTCCTCTTCATTTTTCCCAGTATATTCAACTTCATGGTGCCCTTCGAACTCAGCAGGCAATACTGAAATCAAATTTACACTCATTGACTTTAAAAATTCTTCTTCATCAGACAATTCTTCATCACTTCTGTATTTTTCAATTTTGAAGTAATCTTCCGACGGTAGATTACTATCCATAGTCATTATGATGTCATCCAGATCTTTGTCTAAATTGAAATCTATGTCGAAATGATCATTATCATTAAAGCCCAAAAGATCATCTGGATCATTCAAAGCCTCAATAACTTCATCAGCCATCAATTTCTCCTTCCCTTAATTATGTCAAGCATTTTCTTTCTCTACTCGACATCTTGGTCAGGATCTTCTACGATTTTCATGACTTCTTCCTTCGACCATTCTTCAACATCCTCACCACTTTCAATTTTAAGGTACTTGATCTCGACCTTTCTCATCATCATCTTGTCAGCTTTTAATCTGGCCATTTCTCTGTCTTTCTTGACTGCCAGATCATTTTTCTTTGCCTCTTCCTCTGGTGCTACTAGTCCTATTGGCCATTTTCTCTTAGTTTTATTTGGAATAGGTCATTGAACTTGTTTTTCCTTCTTTGTCTCTGCAAGCTTCTCTTGTCGGAGATTATCATTTATATTAAGCCGTCTAACTGCAGTTGTTGTTAGCTCCATTGGAATTGATCTCATCGTATCTATGAATTCTTTTGTGACAATACTCTTCAAATTCTTGTCATCTTCATTCTCGTTTGATGCTTGCTTAGTCTCAACTACTAAACATCCCATTTTTGTGGGTTGTTCTTTGATAACTAGGCCTTCGGCCATATTCCTTTTCTTTTGTGCTTGTCTCAACCTTTGCAGCCTCTTTTTTTGGCTCTTTGACAATGGTAAAGACTTTGATGGCCCTGCTACATTCTGGCCAATCATAACTTCACCTTGATTGATCCTACCATTTATGTAATCTTCATTCCAGAATAGTTGGTCTCTCTAAAATCTATTCTTCTTGGCAGCCACATTTCGTCGAAAATATATGTGACTTGTCATTGCAGAGTTTTTCAGCCACTTGTCCACAATAACATTGGAAGGTGGTAATCTTGTCCTAGCTAGTTTGACGTAGCCTTTGGGAAATGAACTACTTCCCATAGACTCGCTAGATGGCTCAACCAACCAGCCATTCATGTTAGGCCTAGGAGTATAAACTGGCCTTGGCCTTGGAGTATAGAAGGGTTATTGTGGCTTCCAAATTTTCTTGTCGAAACACTTCTTAAACGCATATAATCATTTCTTATGAAGAGATTCGTGACACTACGAGTTACTTTGAACTCGTCCCACCGGGTGTGCTAATTTGTTTATGTGGAATTTTAGTTAAAACTAATTCCAACAAACAAATATTTAGTAATCAATCGAATATGGGTTCAGAGTTATGTGGTAATCTTGCTTGTAAAAAAAGGGTTAAAAAAAACAAACTTAAAATAAATAACAAGAACTTGTAAAAATTAAATGCAAGAAACAAAAGATAAGTAAAATGCTTTGAAAAGTTTAAAGAAAATAAAGAAACTGATGCAAAAAAAATAAAGTGCAGAAGTTTAAAAATAAGTAGTAAAATAAAGCACGTAAAGACTGCAACGAAACGTAAAGAAATTTAAAGAACAAGACTTGAAAATAAAAGAATTAAAAGAACATTGCATTAAAGTAAATACTCGAAATAAAAAAAGGAAGGTATACTTGGATCAAATCCATCAATCTGCTTGAGTGAGATATTAGGAATGTGTATCAGCAAATAACCTCCCTTTGTACATTGTGAACACTAGTATTTATAGGCAATCTATAAAAATAACGTATTCCTAAAAATTAGACACGTATGTGGCAGTTATGCCACATATTTGACAATAGTACTTTGCCCAACTGTCGACAAAACCAACTTCTGACCATTTAACACTGTTGTCGGTTCAACACCTGAGAAATTTCTCTAATGTCAATATCCATTAGAACTTGAATATTTCACCCCCAACAGTGTCCAATTAAAATTAAGAGGAAGAGGATTAACCCTAAGTTAAGGGAAAATTTGGATTTTTAACTTTAGAGATAATTATTTATGCAACAATAGCAACCCTAAACCTAACCCTAATTTTCTTTTAGTCGCTCTTGCTTGCACTTTCTCTCTTCATCTCTCTTCCCCTTCCTTCTTTCTAGGTTTCTTTCTTTTCTATTTTTCTTCCTTTACATCCATGGAGGGCTAGAACCTTTTTATCAATCCTAGGGATTGGAAATCTTGATGTTTAATTCTGAAATCTTGTTTTGATTGTTTTACATTTAATTATTAATCAAGTTTCTCTTTTACTTGTTAATCAAGTTTCTCTTTTACCTCTTTTGATTTTGTTAAATCTGGATTGAATTGCTTAATTTGATTTGGATGTTGATGTGATAATTACATAATTACCATATGTTTAATGAGGATTACAAAGACTAAACAATGCATCAAAGGTGTTTGATGGATTGTTAAGCTTGGTTGAATTTTGAGTTTTAGATTAATTTAGGATTAGATGAATGCTTAATTTATTTAACATTGATTAATTAAATTCTAGATGTTTATCTAATAGAGAATCCATGAATCATCTTAAGGCTTTTTTATGTGATCTAAGATCAAGAATCTGATTAATAATTGAATAGATTCCTAGTGATCAATGATGGATTAAATTCAAGAGTAATTAATTTCTTTGGATTGGTTGTTTACTTAATTCTGTTTACAATTTTTAATTGCTTTCATTTAATTAATTCTGTAACTTTTTTCCCATTTGTTAACTTCTTAATTTGATTGCTTAATTAAAGTGATCCAAAGACTTGACCCAATTGTACCTTATACTACAAGTAATTTGGTGAATCGGCTTACAAATTGATGTAATTTGATAGTCTCGACAACTATCAAGAAGATATTTGTTGCCAAAGTTCCTTTCGTAGAGAAGGAATAGGATTAGCATAGACAACACTGCAAGTCCATTACCTACGTCCACGAGCAACATTGAACGTTATACACTGGCGAAAAGTATGCTCAACAGTGAGGAAAATATCTGCATTAGAACATAGTACCCTCTAGAGTTATGCAATTTGCCTACTTTGGGCATGAATGATGGTGAGGAGTTCCTGATAGCCCAAGTCCTATTGTATAGGTTCCTCTGGTGCACATTGTTGGGCCACAATAGGGGCATGAGTAGGGGGCCGAGGCCTCGATGGAGGAGGGACTTGCACCACTAATCACAATCATTGCTCCTGCGCACGGGGTGGCAAAGGGACCTTAGCCTGATCATGATTTGGGGAATTCGTGAGGGAGGCCTCCTCTTTGTCACGCGGTGGATCCTGATTCGTTGATGTTTTTCTTCTCTTGTTAACCATGGTGAGGCTGGGAATTGTAGTTTAACGTTCCCACAGATGGTTCTGATGTTCTGAATCAAGATAAAGGATGACGTACTTAGTCTCAATCAGAGCGATTGAAGGTGGTAGCTCCTTCTTGTGCGATAATAGCAAAATAGGGGATGGTGTACCTATATAACACTTCAACACTTAAGTTAAGATTTACACTAAGAGGAAAAATTGTATAATATTAGATATATAGCTGAGTGGCTAAACCCTTAATTTATAGTGTAGGATTATTGCTAAGGAAGTAATATCAGAAGAATTTTGTTATAATATAGAGTTCTTCTATAAGGAAGGTTAATTAACCGCTTTGGGCCGCTTTGGGCCTTCATGGGTGCTGGATCAACTATGTGGGCTGCTCCTGCTAGGTCCAAGGTGTCAAGTTTTTGTTTCAGAACACTTGGTACATTTATCTTATTTTCATTTCTTTATTTTTCTTTGGGAATAGAAATGCAACGAATACTTCTTTACAAACTGGGAAGAGATCCTAAACCCAAAGGCCCAAACCTCAATACCGTCAGCAGAACAAGCTTGAAATAATCAGTCAATCATGTGATGTATTAAAGTCAATAAATTATTAAACATCTTTAATTTTTATTAAACAAATATTATGTTCATTAGCATATTAATGATATGTCTAATACTTTACCCGCGTAGTGCATCTAAGTTGAGTGCACTAGTCAGCACAAGAATCTTTCTAAGATACATTACCGCAAAATTTTTTGAAATGAAAACCGCAAGTCTCCTAACTTTAAAGAAACATTCTTGTATTAGTGCTTCTATCAACCTGTATATAAAACTCGAATGTTATAGCAGCTAGTTGCAGGGAAAAATCTAGAGACTGACATCCGTATACATCAAGACTATTGTTCAATGAATTTGAAGCATAGATGTCCCCTGAGATGGTAAGCAGCAAAGCATTGCAATCAATTCTGAAGCCGCCTACAATCATATATTTGTAAATTTTAGAGAGGATTCACGTCTATTGGGTTCGATGCTCCAATTTAGCTGTTCATTGTTAGAATCAACTGTGGATATGCTTAAGATCCTGTTGTGGTAATCACACAAGGTTGACCGATGGCCAACGCTGATGTATGTTATGCCTGCTGCTCCAATCTTCCGGTACAAATGAACCTGTAAGCCAAAGCACAACAAAATGAACTTCAGTACCACATCAAGGGATATATAATCATGATATTGACTAAAATCTAGCATGTTTGGTTTTGATAAATTTTCTAAACACAAAATAAGCTAATCCAAACACAAATTATATTAAAAAAATGAACAACAAAGTATCATGGGCTTAGTTCAAGCAACACTTCACAAGAACTTGAAACAAAAGTCATTTGGCCTCAGCTATAGTTATCTTTTCCAAAAAGTCACTTCTTCTTATGGCTTTTTTATTTCCTTCAATTTTAAATTTCTTGTTGCTCCCCAAACTTGGTTACAAGAGTTGAAGACTGTATAGCCCATAGTGACTTAGATGCTAGTAAATTAGAAAAACAATCAATTACAATGGCATCTATGGTTATGGGACTTCAGCATTTTATAGATGCTTGAGAAATGAGGATGTTGACCGTGGTACACAGATCTATGCAATTTTTATTTTTATTTTTGTGGGGGTGGGGGGGGGGGGGGGGGGGCGCGGGGCGGGATGGATAGACAATTGTATCTCCAATGTCTATATTATTATATGAATATAGTAAATGCCTTAATGGAGAATTGTGGTCAATTTTTTATTGAATAACATGAACTTTCATATGATATATCACATTCACATATATGTCAGATGAATGAACTCGGTATTCAAGAATACCTCATTGGCTTCATCAAGTGCGCTTGTAGATTCATCCAATAAAACCAATTGAGGTTTTGAAAGCAAAAGACGAGCAAACGCAAGGCGTTGCTGCTCTCCCAGAGAAAGAACACTAGACCATTCATGGGTTGAATCTAAACTGAAACGAGCCAATAAATAGCCAAGGCGGACATCCTCTAAGACCTTTATCAGCTCATCTGTTGTTGGCTTCATAGGCTTATCTTTCATGCTATCTGAGTTTGCAAAGTTTGTCAAGAAAGGAAGCATATCTGCAGACCAATGTTTACACTCAATCAGTAAAGCTTACACATAATTCCCGCCTATCTACTGATAATATTAACAATGATATAAATCAGGTAGGATTCTTCTATTTAATCAGATAATATAACAGTATTTATTTGACAGAGTTATGTGATTAATTAAGCTCTTCATAAATAATTTGGTAAAACAATACTCTTAAGAAAGATGAATTATTTATCAATAAGAACTTGTTGCAACCTAAAAGTCAATGCTCAGAATTGATCATTTTTATTGAATTTGTTCACTTGATTATAAAGTCTAGATTCTATTCAAAGAGCAAAGGCATAAATACGAACACATTCATTTACATTCATCTTTTGGACCTGGGCTGATCCTCACAAACAAAAGGGATTAATTTAATCCTAGTCTAAGTACAACCAATATCTACTGTCTGACTAACAGCTTAACATGGAACTAAAAGGGACCATCTTTGCAAAATTCTGGATGGCTACGGCTCCATTTCATTGAGCTCAATGAAAGTTCAGATTCAAGATGTGTTTCTTTGATAAAGATTCAAAAGGTGTTGGTTAGGCTTGGTTCACCATTAGATTAACTTAAATGTGATGGCAGAGTTTAACAAAAATATATCAATAGTTTTCTTGTCTAGAAGTCTCTTTACAGTTGCATCTTCAAAAGAACTTTGCTAACAAATACCTCGTGCATAACAATCACATATTTTCATATTTTCCTACTTATAAATTATCATTTTAATTAAAGGGTCAGATTTTTTTGCCCTTATGTCCAATCATTATAAAGCCTTGTACAAAAAACTTCAGGAGCATTTCTGGCATTCATTGGGCAAAAATATTTCATCATTTCAGCATCTCCTATGTCAGACCCACAACTACAACAACAACAACAAAGTTTTTTCTCACTAGATGGAGTTGGTTACATTGATCAAACGACGCCATTGTATTTTGTCATAAACTGATAGATATCAGTAGCAGAGAATAGCAGAAAAAATGAAGAGTAGTAGTAGACAATTCAGGATATACTTATATTGTGGCAAAACAACAAAAAAAGGAAATACAATGGAATGGAATTCCACCGACACAAAGCCTAGCTCCATAGAGGCCAAGAGTGCCCTCTGTCCCAACAACCCAATGATTATTTTTCATAGCTCCCTCATTCCTCACACGCTCCCATATAACCGTATTTCCTTACACAATTGCCTAGCCCTTTTCTCTCTCAGCCACATCAGCATTCTCTCTCTCCCCCTTCCTATTTTTCCTAACATACACTCTCCACACTTTGGGTCTAGGAGATTGTTGAGCTAACAGCCCATTAGGGCCCAATTTCTCAGCTACGGTCCTATCATTGGCCGTTCCTTGAAAAGCAAACTTGTCCTCAAGTCTGAACTTGGGGAATTGACTCCGAATATTGAACTCCTCTTCCCATGAAGCTTCCTCTTCCCATGAAGCTTCCTCTACAGCCTTACCTTTCCATTGGATTAGCAATTGGTTGACAGATTCACCTCCCTTGGTAATAATTCTGGTTGCCAATACTGCTGCAGGTTCTTGAGGATTTTTGGTATCACCATCCAAGCCTTGAGGGAGATCAGGTTCCACTCTATAGTTTCCAATTGCCTTTTGAACAAGGAGACATGGAAAACAGGGTGAATGCGAGCAGAATTTGGGAGTTGAACCCTATAAGCAACTGCGCCTAGCTTCTCAAGCACCTGAAAAGGGCCATAATACCTGGGAGCAAGTTTGGGACTGATCCTAGCCCCCATGGTTTGCTGCCCGTGCGGACGCAGCTTAAGAAACACCCAATCTCCTATCTCAAAATTCTGGTCTTTCCTCCTCAGGTCAGCATGTGCCTTCATACGGTTTTGAGCTCTCTGCAAATGGTATTTCAGCTGACGTAAAGCCTCATCTCTATCCAATAGTTCCCTCTGTACTGCTTCCACCTTCGTTTCCCCCGGTAAAAATCGGGTAAGTACCGGAGGAGGTCTGCCATACACAGCTTCAAATGGATACACAGCTTCAAATGGAGTCGTTCCGGTGGAGACATGAAAAGTGGTATTGTACCAATATTTAGCCCACGGTAACCAGTACACCCATGTCTTCGGTTGATCAGCTATGAAACATCTTAAGAAAGTCTCCAGACATCTATTGACAACTTCGATTTGGCCATCCGTTTGAGGATGATATGCGGTGCTCATCTTAAGATGTGTCCCCTGCAACTTGAAGAGCTCTTGCCAAAAATTGCTCACAAAGATGGGGTCTCGGTCACTGAGAATGGATGCTGGAACGCCATGGAGTCTCACTACTTCTTTAGTAAAAATTTCAGCCACTAACCTGGCCGTGTATGGGTGTTTCAAAGGAATAAAGTGGCAGTACTTAGATAACCTGTCTACTACCACAAATATGGCTTCAAACCCTTTTGATCTAGGAAGTCCCGTAATAAAGTCCATGGAGATCTCTTCCCACACTCTTTCGAGAATGTTAAGAGGCTGTAAAAGTCCCCCAGGTGAAGCAGCCAAATACTTCTGTCTTTGGCAAGTGTCACACTCCCTTACAAATTGCTGAATGCACCTTTTCATGCCGAACCAATACAGATTTGCAACCATGCGCCTGTATGTCCGATAAAATCCCGAATGCCCTCCTTGGGGAGAAGAATGGAATTCCTGTAATAGTTTAGGGATCCAAGGAGATTGAGCTGAAAGTACCAATCTGCCTTCAAACAACAGCACCCCATTATTATAGGAAAACCCTTTCTTAGTAACCTGACCAGCCTGTAAAGCATCAATGATTTCTTTCAACTTCATATCCTGATGGGCTTCTTCAATAACCTGTTTCCCTTCAAGCCAATCGGGGTAGTATACCATAGCACCAAACTCCACATCTCCATACATTCTGGAAAGTGCATCAGCCCCCTTGTTTTCTAAACCCGGTTTATAGACTATATCAAACTGGTAACCCAGCAGCTTCACAGCCCAATTTTGCAGATCCATAGTAGAAGCCCTCTGTAATAAAAGCTGCCTTAGACTTTTCTGGTCGGTGCAAACAGTGAATTTGCGGCCTAGTAAATAAGGTTGCCAATGCTGAATAGCTAAAGTCACGGCCATGAGCTCCTTTTCATATGCAGACTTGGCCAAATTTCTTTCACCCAATGCCTTACTAAAATAGGCTATAGGACGACCATTCTGAATCAGAATCGCCCCCAAGCCTTGCCCCGAAGCATCACTCTCAATAAAAAACTGCTGGCTGAAATCCGATAATGCTAAAACTGGTGCGGTTGTGATCTTGGTTTTAAGAGTTTCGAAAGCTTCTTGGGCCTTGGGTCCCCATTGAAAACCTTCGTTCTTAGTAAGCTCCGTTAACGGCTTGGCCACTTTTCCATAATCTTTGATAAACTTCCGGTAGTAACCGGTTAAACCAAGAAATCCCCTTACTCCTTTGACATTTTTAGGCACGGGCCAACTGAGCACACTAGAGACTTTGTTAAGGTCCATAGCCACCCCATCTTTTGATATCACATGACCCAAGTACTCCACAAAGGTCTGGGCAAAAACACATTTCTTCCGATTGGCTACTAGCTGCTGCTCGAGTAGTGTATCTAGCACCATTGTTAAATGCTGCATATGTGTGTCCCAGTTTGGGCTATAGACTAAAATATCGTCGAAGAAAACTAGCATAAACTTCCTCAACATGGGACGAAATATTTCATTCATGAGGGATTGGAAAGTAGAAGGGGCGTTCATCAACCCGAACGACATTACCAAATACTCATAGTGTCCCTCATGAGTCCGGAAGGCCGTTTTATGCACATCTTCAGGTCTGACCCTGACTTGGTGATAACCCGATTTGAGGTCTAACTTCGAAAAAAATTGAGCACCATACAGTTCGTCCAGCAGTTCATCAATCACAGGTACAGGGAATTTATCCGGAACCGCTACCTTGTTTAAAGCCCTATAATCTACGCACATACGCCACGTTTCATCCTTCTTTTTCACTAAAATGACAAGGCTGGAAAAGGCACTCTGACTGTGTCTAATCACCCCTGTACTTAGGAATTCCTTCACTTGCTTCTCTATTTCGTTCTTGTGGTGATGCAGGTAGCGATAAGGACGAACATTGACAGGCCCGTGTCCTTCCAGTAGAGTGATAACATGCTCTTTTTCCCTCTTGGGAGGCAACCCTTTAGGTTCCTTGAAAACTTCCTCATAATGACTCAGTAATTTCTCAAGCTCCTATTCCTGCGCCATTCTAACCCCCTCCGATGCTCCTGTTTGCTGCAATTTTTTAGTGAAAAACAACTCAGTGGAAAAGAATACACCCTCAATGGCCCTCACTGGTTTCCCAAGCAGACTTTGCAGAGCTGTTTGATGAAAGTTGCTGCACCCTTCTCCCTTGAGCTCAACCCACTGCTTCTTGGACTGAAATTTCATGCACTGCTTTCCCCAATCTACCCACATTTCACCAAGAGATGCCAGCCATGAAATTCCCAAAACTACATCAATACCCTCCAAATCGAAGAGTAATGTGTCCATGACTATCTCTGTGTTTTCCAGCTCAATCTTTACTCCAAGACACTTTCCCTGAGCTACAGCTTTGAAACCATCCCCCAATTTAATTTGCAAAGGCTTAGTCTCCTCTACTGGCCAACCCATCGCAGCTACCAACTTCTTAGAGATGAAGTTGTGTGTAGCCCCACTATCCACAAGGATCAGAATGGGTACCCCTGCTACTCGTCCCTTAAGTTTCATAGTTTGAGGTTTCACTCCTCTCTCCGAAAGCAAACTGCCCAGATTGAGAATGCTACATTCCTCTTCAATTTCGACTTCCTCCTCTTCTTCTCCAACTAGAGCATTCGCTGCGCCCTCCTCCTTTTCTTCGTCGTCCACCACCATGACCCTCAACTGGCGGTCTGGACATTGGTGACGGGGGTGAAAAGGACCCCCACACTTGTAGCATAATCCTTTCTGCTTTCCATCGGCGATTTCTTGCGATGACAGGTGACGCACGCCCCTATCACGCCCGTTCGTCCCTCTTCTCTCATTTCGCAGGTCGGGTCTGAAGCTTGGGCCTCTATCGGGTGATTCGCGGTTGCCCCGGATGAAAACCCAGTCATTTCCGCCGGGTCGACCCAGTTGGACAGTTCTGGGTACATGGTTTGGGCTGGACTTATAATTTGGGCCCGACCCAACAAGGCTCCTATTCCCTGTACTTCTCTGCCCACTCCAACTCTGCTGTTCACATAACTCGCTCGACCGCCCTCGTCAAATTCATCAACCTTGAACGAGGAAGAGGCCCCAGAGTACGCATGCTTTGTACCTTCCCTTTGATTCCTTCTTTCAAACCTTGGATGAAGTAACCAAAGTACTGGTCATCTGGAAGACGTGCCACCTGCGCCGTCAATCGCTCAAACTCCTAGATATACTCCTCGACGCTACCTTCTTGCCGGAGCGTCGAGAGTTGTTCGAAAACGTTCCCATCCCCGACTCCGCCATAACATTCCAGTAGCTCAACCTTAAGTTGTTCCCAAGATAATTCACCCTCTTCATCCAGCAATGACTTGAAAGAGCGAATTGTTGGCCCCTCCATACACAGTTGGGCCAAGCTCACCCTCACCTCGGGGCTTGTTTCTTGGACCTGGCAATAAACCTTTGCCTGAGCAATCCATCCCGCCAGGTCTTCTCCATTGAACATCGGAAGTTCCACCTTCTTCACAGAGAGATGGAATTCTTCGAGTGAATCTCCTTGAAGCTTCTCCACACTCTTACTCGATTTCTCAGGTGAATCTGAATCTTTGCTCTGGCTGATCAACGCAATCAACCTCTCTTGATTCTCCTCCGCCTTCAACTGCATCGCAATCATCCTCTCCTGGTTCTCAGCCGCTTGCAACTGCATTGTCGCTAGAGTGTTTCTAACACGGGCCATTTCATTCTCCAGATTAGCTACCTTACCCTCCATCTTCTTTGGTGGCATATGTTTCCTTATCACGTTGATCCTTCCTCGTAACGTATCCGGGATAGATATCAGTAGCAGAGAATAGCAGAAAAAATGAAGAAGAGTAGTAGACAATTCAGGATATGCTTATATTGTGGCAAAACAACAAAAAAAGGAAATACAATGGAATGGAATTCCACTGACACAGAGCCTAGCTCCACAGAGGCCAAGAGTGCCCTCTGTCCCAACAACCCAATGATTATTTTTCATACCTCCCTCATTCCTCACACACTCCCATATAACCGTTTTTCCTTACACAATTGCCTAGCCCTTTTCTCTCAACCACATCAGCATTCTCTCTCTCCCCCTTCCTATTTTTCCTAACATACACTCTCCACACTTTGGGTCTAGGAGATTGTTGAGCTAACAGCCCATTAGGGCCCAATTTCTCAGCTACGGTCCTATCGTAAACTATGTATGTCAGACCCACAACTGTAGCAGTAATATATTTTGTCTTGACAATTGCAATAGAGCAAATGAGATGTAGACAGAGCACAACAAAAGAAATCATATTTAGTAAAGAAGTATGGAGTTTGCATAAGAATTCAAAACAAAATATTTAGGTGTGTGGGAAAAAGAAACTAGAAATCACATACTTCTTGGTTTAGTACTATCTGATATAGGAACAGCATCTTCGGCCCATGTTGGATAAAGTAATTGTTGACGAAGAGTACCCAAAACCATATATGGTCTTTGAGGAAGGAAAAAAATTCTGGATTTTCCATGTTCTTCATATGTGTCGTGAGCAGTATTTAGAAGAGGAGTGTTCACATCTGAACAAATGGCTTGCTCAGGATCTTCTCTGCCTTTCACATAGTATATGATCTTTCCAGTTCCAGTTTTCCATAGACCAGCCAAAGCTCTTAACAAAGAAGTCTTACCACTTCCACTTGGTCCCATCACCTGTCAAATTAGCTATATTTAAAAATGCATTGTACAGCACCACATTCTTATGAACTTAACAATACAGATCTCAATTTATTTTTGTGTTGGGGTAGGGGTGGAGGGTGAGGGCCAGTGGATTGCTTACCAGTAAATTATCCTTTTCCTTGATCGTCAATGACAAGTCTCTAATAAGTGTAGATTCACTTGGTGTCTTCAGAGTCAGATTTTCTATCTCCAGTAATGTTTCATGTTTTTCTGGTGGGGTGGATCCATTAGATTCCAATACAGATGAACTCCTAAAATCTTTGTATGTCATATGTATGTCTTCCAAAGTATCAGAGAGAGATTTAGAGCTGCTTCTGTCCAAAACATCATCAAATTCACCTGCATATGCAATAGAGAAAGTATTAGTCAGTAGTGTTCATTATATTCAAAGCAACAAATCTAGCCTGTCAAGCATACATACGTAGATGGATTAAAGAGAAAGTTTCAGAAGCATACATAAGACCACAGATGGAACAGACAAATATAACAAATACTTTTTGCAATACAAACTGCAGCGCACAAAAAGACACAAGACAGAGAAAGAAAGGGTATAACAAATAAAATAAATGCAAGAGTTATCAAAGATAAAAAAATTTAGTAACATTCTTATTCTATTAAGCAGCCTTGTGTGCCAGGAATTTGTTTATGCCAGTACATATCTGCTAAATTATATAGAAAGGGGAAATTCAAGGTGGATAGTATACATAGAAAAGGACAGTTATAGTTGTCACACAAATAACCTCTCTAACATATTGTACAATCTTCTTTTCTTTTCTGGGATCTTTTATTTGTCTATATGCAAACAAAACTATCTTAAAATGGCTCTCTTTTCTGCAGAGTAAAACTTCGTTCACTTATGCGCATATCTTTCATGAGATCCACATATATTAAAATGTAAGAGGAAAACTAAAAGAAAATAGAATGCCGTACCTAGCCGATTAATAACAGCAGAAAAAGCACTTATAGCTTGAAACTGGTACACAATGAGGGAAAAGTCACCAAGGATATGATTAAAAGCAGAGACTGACTGATTGATGACACCAAACTCAATTTTTCCAGAGAAATACATGGGAGCAACAACAGCAGCAGGAAGAATTTGAATGACATAGCGGTAGCCACTGGTGAAGAACTCCAGATTTCTAGAAGAAATCAACAATTGCTGTAAAGTAAAAAATAATAAATTACAACATTCATCATCATGTTATTGTAAGTTAGAGGAAGAAACTGCATTGCATAACTAGATAAAGAAAAAGAATTGATGATGCAACAAGGTTACATTTGGGTATTTATTAGAGTTGCCCAATTCCCAAAAACCGGCCAGTCCACATGCTATTGACAAGTTGGGGGGGGGGGGGGTAGCCACAATGATTCCTAGCAAATACAGTCAAACTGGCTGATCCAGTCCAGTATTCATCACAATGCATACCTTTCTTGCTAGACATAGATTTATATTTGCAAGCCAACATCCTCACGACGTAGGCAAAGGTCTCATTGAGTCATCACACATTAAAATATGGTGTTTATCTTGGTTTTCCCAAGGCCTTCAGGATGCATCCAGCTTTCTAGGTTTTCCCAGTTTAATTCTAAATACAGTGACTCGAGTTTTGATGTAGAAGAATCTGAGTGTTTAACTGTTTAGATGAAAAGTAAGGTCGCATTGTGTCTTCTTACAATATAAGCAACCATAAACACAGTTTCCAGAATATTGTGCAATGAGATTTTAAACCACCCATCTTTCCAAAGTTATTATATCTAATACCGCAACACCTGATTTGGCTGTTCTCAGTTCCTGAACGAGCATCTATCCTACTAGTTCAGCATTATTTAAGTCTCAAACATCATGGACACTAGGTAACCCTTTGAAACTGCTAATGATCTTTATCATTTCATCCGAAATTCCTGCTACTAGAGTTCTTGAATTGAACCCCTTCCTTTTGAACCATAATTTTATACGAGTACCAAATAGTTTTCTTCCACAGTTCCTATATCTTAAGATATTAACTTCCCACACGCTGCTGTGAAATAATAGTTGTTGAAAGAGAGAAAAGAGAGACATGAAGAAAATTGTGTGTCTAAATTACACAGTAGAGACTAAATTATATAGAGTTATTGTAATAAATGCAAAGACTACAAAAGATCCTAATTACTGTAATTACATGATTTGGTTATGATTTAGTTAGCCTATACAACGAATCTAGACACTATTTACATAATTTTCAACACTCCCCCTCAAGATGGAGCATATAGGTCATATGCACGAAGTTTGTTATAAATATAGCTTATCCGAGAATCTCTCAAAGACTTATTGAAAACATCCGCCACATAATCACTTGAATTGACCAAACTAGTGGTCATGTCTCTAGATATGATCTCTTTAATAAAATGACAATTTATCTCTATGTTTTAGTTCTCTCATGAAACACTGGATTGGAAGAGATATGCAATGCAGCTTGATTATTACAAATAAGTGTCATTTGCATAATATCCCCAAATTGAAGCTCCTTAAGCAGTTGTTTTAACCAAATGAGTTCACAAGTGACTAAAGTCATTACTCGATATTCTGCTTTGGCACTTGATCTTGCGACCACATTTTGTTTCTTATTCTTTCAGGATATCAAATTACCCCTGATTAATACACAATACTCAGAAGTGGATCTTCTATCAGTATGAGAGCCTACCAAGTCAGCATATAAATATCCAACAATCTGAGTATGACCTTTATCTTCATAGATGAGGCCTTTTCCTGAAGCTCTTTTAATATACTTCAGGATACGAATGACCGCATCTCAATGTCCTTCACAAGGTGAGTTTAGAAACTGACTTACTACACGCACTGCAAAAGAGATATCTGGACGGGTAACAATGTGGTAGTTTAATTTTCCAACTAATCTTCTATGTCTTCCTAAGTCTGAGAGTGGCTTCCCCTGATCCAGTAGAAGCCTAACATTAGGATCCATAGGAGTGTCAATACGTTTTGCATTCAACAAACATGTTTCCTCAAGGATGTCCATAGCGTACTTCCTTTGTGAGATAACTATACCATCCTTGGGTTGTGCCACTTCAATTCCCAAGAAATAACGAAGTTTGCCAAGATCTTTGGTCTGAAAGTGATGATAGAGGTGCTATTTTATCTAAGTTATGCCCTGGTGATCGCTGCTAATGATAACAATGTCGTTCATATACACAATCAAATAGATGCAACCTCAAGCTGTATGCTGAACTACAGCACTAAATCGACCAAACAAAGCCCGAGGAGATTGTTTGAGACCATACAAGGACTTGTAAAGACGACAAACGAGGCCAGAAGACTCCCCCTGAGCAACAAACCTTGGTGATTGCTCCATATAAACCTCTTCTTCTAGATCACCAAGGAGAAAAGCACTCTTGATATCCAGCTGATAAAGGGGACAATGGCGAATAGCGGCCATAGATAGAAAAAACCGAACAAAAGTCATCTTCGCCACGGACGAGAAAGTGTCCCCATAATCCAAGCTAAAAATTATACCTTTTTGCCACCAGACGCACCTTGAGACGATCAAACTTGCCATATGGGCCAACCTTGACCGTATAGATCCATCGATAGCCTACAACAGACTTCCATGGAGGAAGAGGAACAAGTTTCCAAGTACCACTGTTATGAAAGGAACGCATTTCATCAATCATAACTTGTCTCCACCCAGGATGGGATAAGGCGTCACTTGGAGATTTATGAATAGACACAAAAGACAAGGAAGAAAGACATGCAAAATGTGAAGAAGATAGGTGATGATAACTCAAAGTAACATAGTGAGGAGAAGGGTTACGAGTAGACTGTATACATTTTCGGAGAGCAATGGGAAGGTCAGGCTCAGGAGGCAGTACTAGAGCTGGTAAAGGAGTTAGCTCCGAAGGAGAGTCCACAGTGACCTCTGCAACTTCTGGTGGACGTGGCTGGAGTCGACGATGATAGACTTGAAAGAGGCATATGATCGGTGGGGGTCCTCCAACAGGAGGTGGCTAAGGGGTATCTGATTTAGTTGAGACAAGAAGAGGAGGAATAGGGAAGTTCTTAGTAATGGGTTCATGAGTCAAACTAGAAAACTCAAAGAAAGGACTGGACTTGAAGAATGTTACATCGGCATAGACTAGGAAACGGTGGAGAGTAGGTGAAAAATAACGATAACTCTTTTGAGACCGATTGTAATAAAGAAAAACACATTTGATGGAGCGGGTAGAAAGTTTGTCAAGACCGAAAATGAGATTATAGACAAAACATGTCGACCCGAAGACACGAGGCGGAAGAGAATGGAGGGGTTGATGAGGAAACAACAGAGAGTGGGCTACCTGGTTATCAAGTACAGAAGAGGGCATGCGGTTAATCAAGTAGCTAGTAGTAAGAACTGCATCGAACCAAAAAACGAAAACGGACACGACCATGAAGCAAGATTGTTCTAGTTGTTTCAATTAGGTATCTATTTTTGTGCTCAACAACCCTATTTTGCTGAGGGGTATAGGCACAAGATGTTTGGCAAAGAATGCCATTAGATGCCATAAAATGTTGAAAAGGCTGAGATAAAAATTCATGGGCATTGTCACAACGCAAAGTACGAACTAGAACACCAAATTAAGTTTTTATTTCATTATAAAATTTCTGAAAAATAGAAAACAACTCAGACCTATTTTGCATTAAAAATAACCAAGTACACCGAGAGTAGTCATCAATGAAAGTAACAAAATATTTGGAACCCAAAGTAGACTCGATACGACTAGGACTCCAAACATCAAAATGAACTAAAGTAAAAGGAGATGCAGCTTGATGACAGACTCTGTCAAGAAACAGATTACGGGTATATTTCCCAAGTTGACACAACTCACAAGGTAAACTAGATAACTTAGATAAGCTTGGCACCATTCGCTATAGTTTGGCAAGGCTCGAATGACCTAATTGAGCATGGATGGTGAGAGGGGAACCCGTGAAAGAGCAAACACGAGAGGTGGCAGAGAGCTGGTAAAGGCCATTGGACTCATATCCGACGCCAATCATTCATCCTAAACTCCGGTCCTACAAAATGACAGAGTCTTTAGTGAATGTAATGTTACAATCTAAAGAACGGGTCAAATGACTAATGGACAGTAAATTAAAAGGACTTCCAGGAACATAAAGCACAGAATGAATAGATAGGGAAGGGAGGGGATGGACAGTGCCAATCCCTGGCGACCGTGTTTGAGAACCATTTGCTAAAGTGATTATAGATAAATAATCAAAATTAGAAATTTTGGAGAAAAGGTGCTTATTACCAGAGATGTGATCAGAGGCACCAGAATCAAGGACCCAAGGATGGTGACTGAGAGAAACAAGCAAATGCATTGCCATTGTACTCAACAGATGTAGTGGAACTAGAGGCCTGATGTTGCTTAACCCAATTCAAAAAATCTTCATAGGCAACAGGAGATGCAATTGGTTGGGCAGAGGGCTCAAGTGGATTCGGGGCAATAGTCTGTGCAACATTGGCAGCTTGTGGAGGACAGCCATGTAAAATCCAACACCTATCAATGGTATGACCCAACTTGTTGCAATGATCACATTTTGGACGGGGTCTACCCGAGTTTCCAGAATGAGAATGACCACAATTGTTGCTCTGGGAGACCAGGACAAAGGTATCAACCGGAGCTGGAGCAATGACACAATCAAAGGGCTTCTTGGCCGGGACCTGGAGCAAAATGGACCAAGCAGTGCTCAGAGTAGGGATAATGGGAGAACCCAAAATTTGATCACGATTGGCAGAACATTCCGAAAGCAAACCATACAAGGCCATGAGCAAGAAGAAGGTACTACATTGCTTGAGTTCCTTCGCCGGAGTATCAGCAGGGGGTAGCAGCTCATTGAAATCATGGAGAGCACCAAGGACCTTCCCCAAATAGGCTGACATTGGACCATCAAACTTCCAAGAAGCAACAACACTCATGAGGTTATGACATACCCCATATAGTCGTTAAGTGTCATTAGTGTAAAGAACCTTGGCTTGCTCCCAAACAGACTCACAGGTAATATAAGCGCGGAAGATCTACTTGAAGGAGGGATGAATAGTAGATTTGATGACAATGCATAATTGGGCATCAATCTTTTACCACCTTGATTTGTCAGCCGTGAGCATAGACTCAAGCTTCGTGGTGAGGTACTCTTCATAGCCTAGGTCGTTGAGCCACAGTTTGATGTCCGAAGCCCAAATATCATAGTTATTGCCATCCAATTTGTCAACGGAGAGAAGGGCACTGACATAACTGGTGAAAACAGGAGGCTCAGCCTTTAAGAAGTCTTTAGAGCCAGCTGAGGAGGTAGAACTAGTCATGGGTCATAACACAAGAGGGTAAAAATCGAAACCACAAGTACCTGAATGGCTTTGTGCAAGTGTACAAAGCCACATAGAAGTCGGTTGATGGAGGTGAGCTCAAATCCGTGTAGAGGCGGCCGGGGCGAGTTGAACAAGACCAATGATTACCAGAGAGGTGGCCAAACGTGCCAGAGAAAGGGGTGGCACGTGGGTGGCGCGCAGAGAGAAGAGGCCACTCGTGGGAGCACGTCAGATTGCCGCCGGAGCTGCGCCTTTGGGGGTTGGCCGAACTCAAGCCAATGGTGCGATTGGTGAGGTTGCCAGCCGAAAAAAAGACGTTGGACGGCAGCAGCGGACAGTGGCAGCGACGAGAAGATGGTGTTTACCGGCAAACTGAAGTGGAAACAGAGTTGGCTAGAAAAAATTTTCACCGGAGAGCAATGAGCTCACCAGACATGCACAGTTCTAAGGTTGTCTCTCTTTATCCTCTAGATACCATGTTGAAAGAGAGAAAAGAGAGACATATAAAGAAAACCGTGTGTCTAAATTACACAACGGAAGCTAAATTATATAGGACTATTGTAATAAATATAAAGATTACAAAAGATTCTAATTACCATAATTACATGATTTGGTTATGATTTAGTTAACCTATACAACGAATCTAAATACTATTTACATAGTTTTCAACAATAGTCATGCATAGCTTTCAAACATAATATTCTGTCAACTACCTATATCAAAGTCAAGATAATTCATATTGATCCAGTTTTTTCAATCTAGACAAAGAAATCTGACAGAATGGCATACCCTTTACATTAAATGCTGCTTTGGATTATGCAAAATATAGCAGTTTAAGAGGGACTTTTATTTATATGCAATAAAAACCCGAGAAGCAAAGTAAGTTGGACTAAGATAGATACTGGTAACATCTAGTACAAGAATAGTTTTAAAAGAAAAATGGTAAACATAAAGAAGAAACATCTCACAGTCAGATTTTCGAAAGCACTTCTGAAGCGCTGCAGAAGAAGTTGCATTTCGCTTTCTTCACCACCATAGAAAGCAATCGATTCAGCATTTTCCCGAACCCGTACAAGCCCATAGCGAAAGTCTGCTTCTTTTTTCTCTTGCAAGAAATTTAAAGTTACCAATTCCTGTCATTTTGACAATTTCCAGTTAATAAAAATGGAACTATCTTAAAGGTCCTCTTAGTTATTTGGGGGACGGTAGTGGTTTTGCCTCACAATTTAAACTATCACTTAGAAAAAAAAAAATGAAAGAAAGAAAGAAGAAGAAGACTCATTACCTTTCCAAGGAAAACACTGATAGCTGTCCCACCAATGGAGTATAGGAGAAGAACAACAAATAGAGGAGGATAGATTCCATATAAGATGTTACTGAATGAGATTAAGTCTACAGCAGCATTAAAGAATGCCAGGGAGAAAGAAAGGGCAGTCCCAGTGAAAGAACTTAGGTCATCAACAATTCGCTGGTCTGGATTATCAATGACTGACTGTGACTGAATTGTATAGAAAGTCTGATCCTTAAGATAGCGATCCATGTAATAGCTCGTCATCCAAGACCTCCATCTCAAAGAAAGAGTTTCTCTTGCATAATCTCTCAACACAAAAAACTGCAACACAATGATGAACAAGATTAGAAACATGTGCAGAAGATTGGAATAAGGTACAAGAAACCAAAAAATAACAGAGATTATTTCCATTCATGACACAAACTTAAGAAAAAGAAAATGAGAAAAACATGGAAGTATGGAACTTCAGTGTACTTGTTTGACAGACCTACATATAACCTGTTGATAGCAGCTTCGAAAACAACTAAGCAGTTAAGTAAGAAACCTTACTAAAATTGCTATCGAACAATGGTCATGTAGTTCCTGTACATTATTTTTTCTCTTTTTTTGGGATAAAATCTTCATGTACTCATTATTAAATCCAGGAATTCATTCATTTCAAGATCAATTACAGATTTAGAAGAAAGGCTACGAAATGACAGAATTAAGAAATGGAATTACTTCCCAAAAAACCAAAGGAGGAAAAATAATTTGATGTCTAAGTCCTCATATGACAGATAAAGCCCCAAAAACATGAAAGGGTGTGACTATTAAATTCACATCTAGGCAATTCATACGTGACTTAGTTCTCTTTTAATTCTTGTTTCTTTCCAATTACAATGATGCACCAGGTAATAATACTCATCATTCAAAGAACTAAAGCAAAGTCTAGCAGAGCTATACCTAAGAAAGTGCAGCAATGTGCTCACCGGAATTCCTCCAGCAAAGCCACCCAAGTAGTAAAGTAGTTGCCTGGAGAATTGTTCTTGGTCCTTGTCTTGCATTAATAAATTTAAACAGGTTCAGTTACTTGTTGCCACTTCATAATAGAGTAAACAATTAATTACATAAAAACAGTACAAAATCTCATATACAAGCAAACTCTACATGCCCAAACAGATGATAAATGGAAGATAACCCAAAGCAGCTATATCCATTTATACACATGAACTTACTGGCAAGTGCATTATAGAAGTCTCTCCCCAGGAAATTGAAGCCAACACTGATTCCAGTGGTAGCCAAAGTGAGAGCAAAAACGCCAGCAAGTTGCAACCTAGCTTGGACCTTGTCATCTGAAGTCCAATAAGGAGCTGCCACCTTCCAGAACCTTCTAAAAAGCGTTTGCAGATCAGGACTCTTACCCTGTGCAACTACACCATCACTTTCTTCCTCCACTTGCTGCTGTTGCTGCACTTCCAACAAATTTTTTCCAACTTTTTAACACTACCCATCAACCTAGGGCATTACTCCAGTACCCATCTTTTTTTTCTTGGGTACGGTACCCATCAAGCATTTTATTAACTGTTGATTATTTTTAATAAAATTTTAACCATTTATTATAAAATCAACGTTCAATAAATGTTTGATAACTCATCTGAAGAGAAATTATAATATGCTCTGGAGCATGATCTCAACCATTAATTTAAGTTAATTTGTTTATAATTTATATGAGTATGCTTCAAATTAATGGTGGAAATCTTGCTGCAGCATGCATTTACTGCTGAGGAGCATGCAATAATTTATCTTCCATCAGGTACCATAGCAATTCCCTATTTCGCATCATCCAAATTCATTATAAAATCCACATAAAGAGTGAGAACACAAGAAAACCTTATCTGGATCTGGTGGCAATGGAGCTGGTGCTGTTGCAGAGGAAGAGAAACACTTGCTCCACTTCCTCCTCCTGAGAGACCTTCCTGTGCAAATAGGCATGATGGGCACCTGTGAAAATGGGGTGAACACAAGAAAACCAAGATGAAGTTGAACGTGGTGATGGAAAGGAAGGTTGGAATTGTAGATGGATGAGAAGGTTAAAAGTGGGTGTGCTTGTAGTGGAGTCTGCAAAATCATTTTTTTCCTTTCTGGGTAATCTTAATATGGTCCAAAACTATTAAATATGCAATAATCAATGCTTTGTTTCTATCTCTTTTCTTGAACCCAACAGTTACCTAATATTCTGCTAGTCTCTGGCTATGGCTATGGCTTCTGAAAATGAAGGACTTCTAAGTTTGGCGTGAGGTTGTGTTGTATGTTGTGCATCATTTTGTATGTATTGTATACTAATATGCTGATGCTGATTGATGAGTGTGCAGTGTGCAGTGTGATGTGTGAAGAGGAAAATTGGGAACCGCATAGGTTATTGCTGAATTATCCGTACGGTAGGATTGCCTGCGATCCACATGCTGCCACGCAGAGAACACATAGGGAATGGCTATGGTAGCATATGGCTTCATGACTACGTTAACTGCGTTTGTAAATAAAATATTTATTATAGTTTTATAATGAGTGCTTAAAATTATTAATTATATTAATTAATAATTAATAAATATTTAACAATTAATTTTTAATAAGATTTTAATTTGAATGTAAATTTAATATAAAAATTTTTTATATTATTATTCAATCATATATTATTATATTATAAAAAATATTTGAATTTTATAATAATTATTTCAAAAATTATATATATAATAATATATAATTAGTTGATAATGTAAAAAATTTTATACAATAATACATTAAAATTAAACTCAATAAATAATGATATAAGGAGTTCTTTTAAAAAAAATATATTATTAACTATTGTAGACCAATTAAAAAGTATTTAATATTTTTTATTAAATTAGTCTTATTACTAAAAATATTATATATTTTTTAAGTTTTTGAGATATTAAATATTCTTTATTTAATATTTTTATTTTTTATATTTTAACCAATGTTTTACAAACACTCATTAGCAACCTTGAATAAAAAATAATAATTAACATAGTTAAGATCATTACTTGTTTGTCCACCCTTATGATATCTCTTGAGGTGAAATATGTTTAACAAATAATTAATCAATTACCTTTACCATTTAAACAAGTAACTAAATGTAAGTGATAAAGTGATTAAATTAATTAAACAATTAATTAAATACAATAATTTGGTATACTTTTTTTTAATTTAACTATCACTATTCTTGTTACACGGCTCTAAATTTCATTATCAAATCACAAGTCAGAACTAAAACTTTAATTTTTCGAGTAACACGATTCTTGTAAGGAATAAATTAAAGCTAAACAGACAGTTTTTGCATATTAGGTTTATTTTTAATTTTAAGTGAAATTATATAAAATATTTGTGGGTAGACTTTGCTTACAATAAGAAAAGTTTAACATCTACTAGTGAAATACTTTGTGAACACAAAGACGAAAATTAGTTTCATCATCGGAAAGTATGAAAACATGCCGTAATGTTAAAAAAAATATGTAATAACATTTGTGCATGTGTTGTATAATTTCATATTTTTATGTATTAATTATTTTTAAAAAATTATTATATATCTATTTTTCTTACCTACAACATTTTTTAAAGATTGTTCTTAAATGAGAATTAAAAGAAAGATTCACTTAACCCAATCATAAAGTATTCGTGATTAAGTAGTGTCTTTTAAATTCGAACTTGCTAGTCAGTTTAATCAAGAGCCAATTTACTAATCAATTCAATCAAGCATTTAAAATTGATATGTAAAAAATTGGCCTTTAGACCGGTGAATCGGTCACGAACCAATCAAGATTTGATAGGTCAGAGTAGTTGAATTTTGTAGTTCAGTTGTCAAAATTATCAAATCCAGTTTGAGCCTAAAGGGATTGAAAGCAACGCTCAATACCACCACTATACACGTTTGGTTAATAATAGGTAATTTTAATATATATAGTGAAGAAACATACAAGATTTGATATATCTATGTTTTAAATTCATAAATAATTTTTTCAAATATCTATTATATATAATAAATAGTATATATTGTATTATATTTTGTAATTCTTTTTTATTATTCTTTTAACTATAGATAATATATTAAAAAATAATAACATGATATTTATGATCAATTTAATCATGTTATATATTATTAACATTATATTTTATTTATATATTTTAATCATGATATTTTGTTTGCGGTTCTGAAAATATTAATAGTATCGACTTCCATTTTTATATAAGAAAAAGAAAAATGACATCATGTTAGGCATTAAGCCTAAGGAAACGTTCCACATGTTCTATAAAAAAATTTGATGCATTGACGCTACACATCTTTTGCATAGTTGATTTCGTTGAAAAACTAGGCCGTGTTTAATATATACCATCTACACCTTATCATATAAGTCATTGAATTATTCATAAAATAAATTAATCCTTGTATCTGTCTCTTTAAATTAATTTTTTTCTTTTTTAGTATTATATTTTTTCTTTACGCATCATTATTATCGACCACGCAAGCTTTCTAACTACCATCATCGACCACCACAGAATTTTTTTAAATTATATAGCCACTATAAATATTATCTAGTTTATAAAATTTTTTAAAAAATACAATTATGATTTTAGAAAAGTTTAATTTTTTCAATTGTATAAGCAGTTAAATATCATTAGAAAATTTATAAATTTTTTCAACGAGCAATAATTTTAGAAAAATTTTAATATACACGAGTTTATGAAAAAATATAAAGAGGATTGATATAATTTTAACTCGATATTATTTACGTGAATTTTAAAATATATAAATAGTATTCTTTTTAAGCTAAACAAGATTCTTTTCCCATGAGAATTTTTTCACCCATCAAATTTTGGCTTCATTTTTTCAAGCAAACAATGATTTTTTTACGTGAAAGTGCATATCTCTAAGCATAAACTGTAATTTCCAAAAAAAAAAAAAAGAACATTTGAAAAAGAAAAAACTTGCTTGCAGAGAGAGATCGTATACACCCCAAGATCCCTTAAGTGTGTAGTATCTTTCAGCTCTGTCCTTAGATACGCAGTGTTATGTTACACCTAGAACTTGATAAAAAGGTAAGCATTCATTATTTCCTCCCTCGTATCTGTCTCTAAAATCCTCCTCCTTCTGCTTCTTAATTTGTTCTTCAGCGCCCACCACCAAGCTCCAAAGCCATCATCGACCACCACAGATGAGCCAATATTAATCTGATTTTTAAAGTTTCATCAACTTTTTTCCGCGATCCATAATTTTTCCCGGAGCAACAATTTGAAAGGTGGAGTCGATGCAAAAAAGTCGTAGTGAAATTATTTGCATTACATTTGCTAGTCTTGGAGAAATATCACCTATCAAATTTTGGCTTCAAGCAACAAGCTCATAATATCTCTAAGCATATGTCTCAAGATCTTTCTCTTTGGATCTTAATGTCAATGACATAAGATTTCTCTCCCATATCTTTCATATCAAAGTTTTTCGACAGAAATTGTTTTACCTCATATAACATACCTTTATCATTAGTCGCAAGTAAAATATCATCCACATTTAACACAAGAAAATAAATGTTACTCCCACTGACCTTCTGGTATATACATTGATTCATGATGTTCTCTTCAAAATCGAATGAAGTGATAACTTCATGAAATTTTAAATATCATTGGCGGGAGGCTTGTTTCAATCTATAGATGGATTTATTAAGCTTGCAAACTAAGTGCTCACCATCACTAGAGGAGAATCCTTCAGGTTGTTTCATGTAAACCTCTTCCTCTAGATCACCATTGAAGAACGCCGTTTTCACATCCATTTAATGTAACTCAAAGTCAAAATGAGCTACTAATGTCATAATTACTCGAAGAGGATCTTTCTTAAATACAGGAAAAAAATGTCTCTGTGTAGTCGATTCCTTCTCTTTGAGTGAACCCTTTGGCAACAAGTCTTGCCTTATGTCTCTCAATGTTGCCTTCTGAGTCTTTCTTTGTTTTAAAGACTCATTTACATCCAATGACTTTTACACCATTAGGCAACTCAACGAGATCCCAGACTCGGTTAGATGTTATAGAATCCATCTCATCTTTCATGGCATTGTACCATAAATTCGATTCCTTAGAATTCATGGCCTATGAAAATGTTTCAGGATCATTTTCGACTCCAATGTTATAATCTGATTCTTGTAAATACACTACATAATCACTAGGAATTGTTGACCTTTTGACTCTAGTAGATCTTCTTAATATTGCCTCGTTATCTTCTTGAGGAACTTGTTGTCCAACCGGCTGTTCAACAGGTTTTCAACATTATCTTGTTGTTCTTCATCAACAATTTGATTTACAGGATCATTTTCAACAGCTTATGGAACTTCAATTATCGATCGCCTAACACCCGTTTATACTTGAGGGGCGTGAATGACAATCAGTCTATCACTTGATCTAGAGGGTTGAATCTCATAGTGATCCTTTTCAGAAGTAATGTCCTGAAATTGATCACTCCCACTGATCAAGTCATTCTCAAGAAACTTGGCATTTCTTGATTCCACAATCCTAGTGTTGTGTGATGGACAATAGAATCTATACCCCTTGGACTTTTTAGCATATCCAATGAAATACCCACTAATAGTCCTTGAGTCTAGCTCCTTCTCTTGTGGGTTATATATTCTCACTTCAGGCGGGCATCCCCAAACGAGTATATGTCGCAAACTTGGTTTCCAACCTTTGAATAACTCAAAAGGTGTCTTCGAGATAGCCTTGGTCGGAACTCAGTTTAATATATACATAGTCGTCTTTAGCGCTTCAATCCACAAGAATTGAGGAAGTTTTGTGTTACTCCTCATACTTCTCACCATGTCCATTAAAGTTCGGTTTCTTTTTTCTGTCACACCATTCTGATCCGGAGAACCAGACATAGTGTACTAGGCAACAATCTCATGTTCTTTAAGAAACTTAGCAAATGGACCAGGTGCTTGTCCATTCTCTGTGTATTTACCATAGTACTCTCCACCTCTATCGGATCTCACGATCTTAATTTGTTTTCCACATTGCTTCTCTACTTCAGCCTTAAAAACTTTAAAAGCGTCCAAAGTTTCGTCCTTAGAACGAAGTAAGTAGAGATACATATATCGTGAATAATCATCTATAAAAGTGATAAAGTATTTCGGACTACTTGCGTCCATGTCTAGACAACAAATATTTGTATGTACGATTTCTAACAGGTTTGAGCTCCTCTTTGCACCCTTTTTAGACTTGTTAGTTTGCTTACCCTTAATGCAATCGACACAAGTCTCAAAATCAGCAAAATCCAAAATACTAAGTACCCTTTCATTTACTAATCGCTTAATTCTCTCAATGGAGATGTGTCCCAATCTTCGGTGCCACAACATAGAGGATTCCTCATTCACAACACATCATTTTAAACCAGTAGTAACATGCATAGAATTATAAGCAGTGTCATTTTACAAATTAATTGAGTAAAGACCATCAAGTAATGTACCAAAACCAACAATTTCAGATTTATTTGACAAAGTAAAATCAGAATCTGAAAAATTAAAAGAAAAACCCAAAGGTGCAAGTCTTGAAACAGAAATCAAATTCTTAGAAAAACTAGGAACATAAAGGGTCTTTTCTAAACATAAAATAAAATTGCCGCTTAAAACCAAACTGCACGTCCCAATGGATTCCACATGTGAACTCATCTTCCCGCCTGAATAGATGTATTGTTCACTTCCCACTGGCTTCCTTAGGTTTTCCATAGAAACATAGATTGTAGAACCAGAATCAATCCACCATGTGTTATGATTAACACTAACTATATTAGATTCATAACAAATAAATGCAAATGGAGTACCTTTCTTGTCGAGCCAATTCTTAAACTTTGAGCATATTTTTCTACATGTGCATGTGCCCTTTCTTCTTGCAAAAGAAACACTTTGACTCTTTCTTTATGATTGGCTGAGGAGGAATGTTGCCCTTATTTTTGGCATGATCTTTCTTTTTCTTTCCATGAACAAATCAAGTTCACCTTTTCGCCCTTTTCCATCATTAACCTTTCCTCTTCCTGACACACATAGTCAATAACTCATAATTGACCACTTATCCTATGTGTGTTATAAGATTTTGAAAGGGATATTGATATTCATAGTGCACAAAATTGAACCAGGAAAGAATCGATATTCCTCTAAGGCTTTTAATTGATATCCATGCGATGATGTGATCACGAATACCTCTTATCCAAAAAGCTTCAATAAGAACCGTATTATTAGAACAATAGCCTTGATGATGTAGCAAATTGCATCAATAGAGAAAAAGATCCTTGACTTTAGTATGGTCGATAGATATACTGTAGCAGATATTTTGATCTTTATGAACATTACGGAGAGACAGTTAGATCTCTCTCATTTTTCATAAAGATCAACGACATCTGGAAGATTAGTTTCAAGATATCTAATCCTTCCTAATAGCATAATCAATGTCCAAAAAATTAGAAGAACTTTCTCTCTTCCAAACTTTATAAATGTTAATTCAAGAATATCACACTTAATATCGAAATATTCGCAGTTGAATAATTGCAAAGTTCAAACATACATGCTCATTATTCATAATTTTAAATGTCATGTTTTAAATGTAAATCATGTTTAATTCATGAATCTAGAGACATAAAACTTACCTTTAAAGTCCTACTTTAGACTCATCATGTAACCTTTGACAAAACTATCAAATCATGTTCCATTTCTTAATTCTTGGATAGATCAAAAATATAATCCGATATTTCATCCTAATTAATCATACAAATATAACAAAATTCCCGTGGATAGATCTCATTACATCACATATGATTAATTACAAGTAATGTTTTAATGTGATTCTAAAACTTAATATATAATCCTAATTAATTAAAGATGTTGTGGTTATTCCCTAATTAATTAAAATTATATCAATCACTTAACATTAATTAATTCTTAATAAAAACTTAAATATTTGCATAACATAATACAAATAAATTGAATAACAATGCATAAATATTATTTAGCATAATTTTGCATGTACAATAATCATAAATTGATACATACAAATTTCAAAAATAAATAATATATGCATATAATTATTCAATAAAAGAAACTATATAAGCTCTTTAATAATTAATTCTAATGTGCATAAATTATTCAACTTAATATTGCATGCTTAAGTAAGTAAAAAATTAAATACAATTAATAAAATTAACAGAATCTATACATTAAAATTTATTAAATAATTCATGTTCTAAAATAATACAATTACAAAAAATACACAATTTTCAATTCAGCACGTAAGCTAACCATATATATTTTTTAGCACTTTAAATATCAAGAAAAAGTTGATAGCATGGTGGTAGTCCCTTTAATCTCTAAGCACAAAGTCACAGGTTCTAACTTGTAGCATACCATTTTTTTAAAACAAAAAACTGAATAACAATTTCAAAAGGATTGGATTCTGAGAATCGAACACGAAACATTGCACATGCATTTTAGGAAAAGCATGTCTACCGCTGCACCACTTTAGAATTGTGTGACTAAGGTTGACGTGGTTAAAAATATAACAATAGCAGGCAAACGACACAAAAGCCTATGTTTTGTTCGTCTTCAACCCAGTTGCGACCCGCAAACCCGAATGAAAAACTTGACGGTTTCTAACCATTTTTGACATCAAAAACAACATTTCAAATCACAGAAAGCTTAGAAAAAAGATTTCATTCTGATTTTTGAATTTTAATTTCGATTAAAACGTCAAAAACATAATGTCCATATTTTGAAAAAATCAAACTTTATAACAGATATGAAAAGCAAACAAGGCAGAGGCATATACATTGCTTTGATACCAAATGTAAGACTAAAAAAATGATCTAAACATGCTAAGGACTTAAAAAACACATTCAGATCAATACAGCGGAAGCAAAACGGATCAAGAAAAACCAACAAAATGTAAGACTAAAAAAATGATCTAAACATGCTAAGGACTTAAAAAACACATTCAGATCAATATAGCGGAAGCAAAACAGATCAAGAAAAACCAACTTCCCGCCATTGCTATTTGATTCACTCTTCTTCTTCAATTAGGTTCCTATTTGCGTCCAGATCTTTCCCGAACACCTCTAACCTGATTGATGTTCTGTTCTTCCAAGCTTGTTGACTTGTCGCGTTTACAGAGATAACCCGTATTCTCGAAACTCTTACTCACTAAACTCGATGGTGTTTGTATACTCGAAGAGAGAGCAAAACCCACAAATTTTTTATAGATTCTCTTAAAAATGGACGTCAACGACAGAGGAGCACATGATTTTCAGCAATGTTCCAAAAATATTTGAACTTAGCCAAAAATGGACCATATTGAATAATCTCCCATGAAAATAGCAAAGCCTTTTTTTTATTATAAAAAACTTTAAACTATTTTCAACAAACAGAGCACGCCTAATGAAGAAATTCTATTATAATATATAATCCGTTATTTGAGAGAGCATAAAAAGATCCGTAAGTGTAGTATCTTTAATTATTAATATTTTATAGTGTTTTAGAGTTTTCATTAGTAAATTTGAATTCTAACTCTTATATTTTTACATCATTTTTAACACTAGAGTATGAACATAATTAATCACATATATTATTTAATTAATGAGTAAATTTAAATTTTAACCTCTAAACTATGAATTTACTCATTAACTAATTAATACACGTTTAATCAAAATTTAAACATCATAAATCTAGTGTTAAAAATGATATTAAAAAGTAATATAAGATGATATTTTTTCATTTGAATTCTGTAATCTGTTTGGCCCACATCCCACAACAACAGATGAAATACTAATTTCTTTTATTATTTTTTAGCTATCTTTCTTGTTCATTAAAATTTCCAATTGTTAATTAATTATCAAAACAAATGGAGTTTACAATAACATCAACCAATCTTTTTTTCATTAAGTGAAGTCAGTTACATAGATCAAAAAATATTATTATGTTATATCATAAACAAAATAGAGCTTATCATTCATAATTGAGAATTTCTCTCTTTTTAATTGGAAAAAAGGAATTGGAGAATAGATTGAAAGTAAGGGATAGTAGTGTGGGTCTTTATAAGTTATTTTAGATGCAAAGGATGGATGGGTGGTGATAGGAATCTTTCAAAAAGGGTAAAGGGGAAGAACAAGTTGATGAGAGAAGAGAACATCGAGAAAATGAGAAGGATGAACGGATTGATGTCCAAGTGAACCATATTGTAGCAATGGAGGTATGCAATATTGGGAAATTATGCAAACTTTTTCTATCATTATATTTGTAGAAAGTGAAATAAATACCAAATAATAGTATACACACAATTATTAACGGAGTTTGGCCAATTATGCTTACGTCTCTGGGTTGTTAGAGATATTTTATTAAAAAAAGAAATATACAAAATGTTTATAAAATACTCACAACTTAATTATACTCAGAAACTAAAGTTTTTTCTCTCTAAACTTTTTCTGTCTCTCTCTGATTTTTCTCTCTTGTTGTTGGGATGAATTTTTCTTTTATCTATGAACTTCTATTTATAGAAGCTAAAGTCCTCCCTCCACAATCTTTTGCCAATTCAATTAATTTACATTCTTATTTCAACAATTAAAAAACCATAAATTGGATTGTGAATTTGTCAAAGAAATTTCACCTCCTTAGATTACATTTGGACCGCAAGCATCAATAACAATCTTAACTTAATTTGAAACATTTTAACTGCATCACATTTCGATCAATGCATACTTACTCACCATTCTACACCTGAACACAACTTCGTTGTCGATTCACCACTTTCGTTAACATATCAACTTTCTTCTTAGATTTTCTTCAATGTTAGCACCTCATCCTTAAGCAAAATCCTGATGAAGTGATAACAAAGATCAATGTACTTTGTTCTGGAATAGAATGCTGAATTCTTTACCAGATGTATTACACTCTGACTATAACTATGCAAATCACTCTTTTTCTGGATGAATCTCAACTCTGTCAACAACCCTTGAAGCCATATCAATTCTTTACTGGCTTCTGTTATAGTTACATACTTAGCTTTTATAGTGGATAAAACAACAATCTTTTGTATCTGCGACATTCAACTAACAGTTATTGTTTTAACGGTGAATATATAGTCGGTGGTACTTCTTCGGTGATCGACTTTACTTCCAAAGTCTGCATCTACATAGTCTTGCACTTTTAATTCTACTTTATCAAAGTACAAACACTTCTCTGTAGTACTTCATAGATACCTCAAAATCCACTTAACGGCTTCCCAATAAGCAGGCAAGGCCATGAAATATATGGCGAACTAAATCGTCAGTGGTTTGCAGGGTTGCACCGTTTATAGAGATAGAAAAAAGCTGTTACAGTGCAGAGAGAAAATTTGGATTCTCTTAAAAAAGAAGTCGGAAGAAGCCTTCTATTATCGGTATTTTACATGGAGTAACGATGCTCCAAACCTTAATTGGATCATTTGAAACGCTTCCTAAGCCTAAAAGGACATCGTATTTGTGTATCATGGATACAATACAATATCTCAGCTTGTGTAAAACATGGTGACATTTAACATGCTCCAAATTTAATGCACCATGCAAAGATAACCATTGATCTTGTCAAGAATTTGATCAATGACCGGTGTGTTTTACCGGTAATTAACCTTCATAACAGGTGAATTTGGACAGAATAGGTAATTTGAAATTAGGTCCCTCAAAATATTGAAATTATGTTTTGGATTTGAATGGATGAACAGGGTTGGTGCTTGCTGTGGTTGCTGCGGCATCTAAGTACCCACAATGTCTCTGGCTGTTGTGGTGGCTTTGTCTGTTGAGGATGATGAGGGGTATGATTTGGGTTGAGTGGATGAGGGTTATGGGTTGCTTGAATCCGTTGTGTTGCAGGTGTTCTAATTGTGAATTTGTTCTTGGTTGGTGTGGGTTTGAAGTTCATTCTAATTGTGAATTTGTTCTTTGGTTGGTATAAGTTTGAAGTTCAGTCTGTGCTATGTTTGAAGTTCAGAGGACCACCGCGTATAGGTAAATTCTACACCGCGTAACCAAACTGCTCGTGGATGAGTGGAACCCGAACTGCAATGCCTCCATGTGTGGCTGGTCATAGGAAGTAGATAACATTATCGAGGATGGCGGTGATAGTCATGGTGGCAGTGGCATTGGGCAAGGGTGAGAAAGTAAAGGCTGCAACATAGGAGGGAGATGATCATGATTGGAGGCGATAAAGGACTAATAAGCAAAAAGACAAAAGCATAAGGTTTACAAATTAAATAACATATTACCAAAAAAAATGAAAGGAAGATTGAACGCAGTCACTCCTCTGTAATCAGCCGTAATACTAATTTTAGTCCGACCATAATGGGGTGTTCGCAGTTATTTTGGATTGATTTTAAGTTAAAAAGTTAACCGATTCAAATGGTATATATTAGTTTGAATTAGCTCGGCTTAATTTTTATTTTAAAAATAATTAATTTAAATCAATGTCAATTGAGAATTTTATAAGTTAAAAATAATTTATATCATTAAAAAGAAAAATATAAGAAATAAAAGAAAAGAAAATATAAAAATAATCCATTTAACATATATAAAATAATATTTAATTGAGAATGACAAGTAAAATAGGATAAATATGTAAGAAGTTAAAGTTATTAATATAAGTAAAAGTATAAATTTAATAAAAAAAGTTATATTATATAATATTAATTAATTTAAATTATATTTAATTGATTTTAAAAATTAAAATTAAAAATCAATCTAATTTCATTAATTTTAAAAAAAATAAATTAAAAAAATTAATTTATCCAATTTTAATTAAATTTGAATTTGGATTAAATTTAGAAACGCAAGCATCAATGGTCTTAACTTAATTTGAAACATGTTAAACATTACCAAAACATACTTACTCACCAACACCTGACACACTATCATACCTATTCATAAACCAACTTTTCTATATAATATAATGTCATGAACCATAGATACATAGAAATTAAGATACTATGTGTTATAAACCAATTATCCTATATGAAAGCAGTTTTATATCTCTTAATGTTCATTCGGACTTAATTACCGAAGAAAACGTTCATTCGGAATTCAGGTTGGGATTGGATAGAAAATGAGGATGTACCTGAGCTTAATTGAATATTTGAACTGCATTTGTTTTTTTTTAATTTATTTTACTGCATTTGCTTATTGGTTATTACAATGTGGATAATTTTCTTTTATTTCTTTATAAATTTAATTTTGATATACTTTACTATTATTCAATCATGCTCTATTATATTATTAAAAATATTTTTTTTTCACAATAATTACTTCATGCATATGATAATTATGATTGATTAATAGTATAAAAAACTTTACATTTAATCTATCAAAATTAAACACTTTCTATATTTTCATATATGCTTTTGGCTTGTTCTGTTGCCATATTGCAAAACGTTCCTTGAAACACTCATAATGGAAAGAAAAGTTAAGATGAGCAAGAAAGTATTATGTGAATTCAATTTTGATTCGGAGTTTATTCTTCTCTTTTTCTCTCATTAAAAAGTTGTTTATTCAAAATAATGAGGAAAAACAAAGAGATACACCATTTTGACCAATGTTAAAATAAAAAAAAATTAGAGTAAAACTCAATTTTAATCCACCTCTAAACTTAAAATCCTCAATATTTTTTATTCTTCCGTCCATTTAAATTTAACAATGTTAATTTTTAAATTTAAAAATATTAATTTTAAAAATTAAGTTAACGTTAAAATATATTATGATATATTTAAGTCATTTATTTCTAAAATAATGCCATTTGGTAAAAATATATCTAAAAATATACAAATACTTTAAAATAAAATATTATGCATAGACATAAACCTCAAGTTATATATATCATATCATTTAAGAAAAGCTTTTTAAAGTCATCATCAAATCTAAATAAATAGAGGGATGAAAAAAAATTAAAATTTTCAAATTTTAAAAAATTAAATTGATAAAATTTATCACTAAAAAAATTAGTACCAAAATAAAATTTTGTTTTAAAAAAATACTAAAAAACTAGTATTTTTTTCCAGTATTTTTATTAGAATGAATTGACATTGTGTAGTCCCCACAAACAACCATCCTTGAAATTGACTTTAGAAACACATTTTGGTATTCAATTCAGCCAAAAGATCCACGTTAATCTTGTTTGCATCTAATCAAACTTCAGTTTTAAATGACAGATTAGTCGGAAAGATCTACTCTTCCCTTCACGACATGGTCATTTTTTGTTGGACTAGAACTTTGAAGGGTTTTTCCCCCACGTAGTGTCACTATGAAATAGATGGATAAAACCCTTTGGAAAAAAATAAAATAAATAAAGGGATCAAACAAGTGACGAAACTTACACCAAATCAATGGAAAATACATCATCAATCACTTTCTTCCATTTTATTCCATAACATCTTAAATACATACATGATTAGGAACACTCATACTACAGATTCATTCACAAAAATTCTAACCCAAAATAAAGAAAGACAGAAAGACAAAAGAAACAGTGGCTAAATTTTGAAGAAGCACCATGATTAAGAGACTAGTTTTTGGTATAGTATAGTAGGTTAGCCAGTGCCTGTAACTCCAAGGTCTTGCTTGTTCTCTTCTTTACCAGCACCAAACACAGGACCACCTTTGCCTGCAGGATCTGGGACCTTCTCCTGCAGCTTCTCCACCTGAATGCTACCTTGATCCTCCCTTGAACGCAAGTCAGTCCTTGTTCGATTCTCTCCTCCTTCTACTGACTCATATATGGTTGCTGTTTTACACTCTTTTGGCTGTGCTCCTTGTGCCCCTGACATCTTTTTGCAATTTGCAGTAATCTACTTCCTTGGTTTTCACTTTTTGTTCCTTCCAGCCTATGATTGAACTCTTTGCAATGGTCTTGTTATACCACACGAACATACATATATATAGAGTTGGGCAGTAAGAGGGTGACACTGACAGACTTGAGGCAATGCAACCCTGCCAAGATCAACCCACGTGGAATACTAGCACGCCAATGGAGTTACACGTGTGCTAATTTGTGCCACATGGCACTTGTGCTCTTACTTGCTGTCACGTTTTTGTAGTTTTAAGTTTTTTTTAATGCAATTCAGTGGTGTTTTACTAATTTATACACATCGATTAATTTACATTTTTAATCCGATTAAAAATCTACATTAAGATTTAAATATTTATAAAAATATTTCTTTTAATCTAATTTTAAAAAATTAATGTAATTAAAATTTATATTTATGACCATACTTTACTTAATACTCACACATCACATATTCATCAACAAACCCCTTAATTGTGATTTTAAGTTCTTTAAAGACAGTTTGTTTCGAATGAAATATTATAGTTAAAATTTTTCTCTGGTTGTTAAATATTTATTAGTTTATAATTTAAATAAATGTTAAAATCCACTAATTGTGTGTGTATATATATATATATATACCCTGTTTGGATGGTTTTTTTATCCTTATGTAAATTTATGTTCTGTTTGGTTATATCTGAACTTGGTATGTTTTGCTGAACCTAGTAATAGTATAAATGATAACCAAAAACCTACTACTAAGTTGACTCCTCACTAGCTCATTCTGATTTTTCAATTTAATCTACTCGATGTAGAATACAATATGAAATTATTCAGCAAAAATCAAGATTTTACATGAAATTATACACAGCCAAACCAACTAAAATGCCTAGTAAAGCACCAGCTATGACTTCAACCTCAGTATGTCCAATAGATTCTTTTAATGGGAGTAAACCATCAGCGACCAACTTTGAGATTTCTTCTGCATCTGCTGAGAAGCCAGAGGATAGTAGCTCCCCATCAGTAGACCTTATTTTGCTTCCTGATTTAACTAATAGACCTCCATTAACCTGTTGTGGTTCCAAAGAAGTGGCTTCTTGGGACAAAAGGGACTTCTCGAGACCTTCTACATTTAGGGGTGTTGATAATCCTGGTTGAGAGTTGATCAAACCATCTCTATCTTTGGAGCGTAAAGAGTTGACATGCATCTGGAGCAGTAGTTTGTTCAGTGTCCTAGCATGAATCCCTACTTCTCTTCTTACACCCTGCAAATCACAGAAGCCACACTCTCAATTGTCAGCTAATCAGGTCACATTTATAACAAAGACAACCAAGTTCTATAAACAGGACAGAATGACAAAAAGAAAAAGATTTTGCAATGTTAGAGATATAATAAAGTCATTCATGTGTCTTCAACTAACAACTTAAGCTTTTGGAAGAATTGGTTCATGACATGCAAATTAATATTACACATCCACAGTTGTACTGGTTAGTTTTCACCTGTAACAACAATTAGCTTATAGAAACATTCTTCCAGCTGGACCTAATCAACTGACTACAGCCAATGTTTTGTCTTAGTGAGGATAAAAGTGGGTTTAGAATATGCTAGTGCAGAAGGGTCAAACAAAAATTTTCAAGAAATTTATAATGCTTCATAAGATATAAGTAAATTATAGGGAATGCAATGAACAGCACAATGTGTGACTCGCATGTTGGGATCCTTGCAACATGTTTTCTTAAGCGCAAACATGCAATATATCCTCATGCAACTATACAGGACATGGTTATAATATGATCAATGCCCTATGGATAGTTCAGGCTTGTCAATCGGATAGTCCATTAAAAGTTTTTAAGCAGCCAATAATGAAAAATCAAATCTTGATTGTAATGAATGGTTGCTAAATGAGCAGAACTAGAGAACAGCTATAGAATGGAAAGGAATTATCTATCTTGAAAGGACAAGACAGTGACAACCAGATCTACTTGCAGGCTGCATCACAGCAACCCTCTTTAAGCCTTCACCGGATCCTAATCTGAGGACCAAAGCTATCTATCCATCATTTGGCACTTGAAACAATAAAGTAAATATTTTTGACGAATTTATTCAAGCCCAGGCTGACAACAAGTTTCTGGTTATAATTTCTCTCCCAATTGTAACCCCAAGTGACATCCTTTGCTTACTTTCCTTATAGAACCTATATTCATTTTCATTTCTCTTTCTATAGGATAAAAAGTTAATGAAGTGCCAAGGTCAAAGCAAGTGAATCCTATATGAAGGAGAACAAAAGAATTACCTCATAAAAGCAAGCTGCAATCTAAATCTAAGCATGCAACAAAAACCAAATTACCAAAATTGTTGATAACCACCAAAGGAAGGGACAAGCATTGTCCAACTAAACAAAATATTTTAAGATGCTCCTTTCAATACAGCCAAAGATAATTACTTGCCTCCACATAATTATTTAATTATTTCAGAGAGAGACAGAGAGGAAAGAAAAATGATAAAACTTTCCAATTATGCAAGCTGGAAACACTCTCAAATTTATTAAATCATGTTCCTAATCCTAGGAATGAACCCCAAGTAGCCTTGAAACACACACTGTTTTAGCCTTGAGGCATGTTTAATAGGAATCAAAACAAGAAGAAAGATTAAGAGCATGTTAGCTTTTTTTTTCAACTTTAAGCTGTTGCACAAGTAATCAAACGTGTTTGGGTGAGCATTTAAAAAAAATCAACAGCTTATTTTTGGAGAAAAAAGTTGTTGGAGATCAAGCTGTTGGGTGAGCATTTTTTATAAAAGTTGTTGGGATTATTTCCCACTTTGAGATATAAATACTATTTTGTCATCAATCAAATAACTTTTTTAATCAATCAAATAATTTTTTTAATCATTTTATACTTATTTTGATAATTTAATGTATAAAATCGATTCTTTTTTATACTATCCAAACGAAACAGATTAGTTTAAAATCACTTTTCAACTAACATATCCAAACATAAAACTTTTTTTCTTATAATCAATTATAACAAAAAGCTTTTATACAATAATCGATTATTGAAATAATTTAGTTTTCATAGCTATCCCAAACATGCGCTAAATATTATTAGCACAGGGCATGCTACAATGTAACATAAGTTAGTCTCAGAGATCTTCATTGACCACACATACAGAACCAACTTACCACAACCATATGATGCCTCCCTTTCCCTGCATCATTGGTTTGGCCAGTGGAGACTGTCAGACTGTCTTAAAAAGAAAGCTACCCTTATTTTCTTTTGATTTAAGTCTGATTCAAGTCGCAGTCTTCAAAGCTGCAACTAGTTCCCTCCAATAGCAATCCCCTGCCTGCATAAAGGGGTTACCATTGTCTTGTTCTGTTGCAAATCTTAATAACAACCTTTCTCATACAACTATTCAAAATAGTGAAGTTTCCCTAACTCCAGTCTGATTAACCCATACAAACCATATTTAAAGCCTAGTATCAAACTACTACTTCTAGAAAAAATCTTTTTTGATCAAATTCTATCTTTTCAATCTTAAGTAATCACTCTACATTTATTAGTTCCACCATTTTACTAACTCATTCCAAAAATAAAAAGACAAGTTAGGCAGCTCTTAAATCTACCATGGCAAAGAAACTCGAAAGATAACAAGTTCATAATCAAAGTGTTATAAGTAGCTTGTATTTAGTTTTGGTCTTTGACAATGACACGTGACCCAACCTGACAAACCTGTGGTGCAACACAACAAGGAATTTCATAGAGACTATGTAGTAGCAGCCCCCCACAGTACGGACCTATATATATATCTTGTTAATCCAGTTGTTAGGTCATCTTATAATATCATTCACAGTGAGCATTGTGTATATTGAAATTAGAGTTTGAGTGTTGAGGGGCTATTCCTTATAATTTTAATTGGTCATAGTGAATTTTCTGTGTGTTTCACCCTGGACATAGGCCTACCAGTTAGCTGTAGGGGTAAAACCACATAAAATTCTGTGTCATTTTCTCTTCTCCTTATTTTCTGCTGTGCGTCTGGTTATTACACAAATGTTTCACCAACATATGTAGTTAAAGCAAGTAAGAAGCTATAAGTGGAAGTTAGAATTAAATTTGTTCCAGTTGACCACGAAGGTAAGAATTCCACAAATAGTTCAATCATTCATTAGAGACAATCGCATAGCAACAATACTCAATATCTTAATAGATCTTAATTTTAATCCTGCCTAAGACTCCTCCATGAAGTTTGATATGGTCCATGGACCACCATGGTATTTGTCAAATACACCTCACAAATTGTGGGTTTATTTTAATTTCTAAGTGCAGTTCAAATCTAACATGCTTAAAAGGACATAACAAAAGACATTCACGTGATACAAATACATAAAGGGGAGAACATAATATAAAAGACTAGATGAAAAGCACCATATTTGACATAAGAATATCATATTCATACCTGAGCATCATACATAATGAGAGCAGCATATACAACTGTAAGACCAAAAATGGGATCGGAGAAGCCTCTACATTTGGAAATTATACAATTAAAAATAACACAAGCAGAATTATTTTAAAAAAAAAAAACTCTTGAAGTTTTAAAAAGATACATAGAGAATTGACATGAACCAAAAACCAAGCTAACACAACCAAATTATGTTACCTCTCAAGGCCAAGGAATGTTGCAGTAGCCACTGTTGCCTATCCATAGGAAAATGCAAAAACAACCTTGTGAGATTGACAGTGAAAAACAAACTCCCCAACTAGGTGAAAATCAATAATTCGAGTGGCATAGGTGAAAATAGGATTAACTGATTAAGGGTTGGCAAGGCCATACAGAAGAGTGTGTTGATGGGAACCCTCCAGCCTGAATAACAGCCTTGATATCAAACTCTTTGCCATACAGAAACACAGAAGTGAATGGCTTAGAAAGCTGCCCAATCAATGCAGAAGCACCAGCTGCAATCAGAACCTTAGCAGCAGAGGATCACAAAAGAGAAAACAAATGCCAATTCAGCATATAAAACAGGAAAAACAAGAAGTGGGGTTGATGAAAAAAATAGCAAGAAAAACCAAAACTTGAGAGAAACCCAGAATTTGTAGAGGCATCTAAACAATAAATCTCGAAATGGGGTACCTTGTTATGAACAATTTGAGAGATATCATCAAAATCAGCACCAATAGAGGAAATTCTGAAGGTGGAGGCTTTGGCCTTCCTAGGAAAATGGAAGGGGAATTGTTGTTGGTGAAGAAGTGGATTCCTTTGTTTCAGTGGTTGGCTGAAAACACAGGAAATCTGAGAGGGAGGAATGGCACAGAAGCTGGAATGGTGCAACATTATCATGGTCTCTCTCAATCTTGTTCTGCACCGCTCTCAGTCAAACATGAAACATGTTCGATTGAGGTGCCGCAGGTACGGTGTGTGAGGCAAAAACGGGTTATTTATTTTATAATATGTTTTATTTATTTTTGTATAATATTGATATCTATAATTTATAACTAATATAATGGGGATTCCAAGTTTTTATCTAAATTTAAATTTCTTAAAAATGTTAGCATCTTATAATGAAAATAGATACTTATCATAAAAAAATAAGATATAATCTCATAACTGTTAATCAATTTTTTTATAATAAATAATTTCTACCCAAAATTTAAGAATTGTTAATTAAAATAAACATTTTTAAAATTCAAAATAAAATTATGTAAGTTTGTAGAAATTTAAAATTAACAAACTAATTAATTACAGATTTGCAGTATAATAAAAAATGTGAATTTAATACCTGCCAATCTACTAGTATAAAATAATTAGAATTTTTTTCGTGTTCGCATACTATTGCTTTTGCTTGTGAAAAATAAATGTCATAGGTGGCGATAGTGAACCTACCATAATAATAGCATACAATGACACCATTATATTAAATTTTCTTTAATAAAACGTTTGTAAATATTAATTTATTTTTACTAACACTTAAATCAATCAATAACTTGTATTGATTAATTTAATTATATAGTTTATCACTATTCATAAATTTATATCGTGCACTCTTCATTTTCCCCTTCTACATATTTTTTTACGTCTATGATTACTTATATTAAAGTTCTGTACTTCAATTTGTTTTCCCTATAATATCTCTTTTATTTTTTGCACAACCATAACATCTCTACTCATGATGTTTTTGTCTTGGCATGTCAGTTAGGGACTTTTGTCAGTTTGAATTTGGAGGTCTTTGTACATGTTCTTGTTGTTGTCTTTGACACGTTTTAATGGGATTCCATTTGTTTTCTCATTTTCTGCTTTAGTAAGGCTAAATTTGTCATACATGTTTTTTATTAAGTTTGTGTAGTGTTAAATATCTTTACAGTTTGACCATTCAAGATCATTGATAGTGAAGTTTGCTTAATGATTGTTCAATTGCATAGTGTTATGCGAAGAATATATATATAGAGAAAGAGGATCAATTTATATCGAAGATTTTTTTTTATATTTATTTTTAATTATTAGTTTTACTTTTATCTAATAGTTATTTTTAATAAAATAATTTTAACCATTAAATGAAAATAAAATTAATGGTTAAAAATGAGTGTATTTACATTAGTGTAATTGATCCTTCTTATATATATTTTAAACATGTATTTCTTTTAAATTTTTATTATTTAATTATAATTAATTTTCTCTCATTTTTTTATATTCATTTTGATTGTGTCACCTCATAAAATGTAAAGATATATGTGATTTAATAATGTGTTACAAGTATTATTCAGAAGAATAAGAGAGTAAATGTAACATTTTTTCTATTTAAGAAAAAAAGAGTAAATGGAACATGATTTTGGAAGGAAAATGTTTTTTTTTTACAATTCAAATGAATAACTTTGAGACAATTTAGATAAGTGATGAACGTCTCTAAAATAAGTGAAGATTTTAATTGCTTATGTAATGATATTTTTCTATTACACATAATGACTTGAAATTTGAATTCACCACATAAGTAATAATGATCATCACTTATTGCCTCATTGATCACCATATGGTGATCTTTGTGTAAGATGTGGTAAATTCTAATTTCAACTTATTATGTGTTATAAAAGAAGATTACTACATAAATAATTAGAATCACCACTTATCTTAGACGCGTTCACCACTAGTTTACGTTGTCTCAAAGTTGTCCATTTTGAGTTGTACAAATATTATGATTGATTTTGGAATTGCTTTTTTAATTTTGAATTAAAGTGGTATGCACTGCCTGTATAAAGAATATACTCACATCTACTAATATTTTGACATATTTGCTTTTATTGAGTAAATAGTCACTTCGATCCTTAATAAATTTGCCACTGATCATTTTCGTCCCTAACAAACGAAAATATCATTCGTAATCCCTAATAGTTGAATCTGTCTATCACGTTAGTCTAGGCGTCAAGTTCGATCCTTTTGACTTAACGGAATTTATGATCTAGCATGTTAAGTGCGTATGTGGCACTTTGTGAAGCTGACGTGGCCACTAGTGGAGTAGAAGCTAGCAAAGACGCTACAAATTTGGTTAAATTAGTCCCAAAAAACCTTAATCCCCCAAATTACCTTAACCCCCCCCCGGCCAAATTCCTAAACCCTAATTAAACATATTTAAACCCAAACTTACATAGCTAATTTTCCTCCCATTTATTTAATCCCTGGTGAAACGACGCTGTTTAACAAGGGCAAAGGGGAATAACTCGTCTCATCCACCCCTTATTTTTTCCCTCCAACTTCAACTCTCCCTTCCATTTCTGAGAGATTTCGCTGCAACTCTAACACCCCATAACAACCCGTTTTGCAAATTGAAACCTCATTTTGTGAGTTGGAGTGCAATCTTATTCATTAGTCGTGTGCATTTTAGCAGAAAATATTCAATTACTAACCCCAAGCTTTTGTGTTTTCTGGTTTTTTATAGAAAGAAGGTGAATGTATTAAATTAAACTAAGGTCTTGTGGTCCCTATCTATTCCCTGTTGCCTATTTTGTTGAATAAATTATGTTCAGTGCTAAATGTTGTGTGGTGTTGTGTATATGATATTGATATTGAAATTGATGTGTGTATTGTGTATGGTCCCAAAAAGTGAGAGTGAATGTGAATATAGTATTGTATTTTATTAATGTTTAGTAGTGTGTGGTCCTTAGTGTTTACTAAAGTATGGTGGTTTTGTTGATTTGTGTTGTAAATGGACCTATTCTTCACTCTTATATTGCATCATGGAGGACATTTGTGAGATAAACAAATGGTAGACTTGATTATGCAAATGGTGAAATTAATGAGGATGTGCCTAAGGTAATTTTATTGGACCTAATTGATGAGGACAGAAGTGAAGAGGAAAGAGCTGAGAAGGAACAACCAAACTCACAACCTGATGTAGAACCAATCCCACAACTTGATGTAGAACCAATCCCACAACTTGATGTAGAACTATTCCCAAAAACCTGATGTAGAACCAATCCCACATTTTTGAACCAAATACACAACCTGTTGGAGAACTAAACCCAAAACCTATTGCAAAACCAAATTCAGAACTTGTTACTAAACCAAATCTACAACCCGATGCACAATCAAACCCACATCTTGACATACAGGCAGAGGAACAACATGGCACACAACCTCAATCCCCACCTGCATATGATGCTGACTTTGGTGAGCAAAATAAGGACTCGTTATGATAATTATGAAAGTGCTAAAGATAGTCTTTACAGGCTTGCACCATTTGAATCTGATGATGAAGAACAAGAAAAAATGCCAAGGAAAAAGAATAAAGGCAAAGAGAAGATGCAAAAGAAGACAAGCTACAAAAGTAAAGAGAAGATGCAAAAGAAGATAAGTTGCAAAGGAAAAGACAAAGCCAAAGTGAGTAAGCAAAGGCAAAGAGAAGATTCAAGTGTAGAAGAGTCATGGGAACCCCCTCCGCCACCATTTGAAGGCAACACCACATCAAGGGCATCCTCCACTAATGATCATAATAGTGACCAAGAATAAGAAGAAGTCACCATGGTTACCAATTTGAAGAGTTGTATTCATCAATCTCTACAGATGATGAGATGCCCAATGTTAGAAGAAGACAATGTACCATTTATTAGAAACAACTCCCCATTCCACCATCTATGCTACCATTCATGCTACAGTCCATTCTGATGTCCATTCTACCATTTGCTCTGCTGTCCATTTCCTTTCCTTTTATAGACATGTGTTAATGGTTTATCAATACCACACCTAATATCCCTCTTACTTTTAATTCCCAAGGATGAAGACCTTCCCCCACAACCTTTACTCCTAATCTTAGCAGGGTCTTTCACATAGGCTTCATCACCATTAGGTCCATTACTTGCATAACAATTTTGCACACTATGCTTTTCTTCAAGGAATACAGTATCATTCTTAAGATTTTCCCTTGTTGCCTTATAATCTTCAGTAGTGGGATAGGCTAAGTTGCATAGTTGCCTACAACTATCAAGAAGTACACCATATTGAGTTATATACAATGCATCCCCCCATCACTAATTCTTGGTCAATTATTCCATCAAAATCTTCCTTGGTAATTTTGGTCCATCTATCAAGTGTTAGACATTTCGACCACTGATTCATATCTAAATGCACCATCATAGCTATTGTATGAACACATGAAATCCTAAATGATTCCATTTTTTCACAAGAACACTTCAATTCATTCTGGTGTGGGTGGTATGAAATGCACCATTTACTTATTGAATTTTTGTACTTGCACACGATGAAGATGACATAACTACAAGAAAACATCAAATTTATAGTGGATTTTTTGTTGTGGATTTGAATCCACCGCAATTTCGATGGATTTTGCAGCGGATTAAAATCCGTCTCAATTTGCGGTGGATTTTGTGATGGTTGCGGTATAATTTTGCGATGGATTATCCCCCACAAATAAAGCTCTGACAACATTTTTATAGTAAATTTTTTTTTTTGTTACTTAAAAAAGGTTTGCAGCGGAATTATCCGCCGCAAAATTAATAAAATATAATTAAAAAATTTAGGAAAAAATTTAAAAAATTTGCGGTAGATATCCGCCGCTAAATCCTCTACAAGGTTAAAAATAAATTTGCAACGAAAAAATCTGACTCAAAATTGATAAATGTAATAAAAAATATTAAAAAAAATTGCGATAGAAAAATCTGTAGCAAAAAACTACTACAATTTTAAAAATAATTTGCAACAAAAAAATTTACCGCAAAAATTGATAAATGTAATTAAAAATTTGTTAAAAAAATTTAATATTTTTTTGCTGAGAAAAAATTCGTCTCAAAAAAGCTGCCACAATTTTAAAATATATTTGGGGAGAAAAATCTGCCGCAAAATTGATAAATGTAATACAAAATTCGAAAAAAATATTATAAAATTTTCCGCAACAAAAAAATCCATCGCAAAAAACTATCATAAAATTAAAAATGAATTTGCGACGAAAAAATTTGCCGCAAACTAGATCTAAAACCTCTCCCCTCTCTCCTTTTCTCATTTTTCTCTTTCTTCTCTCATGTCCCTCATTCTGCTCTCTCTCTCTCTCTCTTTTCTCTCTGGTTTGTGGCTGAAGAATGAAGAAACAAATAGAGAATGAAGGAAATCAAGGGAAATAGAAGATAATAAAGCCAAGACCAAGAGGAAGAGGATAGAAAAGGCAAGACGAAAGTGATACCAAGTTAAGGTAAGGAGTTTTTCTCATCATTTCTATCCATTTTCGTTTTCTTTCAAACTAGATTTTTAATGAAATGATGATATTTTAATTGAGAATGAAAGAAATTAGTGTTTTAAGTTTCTTTTAGGTTTATGAACTTGTTTGGTACTTGGAATCACTTAGAGATTGGATTGGAGTGATCAAAATCCAAGATTTTGGCCCTAGGAACAGTGTCACGACTCTTCAAAGTGAGATAAAGAGTTTCTGGCCTAGAAACACGGTCCATGTCTAAAGACACGAGTGGGGCTGTGTTCTCCTCTGCCAGAAGAATTATGTGAACAACGTTCACAAAGTAGGACACGGGGTAGGTCATGTTTGAAGACACGGCTCGTGTCTGAGACCAAAATTTTTAAAAATTACATTTTGATCTGAAACTGATGGATACATAATTTTTTAATCCAAGTTACCAAAATACAAACTTTAAACCTTAAATCGAATTATTGGAATTCATTAGATTGTGAAAAGATTATCCATCCAAACAAATTTGAGAAATGACTTCATAATGATATTGAATCATATGTGTTTGAATCATATGAGTACTAACAATCAAGTGCTGAAAAAATGTAGTTCTTGAATGAAATAGGATCATACCATATTAAGAGAGATGAAAATTTTGGAAATAATAGTTATTTGGATTGAAATATTTATACAAGTATAATTTTAAAAGTGAGATAAATTATACAACATATGTTGTGCATTTTGCATTTTTGTATTTTGATTTAAGTGTAAAAATATCATTGCAGAAAATGGTAGTTCCAGAAAATCGTAGATGAATGTATAATAGGACTCATTCGGGCCGTAGAAGACTTACACAATAATTTGTATATGGAGTTGAAGAGTTTGTGAATTATGCATGTCGATCTTCCTATTACTTAAGTGAATGAATAATTAGGTGTCCCTGTTTGATGTGTTATAGTAGGAAATTGTTGAAACCTGAGATTGTGAAAGTTCACTTGTATAAAAAAGAATTCAAACTTAGGTATTGGTATTGGACAGATCATGGAGAGGAAGAGCCTCATCCAATTAGTGTAGATATAAACTTTGATGTGAACACTACTAAAGTCCTGTATTAGATGAGGAAGACGTGGTTGATAGATATCAAAATATGGTTTGTGATGCGGCTGGAACAGACTTTAAGGATTTTAGGAGTTGTTTTCAATAGAGTGTTGAGGAGCCTCCACATCTAGAGGCCGAAGAGTTTTATGATCTATTAAATGTTTCAAATCAGCCATTATGACCTGGATGCGAAACTCATTCTGAGTTATCCTTGGCAGTTCAAATGTTAAGCCTCAAATCTGATTATAATGTACATTTATAGAGATATTAAGAGAGGTTGCTCCACCAGGATCACAAATTCCTCTGAATTACTATAGAACAAAGAAATTGGTTGCTAAATTCGGGCTTACTTCAAGAAAAATAGATTATTGTGTAAATGGCTGTATGTTATACTATGATAATGCTAGACAATATAGGTTTTGTGGTACTAAAAGATACGAACTTCGTAAAACTAGTAATGGAAATAACAATGAAGTTCTGGTGAAAAGAATGCATTATTTACTTCTTATTCCTAGGCTCAAGAGGTTGTATTCCTCTATGAGCTCATCTGCACACATGAGATGGCATGCTGAAAATAATAAGAAAGAGGGAGAGATGTCTCACCCATCTGATGGTGAAGCATGGAAGCATTTTAATAGGACATATACTAAATTTACAATTGATCCTAGAAATGTTAAGCTTGGTTTGTGTGCTGATGGTTTCACTCCCTACAATCAATCTGCTTCTCTTTATTCTTGTTAGTCTGTGATAGTCACTCCATATAATTTACCTCTAGAAATATGTATGATTGTCTCATACATGTTCCTAACATGCATTATTCCCAGTCCTAACAATCCCAAGAGCAAGATTGATATTTATTTACAACCATTAATCGATGAACTGAAAATTTTATGGGTGGGTATTTTAACTTATGATGTGTCATGTAAACAAAATTTTATGATGAGGGCTGCATTGATGTGGACAATAAATGACTTTCCTGCATATGGAATGTTGTTTGGATGGATGACTGCTGGTAAATTAGCATGTCCATATTGCATGGATCAAACAAAGGCATTCACTTTAAAGCATGGGGGAAACAATTCGTGGTTTGATTGTCATCGTCAATTCTTGCATGTTGATCACATGTTTAGAAGAAATAAAAATGCATTTAAGAAGAAAACTGTAGTGAATGATTTGCCTCTACCAAGATTATCTGGACATGAATTAAGTGAGATTGTTAGTGCCTTTAGTAAAATAATTGAAATGCAGTTGTGCAAACACCATGGGTATAATGTTTATCATAATTAGACTAAGCAGAGCATATTTTGGGAGTTACCATACTAGAAGGATAATTTAATTAGGCACAATTTAAATGTCATGCATATTGAGAAAAATGTCTTTGATAACATATTCAACATTGTTATGGATGTTAAGAGGAAAACGAAGGATAATGTGAAGGCAAGAATGGACTTAAAAGAATGTTGTCAATGACAAGAATTGGAGCTTATTGATTTGCCAAATGGTAAGATCATGAAACCAAAGGCTAATTATACTTTTACGAAAGAGCAAAAGAAATTGTTTGTGAATAGGTGCAGCATTTAAAAATGCCAGATGGTTATGCTTCGAACTTGGCCAGATATGTAGATATGAATCAATTACGATTGTTTGGGATGAAGAGTCATGATTGTCACGTGTTTATGGAGAGTTTGCTTCCAATTACTTTTTCTTTATTGTCAGATTAAATTTGGAAGCCATTGACTGAATTGAGTCAATTTTTTAGAAACTTGTGCTCAACGACTTTAACGGAAAAAGACATGCTCCAAATGGAACAGAACATTCTAGTGATTTTGTGTAAATTGGAAATGATATTTTCACTGGGTTTCTTTGATTCCATGGAACATTTACCAGTCCATTTACCTTATGAAGCAATGGTAGGGGGTTAGTTCAGTATAGATGGATGTATCCATTCAAGAGGTACTTAAACAAGATAAAGAAAACAATCAAGAACAAAGCTCGGGTTAAAGGTTCTATTTATGAAGCTTATTTGATTCAAGAGATATCTCATTTCTGTTCATTTTACTTTGAGTCTCATGTTAAGTCAATGAGAACTACAGTTTGACAAAATGATGATACAGATGAAAATATGTCAATAGAATCGACTTTGTCAATTTTTAATCAACTCAGCTGAGGTTATGGAACATAAAAAATACAGTGACTAAATGATGCTGAGATGAAATCTTTAACATTGCACATCTTACTAAATTGTAAAGAAGTTGAACTATACCTTAAGTAAGTAGTACTATTAATTTAATTTTAATTATAAATGTATTGCTCACTAACAATCAAATCATAAACATTCAATTTTTTAGTATTTTTTTTACAATATTTCAACATTCCTAAGGAACATTCAAATGAAAGAATAAATGCAGATTTTATAGAGTGCTTCAGAAGTTATGTAAGTATTTAAACATTACTAAGGATTGGTTTTCCCAATCATTACATATGATTTAGATCATTAACATTAACTATATTTTTTCTAGGTTCACAATCCACAAAATATGGTGAATAATTCTTACTTGCATGATTTGGCATGGGAGCCTAGTAGATATGTAACATCTTGACCTATGTATTTTGTCAATGGAAATAAATTTCACACAAATGCTTAGTTAGATGAGAAGAAAACAATCAATAGTAGCGTGTGTGTTAAAGACTCAACTAATGGTGAGCATGAAAATGATTACTATGGAATACTAAAAAATGTGGTTGAGTTAAAATATCCTAGGGAACCAAAAAAAAGTTGTTCTTTTTAAATGTCAATGGTTTGATCCTATGATTAATAGAGGTACAAGAATTCACAAAGATTATAAGATTGTCGAAGTTCGACATACTAGACGATACAAGAGGTTTGATCCTTTTATCCTTACTTCTTCTGCGAGACAAGTGTATTACGTTCCTTTTCCTGGAAAGAAAAAATGATAAGGTCTAATGGTGGGTGGTAATAAAGACCAAGGCAAGAGGTCGAGTTGAAATTGAAAGTGCCCAAGAAATTGCTTTCTAAGATGATATTATGACTCTTATGGATCCAATTGTTGATGTGGATCTCATTGACCACTTGCAAGACACTAATAAGGTTTTTAATGTAGTTCAAGATGTTGTTTCTAGTAAACATGATGAAAATGATAAAGAAGAATAAAGTTTTAATGACGACGATGATGAAACATATTCCAATAATGAATATGAAACAAATAGTGATGAGGACAATGTTTCCTCATAACTGTGAGTATAGAATTATATTAATATGTTATTGTTATTAGTTATACATTATTGTGTTGCGTTTGAAATTATATTTTTATTATTTGTGTAGATGTCATCGTCATGAATAGATAAGGGGAAAGGGAATGAGAAGGAGAAGCAACAACCTCGACGTCTTAGAATCAATATAGGGAGGCCACCTAAGGGGCAAACATCAAGATCATCTCCACCCTCAATTACAATATCACCCACTACAAGTTTGCTTCAGCCACCATCTTCTGAGTACGTTATGATACCCACACCTAGATCCAAGCGTCCATCACATACTTCCCATTCACCGCATGGTACAACATATGATTCTAGGTTACTTACTATTGGCTCGTTACCGAGTACTCGTGAGTCACCAGGTACCCGTGATTCTAATGTTCCCATTTCTGCAATAAATCAAAGCAACAAGATGTTTGTTGAGCTCGATGGTGATTTTGGGTATGTGTACAACTATTTGTTATTCATTTATAGTTATGCGCATTCAAATTTTTTATTGAGAATATTTACATTTTCTTTTTTTAAATTGTATCATAGGTTTCTGCCATCTAAACTTGCTACTGATGCCATAACAAAGATTATACGATCTAGGTATAATCAACCTTGGACATCTTGGGGAGAAATACCCATGGATACTAGAGAAATGTGATTTCGAGAGTTTCAAGTATATATCATTTTTTATTTGTTTAATTATGTTTATCTGTCTTGTAATCGTGCAATTTTTTAACTTTAATGGTATTTACAACATATTTTTTAAGGGTTATGTTTAGTAGATGCCTTAGCATTATAACCATATGTGTAACACCCCAAATTTTTTATATCTTAAACAGTAATTTTACAGTTAACAGAATTTTATTATTTAGTAATTTCTGGATACTGTAAAATTATTTTGTTTATTCATAACAAAATATTTGATCGTTTTGAGTGATTTACTTCATTTGAAAATAATAATTTTTGGGCTGAAAAAAATCTTTCTGTATTTATTTCTCTTGACTGTTAATTATTTTTAACAATTTGACTTGATTTTCATACACTATCCATCACCTATAATTTTTACTCTCATTATTTTCTAAAGCTAAATACCATTCTAAACACTTTTCATTTAGAAAGTTTTTCCAAAATCTCACTCTAAGTTCTTCAAAATCCCACTTTTACCTTACTTTCCTAGAGGTAAACTTTGATTTTTATGGTTTAAATTCATGTTTATGATTTTCTAAGCCATGATTGTTCCATAGTTTGTTTAATTTAATCCAACCATAGATCTTGAATCTACATGATATTCTAAGCAACTTTCATGTTGGAGACTTTCTCAAAATCATTCATCTTCATGGACTTTCTTCAAGAGCCAAGTTATTGAGTTTTTAAGGTGAAGTGTAAGAAGACTTCAATTCTTATCTCTTTTTCATGATCTAAACCATGTTTGATCCATGGTTCCTCTTAATCAAGCTTAGTATACTAATTTCTATGTATTTTGTTTTGAATTTGAGAAGCCCTTGGTGTTGAAGGACTTGGAAAGATTGCAAAATCAAGAAGCTTTGAGGATCTTCAAGAGGTAAGAGGAGATCCATCTCACCAACCAATTATGGTGGTGGGAGAGGTCTTATATTTGATGGATTATGAATTCATGTGAGAATTCCAATCCATGGTCATGTAATAATTAATTGTGTGTTTATGAGCTTTGTTTTATTTTCTTGTGCTTTGATTATTTTTGTCTATGCTTAATATGCTTTGCATGATTTTATGGCTTTGATAGTATGCTTATAATATGCATGATGAGTATATGGCATGTTTGTGATATTTAAGATGAAATATATATATGTATGCCATGATGTGTGGATGGAAAGAAAACTAATCTTGGTCCCAATGGCCAAGGAAGAGCTACAGTTTTGATGCCCTTGATTTGGGTCAATGTTAAAATTTTTCAAGAACAAGGGAATTAAATTTTGATCCCTAGAACAATGAGAATTTTCTAGCAAGACACCTCAAAATAGGTGTTTACAAATTAATATGTTTATGGAAGAATAAAATTGGTTTGATTTGAGGAGTATGAAAAATGAACTAAAGGTTTGTTTTTTTTAAGAAAACATGAACACAAATTTTAGAATGAAATTTTATTAATTTATTTTGTGTAGAAACAAGAATGGAATTTATTTAAGTTAGAAGAAAAATATTTCATGGTTCCAATGGCCATCTATAAGATTTTGATAATTTAGAAAAATATTTTGATGCTATGAAATACAAGAATTTTCAAATAAGGATTTTTGAAAAGGAAATTAAGTGTTATAAATTAAGTGAAGTGGAATTTTCATAAATAAAAGAAAAAGAAGATTGAAAGTATTGAACTTCAAATTAATCAATTTTTAGAAGTGATTTAGAAATGTAAAGAAAAATCATTCGTAACTTAAAATTTCTAACAGAGAATTTATTTATTGGATTTTGAAAAACGTTAGGAAATTTAAAGTTAAGAAACAATAATTAAAATAACTCAATATGATTTTGTAGGACTAGATCAATAAAAATTGATTTTGAGAAAATATATATTAAGGAAAAGATTTTTGACTAAAAATGAAAAAGGATTTGCAAAGAAAGTGAAAATGAATTTGAACAAATGGGTTTGTTATATGACCAATCGGTACTTTGGTTTTGAAAATAAAACTTTAATGATTTTGTTTGTGTAAAATCATATCAATTTAAAAGAAAAAATGTTTTGATAATTTTTCAAATAGTAATGCCTAGATTTTGATGAAACAAAGTAATTTTTCAAGTGAAAATATAATTGATTTAATACAAGAAATTTGAAAAGGGAATCAGAGTATTTTACTCACTTGAAAAATTAAGTTTTGTAAACGAAAATATTTTCAAACTTCAATTTATTTTGAAGTAGGTTAATTTGGAAATGATTTGGGAAAAATGGAGAATATAATAGTATTTTGAGAATTTACTCAAGTATAACTTATTTTCAAGTTTTGAAGTACGTTTGAAAATTTTATGATTTGAAACATTGATTTATATCAATGGAAAGGTAATTTTGAGGATTATATTTGAAAAAGAATTTATTGAGTAAAGAAACGTGAAAAAAGATTTTCTTGAGTAAGAAAATGTGAAAAATGAAGTACAAAGTCATAATATTTTGAGAAAGGATGAAATGAAATTTTTGAAGGTTAAGAAATATTTTTCGTAATAGAATTGTGGTGAAAAATGATTTACGTATCTTAAAAATAATTTAGAATATAGTAAAATATTCCTACGCGATTTAAAATATGTTAAAATATTTCTACGTGATTTGAATTATGTTTAAATATTTTATGTGAGTTTAAAGATTTGACGTACTATTGAAAAGTCACTATGTGATTTAAAAGTAATAGAATATTTTTACGGTATTGTGAAAATGTAACAGAAACGTTTCAGAATTTTGAAAACGTAATAGAAGTGTTACGATATTTTTGAAAACGTAACAGAAACATTTTAGAATTGTGAAAACATAATGAAAATGTTACGCAATCTTGTGAAAATACGGCGAAAGTATTTTATAACTATGAAAACATGATAACATGATTTTGTGTTGAAAATAGTATAATTATTTTTAACATTTATGGACAATTATAGAAAGTGACATGTTTTACCTATGATTGGTATTTGGTGCATTATATATGCATTGGAAAGAGATGTCTTTTTTGAATTTGGTGCATTATATATGCATTGAAAAGATTTGAATATTCAAGGGGTTGACTTACCGATATACTTGTGCATTGTACAAATGAAATTGAAAGATTTGGCTCAAAAGGGTTAGACTTGAACCGATAAATTCGTGCATTGTATAAAATGATAGCTAATAGCTATTATGGCCCTTGTGGTCAAGAGGGAATGAGAATTGATAGTGAGGTCTATGATGGATCTCAAGGGCGTTGAGGCGCGGCGGAACTTTCAAAGTTCACACCAAAAGAGAGTACCTGGCCACTTGGAAAAGAGCTTCCTGATCATTGCAACGCATTGACGATATCCGACAAGAACACGATTCTTTTCAACGACCGGGAGATTGTCTTTGGGCTAAGGTCAACAATTGACCAGGCATTTTCTCGAAATTGTGAAAACCTCTATGGAGTTGTTTTTGAAAAATGAGTCTTTGTGCATATGCATAATCCGAACATTTATATCTGTGATATATTAATTGAGGAATATTGGTTATAACGATTGTTATGAATACTTGATGATGATGATGATAATGCTATAACATGATTATGGTATGATCTATCTATGATATTGTTAAATTTGTTATCTCTCGTCTCTACCATATTGGTATTGGTGTAGATGATCTCACCTCTTTGTTATATTGTTTTGCTATGTCTGATAAAAAATCAAATAATAGAAAGATCGAGTTGTCTTAGACATAACTCTTCGATGGATACTCGAGATTGGTGACAACAATAAGGAGTGGACATTCAGACTGAAGTGTGTAGTGTTGACAAAGGAACAAATGTCGATGCATCAAGATGAACGGAAAAAGGAATAAGTATGTTAAATTTTTTGTTAGTGTTGTAAGCTTATTAAGTAGGACCCACATGGGTTTGAAGTGCTATCAAAAAAGAAAAAAATAAGTCTGTTAATTTTATATTTCTCTTTAAATTGTGATATTAATTGGTGTTAATATTGCATAATAAATAGTTAAAATATGATTTTCAATATTACCTAATATTTTTAGTAAATTTACGTTTCAGTAAAGAAGGAATTTTGAAACCTATCTTTTATAACTCAAACTTTGTGCGAACTTATTTTCAGATTATGAGTCGGAAGTCAGAAATGTGATGCCCAGAGCTAGGGTGTTACATTAGTTGGGCCCTAGAGTTAGGGTGTTACATTAGTTGGGGTTAGAGCTAGGGTGTTACATTAGTTGGTATCAGAGCACGGTTTGAGTCTTTTGGGGTTTGTGGTTAGGTCTATTTTGCTTGTGTTGTGTTCTCTGTGTTTGTTTTCTGAAAGGAAATAATGTTATTTATAATGGATATTAGATCCATTGTATTTCAATCCGCACGCCTCGAAAAAAAAAAGGAGAATGGCTCGGGATAGTTATACTTGTGCGGAAGTGAAACATGTTACTAGTAATGCAAATGCAAGTGCAAAGCAACGAGCAATATGGAAAGATGACTTGCACGAACAAAGGACCGCTGTTCAAGTTCTCCAAACTGGAAGTTGAAGTTTAGGATCCGATGGAAGAGAATCAGTCTTGGAATATAAGATTTCGTAATTTTGGAACCTGGTATTTTTTAGGATATTGAGAAAGTAATTGATTTCGATGGAAGATGAATTTACAACCATTGAGGAAACCAAAAACAGTAAAGGATGTGAAAGAAGGTACTTCATGAAGGAATGTACGTCAAGAAAATAATTTGTGGAAAAGTTGGACACATTTCCAAATAGTATAATCTCTGATGTGTTCTTTGAAAATAGAGTTTTCTATTAGTAAAATTTTAGATAGTAAGGGAAGTTGTTACTCTGAATGAACGGAGTGTTTTGCGAAAGATTTAATCAATGGAGATTGCATCATTGGAGCTAATCCTATAAACCATACTGAATATTTCTAATAACCTATTCCTTATGACATATGATTGAGTAGATCAATTATATATTCGAAAGTTATTCGTTATCCTCTTTTGTTTACTTGCTTTCTATTCTTAGCTATTCAAGTTATTCAAATTGTTGTTATAGATCAAATCTTTGTATTAGTTTGATCTGTTGTTCAAAAATTTTGTGTTAGTTTGATCTGTTTCATAAATGAGATCGTAAATTTGAAAATGGATTAGTTATTTTTCAACCATATCCAATGAGATTATTTCAACAGATGTGTGAGTAATCCGTAGAAAATTCATTTTTTAAAAATCGGGTTACATCCATTCTTTCTTGGATATGTTCGATAACCAAAAGTTCAATTCGTTTTGTTATCTTCCATGATGTTTTCTTTCATCTCCTTGAATCAAGGAATATCTTGCAAGAAAGGATATTTTTATATTTGTATCCGTGTTAATGTATTTGAGTAACGCAGCAGAAGCGTGGTGAATTTTTCAAAAGATTGGAACAATTCTTCTATGGGAAAACTTAAGACGGTAATGGAAAACCGTAGAAAAAAATTTGTGGAAGTATCCCATATAGTCTTTGGAAAGAAGAACTTTTTAGTGAGATATTTCATTAAAAGCAAAAATCTAGAATATGTAGTGATACGAAGATAAGGAAATTTTAAGTAATACATTACATTAGCTAAACATTACATTGCATTAGTTGGAAGTTATCTGAGAAAAACTATTCTAGGCATGAATGAAGATCGGTTGTTGTTATGTTGATATCAGAGATATGGAAATTCTTTCTTTCTGGAGTAACATTCAACATCTTCAGTAATAACCAACAAAATCTCTATGATAGGAGTCTGAGATATCTGTTTGATCAGGAGAAGTTGAACATCAGCAAAGAGATTTTGTGGGATTAGAATAGTATAGCAAGATGTAAGAGATGAAACTTCATGGGAATTGAAAAATAAGATAAATGATGAATAATGTCATTATTTATTCCGAGGGTGTGAAATCATGGTCATGAAATTTCGAGAACGAAATTTCTATAAAGAGGGGGAGTATTGTAACACCCCAAATTTCCTATATCTTAAATAGTAATTTTGATAGCTAATAAAATTTTACTGAGTAATTTTTGAATCTATGAAAATTATTTTGTTTATTCCAACTTAAGATATTTGATCGTTTTGAGTGATTTACTCTAGTTTGAAAATAATAATTTTTGAAATTTTAAAAAAAATCTTTCTGTATTTATTTCTCTTGTTTGTTAATTATTTTTAACAATCGACTTAAGATTTTCATATGTTTTTTAATATTTGTGATTTTTATGAATGATTATGAAATTTTTGAATTTGTGTGAGCCCATGGTCCTAGGTGGTAGCCGAGGTGACCTTACGTGAGCCAGTGGGTCTTTAAAGTAAAATTTTTTCTACGCATAGAAAAAATTATACTGTTTAGACGGAGACAGGAGATCTTACTAAACCTGAATCTGGAAATAGTTTTAGAAAATTTGTTTTGTACTGTAATTAATTATCTAGATAAAAATACAAAATATATTCTTTCGTGGGATTTTTAGTAGATAAAAATAGAAATTATATTGCTTAAGTCAACATTGGTGGTTTCGATATCATTATTGATTCAATTAACTTCTGTTAAGAAATAAATTTAATAAAGAAACATAAGATAATCATCATTGATTTAATCAATGGTGTGAGAATAAACTTAATTATATTTGAAGTTTCAATATCAACTAGTAGATTTAATCAATGGTGTAAATTTGATTATATAAAGTGACCATTTACAACCATTGGATTTCAATTAATCAAGGGTGGAGATTTAGTCTTAAAAAGTGACAAAGACCATTTATGATCATTGGATGAAGAATTAATCAAAGGTGAGATTTGGTCTTTAAAAAGGTTATGACTAATTATAACCCTTGGATTTAAAGTTTGAAGAAGTAATCTTGACCCTTTATTTTGGAGACACATCTAATGGCTAGAATTTAAAGGAGAATGATCCAATGGCTTAGATTTAGTCTTCTTAAAAATCAAAAGTCTACCTAAATCCTAACCATTGAATTAATCAATGGCGAGAAATGCTCTAGATGGTAACTAATAATTATGACAACTTTTCATGCATAATGATGAAGGGGGACGATTTTGGAGTGTTAGGAAGGAGGAGACATGTTTACACAAAAAATGTATAGCCTTTTTAGGCCAAAGAAAAAGATGACAATTGATGGAAGACTTTGTGCATCATGTGATAGCCTTCAATTATGCCAAATGAATTCATATCTCTCCATTCTTTCACTCCCACGGCAGCAGCACCTTTGGTCACACTCTCCATATTCATTTTTCTACTTCACAAAAAAAAGCCTCCATCTTATTCTCTCAAAATCCCAAGAACCAAGCAACCATTTTTCCTTCCATTGGTTCGGTCTCTACACCCAAATACACTATCCATTACCTATAATTTTCACTCTCATCATTTCCTAAAGCTAAACACCATTCTAAACACTTTTCATTTAGAAAGTTTTCCCAAAATCTCACTCTAAGTTCTTCAAAATTCCACTTTTACCTTACTTTCCTAAAGGTAAACTTTGGTTTTTATGGTTTAAATTCATGTTTATGATTTTCTAAGTCATGATTGTTCCATGGTTTGTTTAATTTAATCCAACCATAGATCTTGAATCTACATGATATTCTAAGCAACTTTCATGTTGGAGACTTTCTCAAAATCATTCATCTTCATGGACTTTCTTCAAGAGCCAAGTTATTGAGTTTTTAAGGTGAAGTGTAAGAAGACTTCAATTCTTATCTCTTTTTCATGATCTAAACCATGTTTGATCCATGGTTCCTCTTAATCAAGCTTAGTATACTAATTTCTATGTATTTTGTTTTGAATTTGAGAAGCCCTTGGTGTTGAAGGACTTGGAAAGAGAAGCAAAATCAAGAAGCTTTGAGGATCTTCAAGAGGTAAGAGGGAGATCCATCTCACCAATCAATTATGGTGGTAGGAGATGGTCTTATATTTGATGGATTATGAATTCATGTGAGAATTCCAATCCATGGTCATGTAATAATTAATTGTGTGTTTATGAGCTTTGCTTTATTTTCTTGTACTTTGATTATTTTTGTCTATGCTTAATATGCTTTGCATGATTTTATGGCTTTGATAGTATGCTTATAATATGCATGATGAGTATATGGCATGTTTGTGATATTTAAGATGAAATATATATATGTATGCCATGATGTGTGGATGGAAAGAAAACTAATCTTGGTCCCAATGGCCAAGGAAGAGCTACAGTTTTGATGCCCTTGATTTGGGTCAATGTTAAAATTTTTCAAGAACAAGGGAATTAAATTTTGATCCCTGAACAATGAAATTTTTAAGACACCTCAAAATAGGTGTTTACAAATTAATATGTTTATGGAAGAATAAAATTGGATTGATTTGAGGAGTATGGAAAATGAACTAAAGGTTTGTTTTTTTTAAGAAAACATGAACACAAATTTTAGAATGAAATTTTATTGATTTATTTTGTGTAGAAACAAGAATGGAATTTATTTAAGTTAGAAGAAAAATATTTCATGGTTCCAATGGCCATCTATAAGATTTTGATAATTTAGAAAAATGTTTTGATGCTATGAAATACAAGAATTTTCAAATAAGGATTTTTGAAAAGGAAATTAAATGTTATAAATTAAGTGAAGTGGAATTTTCATAAATAAAAGAAAAAGAAGATTGAAAGTATTGAACTTCAAATTAATCAATTTTTAGAAGTGATTTAGAAATATAAAGAAAAACGTTCGTAATTTAAAATTTCTAACAGAGAATTTATTTATTGGGTTTTGAAAAATGTTAGGAAATTTAAAGTTAAGAAACAATAATTAAAATAACTCAATATGATTTTGTAGGATTAGATCAATAAAAAGTAATTTTGAGAAAATATATATTAAGAAAAAGATTTTTGACTAAAAATGAAAAAGGATTTGCAAAGAAAGTGAAAATGAATTTGAACAAATGGGTTTGTTATATGACCAATCGGTACTTTGGTTTTGAAAATAAAACTTTAATGATTTTGTTTGTGTAAAACTATATCAATTTAAAAGAAAAAATATTTTGATAATTTTTCAAATAGTAATACCTAGATTTTGATGAAACAAAGTAATTTTTCAAGTGGAAATATAATTGATTTAATACAATAAATTTGAAAAGGGAATCAGAGTATTTTACTCACTTGAAAAATTAAGTTTTGTAAACGAAAATGTTTTCAAACTTCAATTTATTTTGAAGTAGGTTAATTTGGAAATGATTTGGGGAAAAATGGAGAATATAATGGTATTTTGAGAATTTACTCAAGTATAACTTATTTTCAAGTTTTGAAACACGTTTGGAAATTTTATGATTTGAAACATTGATTTATATCAATGGAAAGGTAATTTTGTGGATTATATTTGAAAAAGAATTTCTTGAGTAAAGAAACGTGGAAAAGATTTTCTTGAGTAAGAAAATGTGAAAAATGAAGTACAAAGTCATAATATTTTGAGAAAGGATGAAATGAAATTTTTGAAGGTTAAGAAATATTTTTCGTAATAGAATTGTGGTGAAAAATGATTTACATATCTTAAAAATGGTTTAGAATATAGTAAAATATTCCTACGCGATTTAAAATATGTTAAAATATTTTTACGTGATTTGAATTATGTTTAAATATTTTACGTGAGTTTAAATATTTGACGTCATCTTTTGAAAAGTCACTATGTGATTTAAAAGTAATAGAATATTTTACGGTATTGTGAAAATGTAATTAAACGTTTGAGATTTTGAAATCGTACTTTGAAGTGTTACGATATTTTGAAAACGTAATAAAACATTTTGGAATTGTGAAAACATAATGAAAATGTTACGCAATCTTGTGAAAATACGGCGAAAGTGTTTTATAATTATGAAAACATGATAACATGATTTTGTGTTAAAAATACAATATAATTACTGTTTAACCAGTGTATGGACACTGTATGAGAAAATGACATGTTTTGCCTATGATTGGTATTTGGTGCATTTTATATGCATTGAAAAGATATGTCTTTTTTGAATTTGGTGCATTATATATGCATTGAAAAGATTTGACCAAGGTGTGAGGGTTGCTCTTGTACCGATATACTCGTTTTTGTACAAATGAAATTGAAAAGATTTGGTCCGTGGGGTTGGACTTGACCGATAAATTCAATTAAGCATTGTATAAAAGATAGCTAATAGCTATTATGGCCCTTGTGGTTGAAGAGGGAATGAGAATTGATAGTGAGGTTTATGATGGATCTTGGGGCGTCGAGGGCTCTTTACGGTCGACCATTTGGTAGGCGAGTACCCTTATTTATGCATATGTTGCAACGCATTGATTGTATCCGACAAGAACACGATTCTTTTCAACGATATCCTAAGATTGTCTTTGGGCTAAAGGCCGACAATTGATCGTACATTCTTCTCGAAATTGTGAAAACCTCCATGGAGTTGTTTTTAAAAATTGAGTTTTGTGCATATGCATAATCCGAACATTTATATCACGTGTGATATATTAATTGAGGAATATTGGTTATAACGATTGTTATGAATACTTGGATGATGATGATGATAATGCATAACATGATTATGGTATGATCTATCATGATATTATTGGTCATGGTTATCTCTGTGTTGCCATATTGGTATCAAGATGATCTCACCTCTTTGTTATATTATTTTGCTATGTCTCATCTTGTTAAAATCAAATAATAGAAAGACCCACACCTTAGATAACGGGTCCATGGATACTTCCGAGATTGGTGACAACAATATGAATGGACATTCTATTGACTCGAATGTGTATAGTGTTGACAAAGGAACAAATGTCTATGCATCAAGATGAATAAATCAAAGGAATAAGTATGTTAAATTTTTTCGTTAGTGTTGTACCATGCTATTAAGTGACCCGTTTGTTATGGGGTTTAGTTATATCAAAAAAGAAAAAAATAAGTATTTAATTTTATATTTTTTTAAATTGTGATATTAATTGGTGTTAATATTGCATAATGAATAGTTAAAATATGATTTTCAATATTACCTAATATTTTTAGTAAATTTACGTTTACTAAAGAAGGAATTTTGAAACCTATCTTTATATAACTCAAACTTTGTTTGAACTTATTTTCGTTTATGAGTCTTAGAAATGTGATGCCCAAGCTAGGGTGTTACATTAGTATTTACAACATAGCTTTTTAGGGTGTTACATTAGTTGGTGTCAGAATTAGAGTGTTACAATATGCGGAAGGCATATAATAGTCATAGTTCGAAGAGACTATCAAGTTTCCTAGGGCAGACACGTAACTTAAATGAAAGACCTTTTTGGATTGGAGAAGGTACATGGGAAGACTTATGCAGGCACTGGACTAGTAGCGTGTATAAGGAGAAATGTCAACAAGCAAAGATGAATCGTGCTTCTGACACTGGTGGATGCTTGCACACTGGTGGTTATATTTCTACTGGCACCCATGCACAGAAATTGGTAACTATCATCGTTAGTTGTTTAGTAATATATTTTATTATTTTGTTATTAACTTATTTTCTCATTATTACAGGCTAAGGTTTGGGGTATAGAGCTCACAGTTGATTAGACCTTTCGTCACGTACATTTGAGGAAAGAAGACCGTACTGCATGAGTTTCTATAAAAGCTAAGGATTTATATGTTAGTATTTTTTTTAAATTATAAAATTTAATATTAACTCATCTTATAACAACAGTCATAAGAGGTTTTTTATTTCTATCTTTGGGAAGAATTCAAAGTAAAGGAATCTAAATAATCTTCTCAGTGCTCAAATGAAGAAGAGGCATTTGGTATACAAATGACCAGTCGAAAGTTTTGGATTAAAATTGTTGGCGAGATAAAGAAGGATCGTGTTTATGACCTTGGTTCTCAAGCATCTATCTATGACCATGGAGAGTCATCCTCCTCAAGGCTTGGATCAAGTCAAGTTCCTGAGCATGTTATTAATCAAGTTAAGTAATAGCTGCAACATTTTTTATTAATTGATTTGATGGATGTAGTCAATCATTTCATTTTTTGTATTTTTGGTTAATTAATTTATTTGTGGAATGAATTGATAAATTTGTATTTACATATATTAATCAGTTTAAGGAACAGTTGCAGCAGGAGATGTTGGATTAGGTTCAGGAGATTCAACAACAAATGGAGCAGCAGAGCCAACAACGTGACCAACAACGTGTGGCAGCATGGAAAATGTGATTTGAACGATACTGACGTCAACAGCAACAAATGATTGGTAATATGCTAAAATCATATTTACAAGCCGCTGGTACTCAGCCAAGCCAGTAACAACCACTAATAGAAGAAGACAATGAGGATACTGAAGATGATCATGAAGATGACAATGATAATGATCATATGAATTGAAATTGATGTTTGAGTACTGTATGAATTCTGATAGTTCTTTTAAACTTTGTATTTGAAGAAACTTTGATTAAGTAATATAATTTATTATGTTTGTTTTATGGATTGGTTAAATGTATTAACAAGTTGAAATTGATATTTGAGTGTTATTTTGAATGTATTGACAGGTTAAAATTGATGTCTGAGTGTTGTATTTATTGATAGTAATATAATTGTGAATTTTGAACATTTATTTTAAATATTTTTAAAATCCAAAAAATTTGCACGGATTACGCCACAAAATCCGTCGCAAATCCGCATAGAAAGACAGACAAATCCGCTGCAAATTTGGAGTGAAAAAATTCACCGCAAAATCCACCGCTAATTTGCGGCGGATTTGAGACCATTCTGGCAACAATTTTGGCATGTTGCCGGAGCGATTTGTGACGGATTTGCGACGGAATAATTTGCCGCAAATTTGTGGTAAAAATTAAAATTCACTGCAAACAAAATTGCAACAACCATTTTTGTGGAGGTCACGAATCCACCGCAAATTTACAATTTGTGGTGGATTTTAAGTAATTTGCGACGGATTTATCTTTCACAAATCACAATTTTTTTTGTAGTGATCTATGTTTCCTTAAAATCAATTACCTTCATTGTTGCTACCTTCAACAGCACACCATGATACAAATAACATATTTCTCTGGTCAAGACCACTGAAGCATGCCTCTCCAGCCCTTGGCACTGAGTTTGCAACACAGGTCCCCCGTAGTTAGATTTGCAGTCAGCTAGAACTTCCATATGCTGTAAATAAGTCAAGCACCTTTGGAAATGAGGGAATTAAGACAAACTATAACTGGATTCTACAAATCTGCCTATTTGGGCATGCAAACCCTTACATCTGGATGTAGTCCTAAGACCAGCAAAGAACTTGCCACGTATATATGTTGCTGCCCACATCATCTTATTTTCATAAATATCTACAGCCCATTTATTTCCCTTGGTCATTCTTCTATGAGATCGTAGATGTCCAACACACTTAGCCCCACTTCGTTCATGGTTGTAATCATAAAAAAAAAACAAAAAAACTAACAAACCATAGTCCTATTTGTACTTCAATGCGAACATGAAATTGAGCCCTACATCCACACCTTGTCAAAGTTGTTGGCTCCTTCTCACGGTTAGGCATATTTAAATATTTACTCTGAAGTTGATCCTGCCTAGAGCAAACAAATGTTCGCCAAAAAAATTCCTTCTTCTTGTTTGGACCAACCTTATCCTTCCTTGTCTCAAATCCATTGCATTTGCATTTTCCATTACAAATTTCAAACACTACACCATGGGCCAACAACATTTACAATCTCAACATTTACAATGCATCACATCTCTAATAAACCAGACCTGACCTCACAAATGCACAGCTGAAGATTGACAAATCTTAAAAAACACACAATACAACCGTCTACACCAATGGGACATCAAAACCCTCCCATTGGCCTCCCTCGAATCACCTGGTTGAACTCCACACCGAACCAAATGGACGATTAAATATTTTTTTATTTAAAAATTTTATTTATTTATTTATATTATTTATTTAGATTATATTTATTATTTATATAATTTATATTTATATTCTTTATATAATATTAATAAGAAATATTATTATTATTAATTTATTATATATATTTCTTAGAGTGCACCACAGAACGACCTGCAACAAACCAACCATGATGTTTTGTCTACAATTCTAGATTGTTGGAAGCAGGCTAGTGCGAGCGTAGATAACTAAGTCAGCTTTTATTATGTTCATTGGGAATCGAGAATCCAAGATTCGTTGATTCTACTCATTTTCTTTAAAGCCATTAACAGAACCGATTTTCTCTCTCTCTCTCTATCAGTGTGTGTTTGATTGTTGTTCCTCTCTGAATTCCCATTTTCACCTGAACCAACACAAGAAATGGAGTTTCAGAAGATAAGGGTTGATAACCCCATCGTCGAAATGGACGGTATCACACTGCAATTCTCACTTTTCTCTCTTTATTTCACTTTGTTTTTGTTTTTGTTTGTGGGTTCTGATGATTGCTAATTCAGAGATGAAAAAGATGTGTGCTTTAATCATTATGGGGAACTGGTCTCAAATGGGGTCTCAATTACAATCATCCTTTTTGAAGTTTGATTCTGCGGTCTCAAATGAGCTAATCAGGGATGAGCTCAAATGGGGTCTCATCCCTTCTTAAGTTTGAGGTTAGATTTTGTGTGTGTGTGTGTTTGATGTGATTCAATCATCATTGAGAATTAAGCTCAAATGGGGTCTCAATCATCCTTTTTGAAGTTTGATTGTGCTTTAAGCATTATAGGGAGCTGACCTCAAATGGGTCTCATTTCTTAAGTACGATGTTAGATTTAATATATATATATATATATATATATATATATATATATTGCTTTTTGTGTGTGTGATGTAGAGTTTAGAAAATTCTTTTGGTCGGCTAATCAATTTGAAGCTAGTAGTAGTAAGTAATTTGTAATTTTAACAAAATATGGATATAGTTTTAGATGCTTGAAATGTCATGGCCTTAATGAGAATTTTGAATCCATGAAAGTGCTGATCATATTATAGATGGAGAAGATAGGCCCTGTAAAAGATTATAATTAATGACCTCAGTTACAATGCTAAAATCCGCCCTCATTTCCCAGTCCATGGAGCAGATAGTTTTCTGAACTTTAGCTTGCATACGTTGGAATGATGTTTTATACGGCTTGTGGATCATTGCTGACCTTGCTCATATAGAGGTCCTCTTATAAGTCAGAGCAAACTGAATTTTATTGGTATGAATGTATGTGGGATGTAGTTTTCTTAACAAACTTGCCTTCAACACATTTTATTAGTACCTACTAATAAATTTGTCTTCTGAATCATTTGATGTTTACTGTGCGTGAGTTAAATTACTGATTTCTTAAACTTTAGACACTCATTTCTAACTTTTAGCTTGTTATCATTATATGCTTGGGGCTAATAGGTATTAGAAAACATCATTGACTTCCATTTTTTACTGATTCCACTTTCTTGCTCTGAATAATGTTTCCTTGTTGACACATGTAGGAGATGAAATGACTCGAGTAATTTGGAAACTTATAAAAGATAAGGTAGTTATGTCTTGTATCATCTTCATGAAACTAGTGTGCCCTAGACATTATGGGCATTTTATCTCTTCTGTGGTTTTATTTTTGCAGCTTATTTTCCCTTATTTGGAGCTGGATATTAAGTATTTTGACCTTGGCCTTCCTCATCGGGATGCCACTAATGATAGAGTTACCATTGAAAGTGCTGAAGCTACACTCAAGTATGTCCTCTAATTTTGCCTCGGAGGCTTCTTTGCATTTCTTCACTCTGGAGATTATGTATCATTTTGCTGTTGCAATCAGTCACTTATTCTGCCTTTTCTTCAATTTTTATTTGTTTCTTCCATGATTATTGTTAAGATCAACAATTGCAATAGTGTTAAAAGGAAAATCCTCCCCTATCCTGTTTATTTCTTAACCCAAAAATAGCTTGAAGGATGCTGGCTCTTCTCTTATTTGGATTTCTGCTAAGGTATCACATTTATCTATATATTTTAGAAATATATTTTCTTAGCCAAAATTGCCATGAAATTCTGAACACAATATAAATGTATAGCTTTAATGGTTGAAATGTTGTTTTTCACTCTCTTATGCATCTGTTTCTTAGCAGAGGGTAACTAAAATCAGATTTAAATGCCCCCCAATGTGTTGGTTCAACAGTAGATGAACCATTCATCTCACTCAAAGCTTGGGTTTGAGTCTCACCCGTAGCCCTCTGGCATGCTGGTATATCTATGTCCCATAGATGAATCCATTGTGGACGGCCCCCATTATCAATTTTAGAAATAGGTGCCATGGGGGTTTCTCCAGATGTGAGGTGTTAAAACTGGGTGCAATATTCCCTCCCAATAGTAGTAGTTCTGTGGCCTAACTGCCTCCCATTATACTTATAAAAAAAGTATGATTTAAATGTTGATGAAGACTCAATATTTAATATGCTCAAGTCTGTACATATGACATTGTAGAATACTGAATTGTTAGAAGAAGCACGTAAGGTTAGAAGGAAAGAAAGATGCACAACAAGAGATGAATGCGTTTATGTAGTTTGGAAAGAGGATTATGGTATCTGAATGTATTTGGGTTTGGTTGAAGTATTATTAACTTAAATAAATTAAACTAATTTATGTTTTGAATGTTCTCTTTTTCAAATTTTGTGGAGAATAGAGAATTCTTCCTTGTTTCTGTTTCCATGTTAAACAAACTTCTCTTACATGCTGAGGCTTCCTAATATCACCATGGGATTTCCTTTTTCTTTTATTGCAGGTATAATGTAGCAATCAAATGTGCAACTATAACTCCAGGTATTTATGATTGTTCTAATTTGGAACTATACATATCTTTCTATGGTCATATTAACTTTTAGGGTTGTGTTCTAACTTGTTACCCATGCATTATAACTAAAATTCACATGCAAAGGCTTTCTTTTTTTATAGATGAAGGTCGCGTCAAGGAGTTTAACTTAAAACAAATGTGGAAGAGCCCAAATGGGACAATCCGGAACATTTTAAATGGTAATTAAACTTTCCAATGGTTTTTGTAACCCTGCTATGTGTACTGAATTTTTTAGCTGACATCCAGGAGAACATTCAATCTCTATGTCTTACAGGTACAGTTTTTAGAGAGCCAATTATCTGTAAAAACATTCCTCGCCTTGTCTCAGGTTCATAAATTACTAGAACTTACTTAATATATGAATTTTACTTTATGATAGCAAGTGTTAATTCCTATCTGACTACTGTTTAGGGTGGACAAAGCCAATATGCATTGGAAGGCATGCTTTTGGAGACCAATATCGAGCAACTGATACAGTTATAAAAGGCCCAGGAAAGCTGAAATTGGTGTTCGGTAAATTCACTATCCAGTCAACTATTTGTCTCTTTCTCGTGACTCAAGTAGTTTACAAATACAATCTTGATGAAGTTGCAAAATTGCTCAACAAAAGCTGAAACTTTGATTGCTGTCAATTCCTAATAGATTGAAGAGCTAGAGTCTATAAAATTAAAGTATCTTACGAAGTGCAGTTGTGCGTTTACAGTACCCAATGGACATGAAGAAATTAAAGATCTAGAGGTCTATAACTTTACTGGTGCTGGAGGCATAGCTTTGTCCATGTATAATACTGATGAGGTTTGCATTTGATTGATGCTTCTTTTTATTATTCTTCTCAGAAAGAATTTATAACTGCATTGGCTATATAATAATATTATGATGTGTTTTTTATCAAAAAAAAATAATATTATGATGTGTTTGATCTGGAAACAGTCCATTCGAGCTTTTGCTGAGGCATCAATGAACATTGCTTACCAGAAAAGATGGCCTCTCTATCTTAGCACTAAAAATACCATTCTAAAGAAATATGATGGAAGGTATGCCAGTATATTTGTGGTTCATCTACCTTTATATTTTTATTTATTTTCAAGTCTAATTGAGATACTATTGTAATTGTAGTTAATCAAATTCTCAAGCACATATTTTTACTCTTTACTTTTGTGAAGATTCAAGGACATTTTCCAGGAAGTTTTTGACACTCAATGGAGTCACAAGTTCAAAGAAGCAGGGATATGGTCAGATAAATTGCTTGTCATGCTAATCAAAACCTTTTTCATAAGTAGATTGCTAATTCCTATGGCTGGATTCTTAGGTATGAACATCGTCTTATAGATGATATGGTTGCCTATGCTCTTAAAAGTGATGGAGGTTATGTATGGGCCTGCAAGAATTACGATGGGGATGTGCAGAGTGATTTCTTAGCTCAAGGTGGATATCAATATGCTCTTGTGACCTTCACTTAGTTTTTAGTTCTTGAAAATTTTGTTTCTTCTGTTAAGAAAGTGGATGAGTGAAGGTTTTTAAAAATTCCTCACTAACACATATTATGCTAATATGATCTGCACAATTGTTTCCATTGAGCAGGATTTGGTTCTCTTGGCTTGATGACATCAGTACTGGTATCACTTTTCTAACCCCTTGCAATGTTTCTCTTTTCTTTTGATGCATACATTCTTTATTTCTTTCTCTCTGTCATTCTTCTTTTGGTCACATCTCTAGCATGGATGTTCAAGAAGCTAAATTTGGTAACAGGTTTGCCCGGATGGGAAAACCATTGAAGCAGAGGCAGCCCATGGCACTGTTACCCGTCATTATCGAGTTCATCAGAAGGGAGGTGAAACCAGCACAAACAGTATAGCATCAATTTTTGCCTGGTCACGAGGTCTTGCACATAGGTAATTATTGAAACTCATCCGATTAAATTTTTCTTTTCACTAGAATCCATAGAATTTGATTTTTCCATTATAGTTCATAATACAGATGGAAGGCTAAGTAGATCAATTTTTGCAGGGCAAAGTTGGATGGAAATGCTAGATTGATGGACTTTACAGAGAAACTGGAAGCAGCTTGCATTGGAACAGTTGAATTGGGAAAGATGACAAAGGATCTTGCGCTACTTGTTCATGGGCCTAAGTAATTTCTGTCAATGTTATAGTTCTTTCAATGCTAGCTATTCTGTTTGGTTTTTATGTATTACAAATTAAAATCACTTCCTCTTTTTTGTAGGGTTTCTAGGTCCCTGTATTTGAATACTGAAGAGTTCATTGATGCTGTAGCCAAGGAGCTGAGAATAAGATTATCCACGAAAGCAAAGCTTTAAAGTTCAAGATGAATGTGGGCTATGTGGTTTCCAATAAATTTTGCCCTCCAATGCTTAAGCTTATTTGTGGCTAATGCCTTTCTCCATTTTCTTTAATTTATACCTTGGATTTTTACTATAGATTTATCAGCAGTTTGAACGAAATTTTTGAAGGTTTGATTTATGATAAGACATAATGACGTCATTTGATTTATATAACTGACCTCACCTAATGAGAAAAGGCTTGGTGGTTGTTGTATTTATCAGCAGTTTCATGTTAACTAGTGCATGCAAAGATCACATATTGCTCAATTTATTTGGGAAATCAAATGAATTTAGTGAGTATATATGTCTGTGTGTGGGAGCCTATCAAGTGAGAGGGTGATTTATTATAAGAGGAACAAATCTTGACTATCACATTTAACATGTGGTCAAAAATAAAATATAAAGTCATGTATTGTTTTTAGTGGTCGTGTGACCTTTTAAGTAATTTCATGTAAGATTTTATAGTCATGATTTATTTTTCTTATCTCTCACAATAACATTTCACCCCTTACAATAAAACATTGATCTCACATTCTCACTTCAGCACCCTGAAAGTTTGTAACCTTCTTACCCACTTCCAACATTTCTAATGTCTTAACCACCTTCAACTCTTCTAATGTCTTAACTTTTGTTTGTGACTAAGTAAACAGGACTCAGGACTCACTTCTACACGGGAAACTGACTTATGATGTTATGCTCATCTGGGTTCTCCAGTTCTTTTATTTGTCTTCTCTTTCTGGAAGGAAGGGAGTTGTATTGCTTTTCAGTTAAACCTTTTAAGTATATTCCTTAAACACAATGACCAAAAGTCTGGACACAATTTATTTTTAAACAAAAAAGGGCGGGTGGGGAAGGGAATCATTATTAACACCCACCTGATTGCATTCTGCTTCAGCTCATTAGAACTCATCGTTTCAAGAACTCGTAATGTAACTCAATCTCCAAAATGATAATTATTAATGCCTAAATACAATCCTCTTATTGTCATGAAAACTGAATTTTCCAGGCAATAGTGCTACTTAGGAACCCCTTACAACCATATTAAAGACACTGAAAATAAAGGAAAATCAGAAGGAAAAAGATTGTTTATGAATGAATTTACATGTCTGTGTTTACAATGTTTATTTCTTAGAGATGTCTTCAATTTTTCTTTTGGGGAAAAGAAGGCGACACTTTGTACAGTATATTCTTTGCAAAGATGTATATTTTTATCCAAAAATGACTTTAACTTCTAAAAATACTCAAAATCTATGTAAGAATCATCAGTAGTACTGTTGCTGTTTTTATCATTAGCAATATCTGCCATCTTCTTGTCAGCTGGGGGTGCTGTGTCTTTGCTAGCATACTTGGAAAAGTCTATAGGTTCTGGTATATGAGGAGGAGTGGCACTTCTAACTAGAGCCCAGTTCACTCCCTCAAAAAATGGGTGTTGTTTTATTTCTGTAGCACCTCTTTTATATGCAATTCTCTTCTGAGGTTCCTTCACCAACAATCCTCTTATAAGATCACGAGACACAGCACTGACCTGGGGAGTTTCTGGGAACCTCAGTGGCTGCCCAACAACATTGAAAAGTGTGGCTTTATATCCTGCACCCTTAAAAGGGGTTGTTCCATGCAACAGCTCATACAAGAAGATCCCAAAAGTCCACCAATCTACTGCACTACCATGCCCCTCTCCTTTGATAATCTCAGGAGCAAGATATTCATGTGTCCCTACAAATGACATTGAGCGCACATTGGTTGGTTCTGCCATCAGTTCAGGAAGACGAGCTCCACCAACCATGAGGCCAAAATCTGATTTCGCCTTGCGGTTCTTTTTTGAAGGCAAAATACGTGGGAAAAATGTTGATGACTGAGTAAAAGTTTGCACTGCTTGCTCTTCACCCAACATGCCCCCAGAGTCACTGCCACCACCACCATTGCTTACATGGGCAGATGAAGACTTGACAAGGGTAGGACTGACAGAACAGCGAAGCGATAAATCAAAATCTGAGAGCATGATATGACCTTCATCTCTGACTAGAAGATTCTCAGGCTTTAAGTCTCTGTATACAATGCCAAGCATGTGCAGGTACTCAAGAGCTAACAAAACCTCTGAAGCATAAAACCTATCACAAGAAAGAAATTTGAATATAAATTCTTAAATTGATCCACAAACGGAAATCAGAAAGGTACAATAAAATGTTAAAAGAAGTCATAAAAGTAGGGAAAAAGAAAGAAAAAAATATCACTTATTGTTAATGGTAAAAGGCTTATAAAGTTAACACAGATTATCAAGTTCAATTCAGTCATGCAAATGTGAGGATGAATATAATTGATCAACTTATATAAAGTTACAGTTGCTTTTGAATTTCTTGTAAAAAATATGCAGAAACATGGAAGAACAGTGGAGGAAATGCAGCAAACAGATTCCACTTGAAAGAGGATATTAAAATATGCTGCGGAGCCTCTAGTATTGATATAATCTTTCAACCTGACCTAAAAAGAGGACAAATGTCAGAAACAGTTGAAGTAAACTGAATTGGTTTTAGTGAAAAGCTCTGACACCTTATTTCATATCAAAGGAACAATGAAACAATTTCATTTTATCATTTCTCTCCATTTACCATTATACTGATTTTATTATGAATTGTTGGTAGATAGCCATCAATATGAAATCCAGTAAATCAGAGATTTAAATTGAACATAATAAAATGCAAACTTGTCCTAGCTAAGATGCCAAACAATGTATATATGTTCACCAATCTGGTGAAATCCAAGTCCAATGTTAAAGTACTCATATATCATTAATATGAAAATATAGAAGATGGAGAAGATAAAATTAAAGAAATGAAATTGTAATGAAATTGTAAGTCACTAACCTTGCAGCTTCTTCACTGAAACACTTGTTAGGTTGCTTCTGTCGAAGAGAATGAAGATCACCTCCACTACAGAACTCCATGACCAAACAGTAAAACTTATCAGTTTCAAAGTAAGAATATAAAGTGGGCAAGAAGGGGTGATCAAGAAGTCCAAGAATCTCCCTTTCTGTTTGAGCTCTCAGAAGCTTATTTCTGCTGATAAGAGCTGCCTTGTCCATTACTTTCATGGCAAAGTAGGCCCTAGTTCCTTTAAGTTCCACAAGATATACACTTCCAATGTCTCCATAACCAATGCGCTTGAGAAGCCTGAAATGGCTAAGATTGAGAGGGCCACCTCTGGAAACCAAGTTAATTGCATCCCACCTTACATCACCGCCAGTATGTGGCCTAATGGTTGCACTGGTGCTCTCTAAACTGTCACTCCGAGAGCTAGTGCCGCTTACTGGGCCTTGATTGGTGTTCTTTGTATGGCTGGAAATTCCCTTAGCAATTCCTGTTGGCAGTCCTGGTGTGGCAGTTGCAGGATCAGAATTTGAAGGCTTCTTTGTTCTTGGACTTTGGTGTTGACTAGTGAAATCAGAAATGTTTCTGCTTGATGGTGCTAATTTATGAGGTTTAGATTTACTTGTCAACTTTGCATCAGTTTTAGAAACCTGGTCCATATGTCCACCTCCACTTGTTGAATAGCCAGTTGTGCTGGCATCTTTTGCTGCTTGATTCACCTTTATGGGGTGAGTTGGTGAATTATTTCCTGAATTTTCACGACTATTATGAGCACTATCATCTGTCTTAAGAGATTCTCCTGAAGAGTTGTAGTTCATCTGCATTTATGGATGAAACAGAAGCTTTGATCAATTCTCACACAACCAAAAATAATTTTCCCACAGTTCATTACCAAAGAATTCATGTCAGATTTTTTCTTCAGAAACCATGGATGTATTATGATTGCTTTTGGTAGGCAATTATGAATGTATTATTGAACAACCATGATGAAACTCTAACCTCAGGTAAGTCAGGCATCTTGACAGGCTTTGACGCCATGAATGAGCAACACAATAACACCCCTCAAGAGGAATTTCTGCAAAAAGCATATGAAAGTATGTTAGTTATGAGGATATGTAACTTGCACTATAGAGGCAAATCGACATGAGAAAATGAATTAATGATTTTAACAGGGAAGGAAAAACAGGAACCTAGTGTCTCAGACTTTCAAACAAAATTATATTTAATTTTTGTACTTATAGGTCCTCCCATAATATAAGAAACTAAAAGTACTCACTGCTTGCTTACTGCCTCTAATGTGAAACCATGTAACCATGTATGCACAAACTTAAGATGTAATTTAATTTCTTGTTGTGAGCAAATATGTACAAAGTAATAAAGAAAAAGAAGCCTTATTGTTGAACATGCACGACGCCATAATATAAACGTCAAAAGCATAAAGAACCAAAAGCTAAATTCATGGTATCCACGTAATGGAATGTAATGCAGACAACCAGACATGGTCAAAGTCAGAATGCACATATAATTATATTTTTAATGATTAGAAATCAAATCTTTATTAATATATATTATAGTGACACATGAACAACCCTTTACGGCATATATGTTGAAGATTGATATGACAAGAAAAAAACAAAAGAGAGAAGAATGCCCACTATCCATCAGAAAAGAGATTTCAGGGAATGCAGGACAAACCTGAAAGTCAGAAATGGCATTAATCCTGATAACTCCTCAGGCTATCTGAGAGTTACCAAGTGCTAACAATAATGTTTCCCCTGCATGGTCAATGAATATAACTGCTTTCCTTTCAAAAAGAAAAAGAGAGAAATGTGTGGGAGAAAAAGGGAAGGTTGTTGGTTTAGGCAGGAAATGATATGTGGGTATTGAAAATGAGCTGGTTCTTGATTGGACCACATCCCATCATCAAAAACACTGATATCTTGAGAGGAAATTGTGGAACAAAAGTATGAAGATAGCAACATAACCACAATTAGGAAACCCCATATTTATATATAGAAAAAATTGGCAAATCAAAACTATATGAAAAACAATGTGATTTTGAAGCAGACTGTGCTTCACAGAAAATAATGATGAAGAAAGAGAGAGAGGAAATGGTCACAGCGAATGGATAGGCGTCATATTCTCTGTGAAATGGAAATGGTGGTTTGGTTTAACTGCCTCTCCCTCTTCTATCTGCCCACTTCTACAGTGTCCTTGAATTGACATCAAATATCATGTTACTTAACTCCCACGTAACAAAATCATAATTTTTCTCATGGTTTTCTTTTCCATTCTTGCTTTCTCATGTTATTTTTGGATTTGACTTACAACAATGCCCTGTTATAATATTTACATGGGAAAAGTGGTGATTATTAGAAAATGAATATATATATATATTATCAATGTTATTATGTTATTGAAGCTTTATTATAAATTATATGGTCTAATAAATTATTATAATATAAAAAAAGTTAAACTCATAATTTTTTTTGGGGTTAAATTTTTATTTTTATTAGTAGATAGATTAAAAAAAAAATCGTTGAGCAAATTTGTTCAGATAAGTACTCTACCGAAGTTGTAAAGGGAGGAAAAGGCATCAAAGCTTCAACTTTCTTTCTCTGTCAGTGTGTTAATGTATATGTCATGAAGATTAAAGGTAGGTAGATTTATGTGGTATTCAATATACAAGTGTTTTTATGAGGGTCAAATGGCTACGTTCTAAATTTAGTCAAATCAGAAAGCCAAATTTTATTTTTGTTTGCTTCTTTCTCTATGTTGGAATCCAGCAAAGGAAAATCCACCTTTCGGTGGTGGGTGATGAATAATAGATTTGCCAACCCATAAGACAATAATGTCATACTTTATAATTTATTCTAACTATTTATGTTCTCATCTTTCTTCCAATAAATAGATGAGCATAGAAGCTCATTTTGAAAATTGAAGGAGAAGAAGAAAAATCCTCTTCAATAGAGAGCCTCATAGAGAGAGAAATAGTGAGAGAAAATAGAGAGAGAAAAATAGAAAGAGGTTTTTGAGATCCACCTAAAGGTGAAGTTTGTATTCCCATTATTGTTATAGTGGAGATTTAAGTGGCCTACGGGTCCCGTGGTTTTTTTCCTTACTCACATTGAGAAGATTTTTCACACTAAAATTTTTTGGTGTTATTACTCTTATTTACGCTTCTGCATAGTGCCTATTTTTTGAGCTCACAGAGAAGGAAAATTATGCTGGCATTTCCCAACAATGGTATCAGAGCTCTGGGATACTAAGTGCCGAATTCATAAGAAAATTCTTAGTATGCTCTGTGGTTGCAGCATTGTCTGATCTTCCACATCAGAAAAGAATTATTTTCGTTGTTGGGAATAACGTGTGGTGGTGTGAAAGTGTTGTCTAGGAAAAGTTCTGGTTTGGAAAGATTTGGTATTTAAGTGTGTCCATTAGTGACCCACCTCTCTTTCCTGGAAACCTACCCGGTGCACTATTTGCATACTACAGTTATTTCAGTATACGATACTATTTACCTGTACGATACTGTTCACGTATACTGTATTAGCCTATGTAACTCAAGATGGAGGGAGCTGTCACTCATGATGGAGATATGTTCAAGCTAACTGCAGATAATTACTCCTATTGGAAGCCGATGATGGAAGACCACTTATACTGCAAAGATTTGCATGAGCCAATCACCCAGAAAGATAAATCGGAGGGGAAGACTGACAAAGAATGGGAGCTCCAGAATCGGAAAGCAGTAGCTATGATCCGAAAATATATTGACAGAAGTTTGTTCGAACATGTATCAACTTATACCAATGCGTATGATTTGTGGACGAAACTTGAATCCTTGATTCAAAAGAAGACGCCCAGGAATAAAGCCCACCTTGTTAGACGACTGGTGAAGTTGGAGTACTCGGACGGTCAGAACATGATCGAACATTTGAATACCTTCAAAGGTATTGTGAATCAACTGACGAAGACAGAAATGAAGATAGACGATGAGTTGCAAACTCTTCTACTCCTCAGTTCTCTACCTAAGAGTTGGGACACTCTAGTTGTCACTCTCAGCAATTTTGCTCCAGAAGGAAAGCTTAGCATGGATTCTGTTACAGACAGTTTGCTGAATGAAGAGTCAAGACGGAGAGAAAGGGGCGTGAAAAACCAGTTTGACGCTAACGTTGTTGACAATAGAGGAAGGAGTAAGAATCGTGAAAAAGGAGGTCGTGAAAAATCACAAGGTAGATCCAAATCTCGCACTAGACTAAGTTATTATTACTGTGGTAAACCAGGCCACATAAAGTCTGAGTGCAGATTCTTGAAGAGAGACCAACAAGCTGGAACAGTCCACCCTGACCAGATTAACCCAAAGAAGAAGAAGGAAGATGGAACAACTACTGCAGTAGCCTCAACTGATGAGAATATATTTCTTATCGGAGAGGAAAATTATCTGAATGTTGCATCTGATGACTGCATTTGGATAATTGACTCAGGAGCATCCTTCCACGTCACACCTCATGAAGGTTTTTTCTCATCATACCAAAAAGGAGATTTTGGTACAGTGAAGATGGGAAATCATGTCACAAGCAAGATTGTTGGCATTGGTGAAGTAACAATGATTACTGAGAATGGAAACAAACTTATGCTGAAGGAGGTAAGACATGTTCAAGACATGCGTCTGAACCTTATCTCAACAGGAAAGTTAGATGAAGCCGGAATGATAAACCAGTTTGGTGCCAGCAAATGGAAACTCAGCCGAGGAAGCATGATTATTGCTCGCGGCAGAAAGGAAGGCTCTCTGTACATTATACAGGGAAAGATATGCAAAGGGGAGATGAATGTTGCTCAAGATGCAAGCAAGGAATTGTGGCATAGACGACTAGGCCACATGAGCGAGAAAGGTTTGGAGATTCTCACAATATATCATCTTCCAAACATAAAAAGGCAACCACTTGAATCCTGTGAAGACTGTTTAGCAGGCAAACAACACAGAGTATCTTTCCAAAGATCAGATGATACAAGAAGAAGAAAGCAGATTCTGGATCTTGTTCATTCAGATGTTTGCTCAACATCTAAAAGGTCCCTTGGCGGTGCCCAATACTTTGTTACCTTCATTGATGATCACTCCAGGAAAGTGTAGGTGTATCCATTGAAGACGAAAGATCAAGTTCTTCAAGCTTTCAAGGAATTCCATGCTTATGTAGAACGAGCATCTGGAACAAAGTTAAAATGCTTGAGAACTGACAACGGCGGAGAGTATAGAGGTCAATTTAAGGACTATTGCAAGACTCATGGGATAAGACATGAGAAAGTACCCCCCAAGACACCTCAAATGAATGGACTAGCTGAGAGAATGAACAGAACTATTGCAGAGAAAGTCAGAAGCATGCTTTCTCATGCAAAACTCCCCAAGGCATTCTGGGGTGAAGCAGTAAAAACTGCAGTTGATTTGATCAATTTGTCTCCTTCAAGACCTTTAAATGGAGAGATTCCAGAAGAAGTATGGTCTGGAAAGAAAGCCTCTTATGGTCATTTGAGAGTCTTTGGGTGCAGGACATTTGTCCACATTCCTAAAGATGAAAGAGCAAAGCTTGATGCAAAGACAAAGGAGTGCATATACCTTGGTTCACCAAGTGATGAACTTGGCTTTAGATTATAGGATCCTATAAACAAGAAGATTGTTCAAAGCAGAGATGTGGTATTCTATGAAGATCAGACAATCCAGGATATTCAGCAATCTAAGAAGCCAAAGACCATTGTGGTACACAATTCAGGGGGAGAAATTCCTCAAAGGAATGAGCAACTTGATCAGACAATACAACCTCATCAGATGGAGCAACCTGTTCAGACGGAACAACCTGACCATACAGAACAAAGTCAGGCAATGCATGAAGAACAGATGGAGACTGATCAAGTAGAATAAGAACCTCAAGTGAGAAGATCAACGAGAGTCAGACAACCATCAAGAAGGTATTTCTCAGATGATTATGTCACTCTCACTGATGAGGGGGAACCTCAAAGTTTCATAGAAGCCATTGAGATGAATGATAAAGAGAAATGGATGCAAGTTATGCAAGAAGAAATACAGTCCCTGAAAGAGAATCAGACGTATGACCTGATGAGATTACCAGATGGACGAAAGGCATTGAAAAATAAGTGGGTATTCAAACTCAAGAATGAAGAGAACAACCCAAACCCCAGGTACAAAGCAAGGATTGTTGTGAAGGGGTGCAACCAGAAGAAAGGCATAGATTTTGAAGAAATCTTCTCACCAGTGGTGAAGATGACATCCATTAGAGCGATCCTTGGTCTAGCACAAAACTAGACTCGAAAATAGAACAGCTTGATGTTAAAACAGCATTCTTACATGGAGACTTAGAGGAAGAAATTTATATGGAGCAACCATAAGGTTTCGAAGAACCAGGCAAAGAACATCTAGTGTGTCGTCTGAAGAAAAGCCTCTATGGTTTGAAGCAAGCTCCAAGGCAATGGTATAAGAAGTTTGATCTCTTCATGACCCAACACAATTTTAAGAAGACCTCTGCAGACCATTGTGTGTTTGTGTTAGGGTCAAAACGTGTTACCCATTTGCTAACCGCAAGTGCACGAGTCGCACAAGTAATACAGATACAGAGTAAAAGTTCGTTCCCACGAGGATATTATGATATAAAGCTAAATACCAACCAACAGCTTAATCAATTCTAGACAATGACATAAAAATAGGAAAATAATATACAAACTATCTAACCTACAAAAGTAATAAACCTAAAAGCGGTTAGGTTTCAGGAAATCCTCCTTCACCCCCTACATCTATCAACAACATGCAATTCCCCTCATAAACACAAATGCATTGATTAGGTTAGCTTGAGAATCTTCATTAGTCAAAAACCTATGTCTAGGTCAATCAACCCTGGTTTCAATTGCCCAACTCACTAAGTTTCCTTGAGAGCCAGCGCAACTTCCACTCATGAACGATCTATTCTCAATCACACACTATACATGGTTAATAGATATATTTCTATCCTATTAATGAATCAACTCATCCAAGCTAATTGAACTCGCCGAACATATATCAACCACACTATATCCATATCAATAAATCCCTATGTCTAGTTCATTTTCCAATATTAGGATCATGTAATTGACGCCAACCAAGAACAAGCATTAAACACAAATAATGATTGAACCATAATCAAACATCCACACAAACTCAGAGAAAAACACATGATTAATATAAATAAAAGGATCCAAAATATTCCTAAAACATAGCTTAGCTATACAAAAGATAAGGAAGAGAAGAGAGAAAGGAAAAAGAGATAAAGAAGCTCATTGATATGTCTCTGAAACTTGAATCCTCCTTCAATCCTCTGATCCTGGCCTCCAATCCGCCAGCAATGAAGATCTAGCTAAGCTATCTAACCTAAAACTATCCTAAACTGACTAATCTAACTAAACCTAAAAAGAGAGAGATGGCCAAATGGCCAAAACTCAGAAAAACAGAGAGAAAACGGAGAGAGAGGGGAGAGGTTGAGAGAAAAACATATAAAAATCTATTTATAGGCTCAGCAGCCACCTTTACGCTGCGGCGGCCACATATGCGCGCCACGGCGCACAATGGGTTGGTCTATGTACCGCCACAACGTTCACTTAATTACGCCGTGGCGCTCTTGCCCCGGGTCCAAGTATGACCAGGCTGAAAATCCTTTTTGCTGGCCCATGCGTACTCACGCCTTCTAAGACGTTGCTTGCCTGGAATGCCAATTTGGCTTCCTCTTCCTCTTTAAGCTCAATTGCTCCATATTTAAGCTTGTTTGGAGACCCTCCTATCATAGAGAAAACACCAAATCAATAACATATATAAATCTACTCAATTCATAATCATTAAAGCTCAGTTTTGCATAATAACACATCAGAAAGGCTTAGATTCAGAATATATCAAATATAAGCACAAAATCTTCCAAATATGCATTTAAACAAGGACATAGCATTCATTCTAGCACAAGGATAGGGTACAAATAACTGCATTCTATGTAGCTATCACACCCCCAAACCTACATTTTGCTAGTCCTCAAGCAAAACTAAATAGAACTAAGTAAATCACTTAAACATTCAAATTAATTTTTCATTCAGCAAATATATTTCAATCTTCTTTTTCATTCAAAAACAAATACTAGTGTGTACTGACTGCATCAATCCTCAAAAAGTGCAAATGCCTCGTAAATAGATCCACACATATACAATCCTAAACATGCTAACAAGCCAGAAAACTCTCAATGCAATTCACATTTATCACAAACATGCAAGACAAACTTCTTCTAATCAAGTCATACACATTCAGATAAGTTTACAAACATACATGCATATGATTCACAGAATCCACAAGATTGTAAATCAACTCTCTCACCACTAATGTAAATCACACAAGATTGAGAATCAAAAGGGACTTAATCAGCTTATAATGTTAGGCCAATGGTATGGGCGAAAGAAATGAACGGGAAAGATACAATACAAACATTGAGACACATAACATACTACTTCAAGACATGAGCCACAAACTGATACTAGCAGGGTATTCAAAAGTGAGTGCAGAAAACTTGCTAGAACCATTTTCGATGCTTTTTGAACTTTACTTTTCTTAAGCATTTGCTTTTCTTTTCATTTTTATTTTTTTATTTTCTCTTTCTTTTCTCTATTTTTGCAAAGCAATGCTTTTTCTTTTCTTTGTTTTGCATCTGGTTCCTTCAGGCTCATTTTGAATTGAATATTCATATCCCTAATCATCAGACTCATTTCAAGAAATAATACATCATATACTCAACAAACAATAAGGGTAGGAAGAAAATGACATGCTTTCACATTTATTAGAACGGTTAACAGGTTAACGAACACAATGGTTATGAAAAACAAATAAGGCCAAACAGTTTAATGCTTCAAAAAGGGACCTAAGGATATCATCATATCAGGGTAAGCTTTTTAAGGCTCAATCGATCCAAACAATCCCCTAATCATTTCCTCAATCATGCACAACTTAGGATTTCACCTCAAGAGAGTTCAAAAATAATTTCAAGGATAATCAAAACTCTACATGTACATCCATAAACATTCTCAAAACATGCACTCTTATCATTTTCAAAGTTACACTTGTATCTAAGTGAGATGTAAATCATGCATCAAAAGCAACTAAATTGTTTCGCATGCATCAAGATCACATAAGGTTTCACTGAAAAGGAGGCAAATAGCAACCTTTCAAATCATGGACAACCAAAAACAACCAGCATTCTTGCATCATGTCATGCATTCAAATGGATTCAACTTTCTAAGTTCAAGCATGCATAACATCTTTGGCATAAAGTGAAAATTGAAAATCTTGTCATCAGCACATCAGTGATAGTCAAAATAGAATATAATCATGAAAATACATTGACTACAATCACTGCATACTCAAAATACCAATACATGTTAACATTAAGCACAAAAGTAACAAAACATGTAAAGATATTCTCCCAAACCTAAAATGAATTGTATCATTAATGAACATGGCCTATAGGGAACCTGAGACAAGTACTGAGCATTACTAATTACTACAAAACAGAAAAAAATAAAAAAATAAAAACTAAAACAAGCAAAAACAGGGGATCAAAGGCTACTATGCTTAGTCGCGGCGCACACAAAAAGTCGCATAATTATGCGAGAACACACCCTTAGCCAAGGGCCGTACTACCTTATGCCGCGGCGTGACTACACAAACTGCTAAATTTAGCAGCAAACACAGTTTTGCTGTTGAGTTGGGCTCTTATGGGTCTCTAGCTGCAACAAAATTTGTTCAAAAAGCTAAATTACAGAAATGTACAACACACACGTAATAACACATATAAATAACTTACTAACATATATACACACCTAAACAAACTTAAAACTTTAAAAACAAACAAAAACATTAAACTAACCTAATGAACATATTAACCTATATACTAACTAACACAAATAACACTTAAAACGTACACAAACAAGAACTAACACAACTAACACATAACAACTAACAAAAACTATAAACTACTAAACTAACATACTAAAACTTATATACACTAACATATTAACAAAAACACATTAACAACAAACATAAGCATGTTAACATATTAATACACAAATACAAAACATAACATACTAACTATTTATGCGTAAAGTAAAAGCATGAATAAAACATAAACATGGGGTACCCTCCCACGAAGGGCCTGAGTTATAGTCCCAGCAGGACTTTGTCACCAAAATTGAAGTACTAAGGATGAGTAGTCTTCAAGAACTTGATCCAAGGGTAATCCTTGCAAGAGTCGCGAATTCCCTCAAGGGCCTCGTATGAATGAAATCACCCAGCTTCTTATTCGAAACTAAAACAAAACAAAAACGAAACATAGATTATATACAACTTATATACAACTTGAATTAGAACCAATCAAACTCATTATTGATATTAGCAATATAAAAACTATCCCCGGCAACGGCGCCAAAAACTTGTTAGGGTCAAAACGTGTTGCCCATTTGCTAACCGCAAGTGCACGATCGCACAAGTAATACAGATACAGAGTAAAAGTTCGTTCCCACGAGAATATTATGATATAAAGCTAAATACCAACCAATAGTTTAATCAATTCTAGACAAGGACATAAAAATAGGAAAATAATATACAAACTATCTAACCTACAAAAGCAATAAACCTAAAAGCGGTTAGGTTTCAGGAAATCCTCCTTCACCCCCTACATCTATCAACAACATGCAATTCCCCTCATAAACACAAATGCATTGATTAGGTTAGCTTGAGAATCTTCATTAGTCAAAAGCCTATGTCTAGGTCAATCAACCCTGGTTTTAATTGCCCAACTCACTAAGTTTCCTTGAGAGCCAGCGCAACTTCCACTCATGAACGATCTATTCTCAATCACACACTATACATGGTTAATAGGTATATTTCTATCCTATTAACGAATCAACTCATCCAAGCCAATTGAACTCGCCAAACATGTATCAACCACACCATATCCATATCAACAAATCTCTATGTCTAGTTCATTTGTCAATATTAGGATCATGTAATTGAGGCCAACCAAGAACAAGCATTAAACACAGATAATGATTGAACTATAATCAAACATCCACACAAACTCAGAGAAAAACACATGATTAATATAAATAAAAAGGATCCAAAATATTCCTAAAACATAGCTTAGCTATACAAAAGATAAGGAAGAGAAGAGAGAAAGAAAAAAGAGAGAAAGAAGCTCATTGATATGTCTCTGAAGCTTGAATCCTCCTTGAATCCTCTGATCCTGGCCTCCAATCCGCCAGCAATGAAGATCTAGCCAAGCTATCTAACCTAAAACTAGCCTAAACTAACTAATCTAACTAAACCTAAAAAGAGAGAGATGGCCAAATGGCCAAAACTCAGAAAAACAGAGAGAAAACGGAGAGAGAGGGGAGAGGTTGAGAGAAAAACGTGTAAAAATCTATTTATATGCTCAGCAGCCGCCTTCACGCCGCGGCGGCCACATATGCGTGCCGCGGCGCACAATGGGTTGGTCTATGTACCGCCGCAACATTCACTTAATTACGCCGCGGCACTCTTGCCCCGAGTCCAAGTATGACCAGGCTGAAAATCCTTTTTGCGCCGTGGCGTGCTCTGCCTTGCGCCGCGACGTTGCTTGCTGGAATGCCAATTTGGCTTCCTCTTCCTCTTTAAGCTCAATTGCTCCATATTTAACCTTGTTTGGAGACCCTCATATCATAGAGAAAACACCAAATCAATAACATATATAAATCTACTCAATTCATAATCATTAAAGCTCAGTTTTGCATAATAACACATCAGAAAGACTTAGATTCAGAATATATCAAATATAAGTACAAAACCTTCTAAATATGCATTTAAACAAGGACATAGCATTCATTATAGCACAAGGATAGGGTACAAATAACTGCATTCTATGTAGCTATCACACCCCCAAACCTACATTTTGCTAGTCCTCAAGCAAAACTAAATAGAACTAAGTAAATCACTTAAACATTCAAATTAATTTTTCATTCAGCAAATATATTTCAATCTTCTTTTTCATTCAAAAACAAATACTAGTGTGTCTTATGACAGCATCAATCCTCAAAAAGTGCAAATGCCTCGTAAATAGATCCACACATATACAATCCTAAACATGCTAACAAGCCAGAAAACTCTCAATGCAATTCACATTTATCACAAACATGCAAGACAAACTTCTTCTAATCAAGTCATACACATTCAGATAAGTTTACAAACATACATGCATATGATTCACAGAATCCACAAGATTGTAAATCAACTCTCTCTCCACTAATGTAAATCACACAAGATTGAGAATCAAAAGGGACTTAATCAGCTTATAATGTTAGGCCAATGGTATGGGCGAAAGAAATGAACGGGAAAGATACAATACAAACATTGAGACACATAACATACTACTTCAAGACATGAGCCACAAACTGATACTAGCAGGGTATTCAAAAGTGAGTGCAGAAAACTTGCCAGAACCATTTTCGATGCTTTTTGAACTTTGCTTTTCTTAAGCTTTTGCTTTTCTTTTCATTTTTATTTTTTTATTTTCTCTTTCTTTTCTCTATTTTTGCAAAGCAATGCTTTTTCTTTTCTTTGTTTTGCATCTGGTTCCTTCAGGCTCATTTTAAATTGAATATTCATACCCCTAATCATCAGACTCATTTCAAGAAATAACACATCATATACTCAACAAACAATAAGGGTAGGAAGAAAATGACATGCTTTCACATGCATTAGAACGGTTAACAGGTTAACGAACACAATGGTTATGAAAAACAAATAAGGCCAAACAGTTTAAGGCTTCAAAAAGGGACCTAAAGATATCATCATATCAGGGTAAACTTTTTAAGGCTCAATCGATCCAAACAATGCCCTAATCATTTCCTCAATCATGCACAACTTAGGATTTCACCTCAAGAGAGTTCAAAAACAAATTCAAGGATAATCAAAACTCTACATGTACATCTATAAACATTCTCAAAACATGCACTCTTATCATTTTCAAAGTTACACTTGCATCAAAGTGAGATGTAAATCATGCATCAAAAGCAACTAAATTGTTTCACATGCATCAAGATCACATAAGGTTTCACTAAAAAGGGGGCAAATAGCAACCTTTCAAATCATGGACAACCAAAAACAACCAGCATTCTTGCATCATGTCATGCATTCAAATGGATTCAACTTTCTAAGTTCAAGCATGCATAACATCTTTGGCATAAAGTGAAAATTGAAAATCTTGTCATTAGCACATCAGTGATAGTCAAAATAGAATATAATCATGAAAATACATTGACTACAATCACTGCATACTCAAAATACCAATACATGTTAACATTAAGCACAAAAGTAACAAAACATGTAAAGATATTCCCCCAAACCTAAAATGAATTGTATCATTAATAAACATGGCCTATAGGGAACCGGAGACAAGTACTGAGCATTACTAATTACTACAAAATAGAAAAAATAACAAAAATAAAAACTAAAACAGCAAAAACAAGGGATCAGCGCCGCGATGCCCTAGGCTTGGGTCCCGGCGCACACAAAAAGCTACATAATTATGCAGAAACACCCCTTGCACCGCGGCGCGTACTACCTTACGCCGCGGCGTGACTACACAAACTGCTAAATTTAACAGCAAACACAGTTTTGCTGTTGAGTTGGGCTCTTATGGGTCTCTAGCTGCAACAAAATTTGTTCAAAAAGCTAAATTACAGAAATGTACAACACACACGTAATAACACATATAAATAACTTACTAACATATATACACACCTAAACAAACTTAAAACTTTAAAAACAAACAAAAACATTAAACTAACCTAATGAACATATTAACCTATATACTAACTAACACAAACAACACTTAAAACGCATACCAAACAAGAACTAACACAACTAACACATAACAACTAACAAAAACTATAAACTACTAAACTAACATACTAACACTTATATACACTAACATATTAACAAAAACACGTTAACAACTAACATAAGCATATTAACATATTAATACACAAATACAAAACATAACATACTAACTATTTATGCGTAAAGTAAAAGCATGAATAAAACATAAACATGGGGTACCCTCCCACGAAGAGCCTGAGTTATAGTCCCAGCAGGACTTTGTCACCAAAATTGAAGTACTAAGGATGAGTAATCTTCAAGAACTTGATCCAAGGGTAATCCTTACAGGAGTTGCAAATTCCCTCAAAGGCCTCGTATGAATGAAATCACTCAGCTTCTTATTCAAAACTAAAACAAAACAAAAACGAAACATAGATTATATACAACTTATATACAACTTAAATTAGAACCAATCAAACTCATTGTTGATATTAGCAATATAAAAACTATCCTCGGCAACGGCGCCAAAAACTTGTTAGGGTCAAAACGTGTTGCCCATTTGCTAACCGCAAGTGCACGGGTCGCACAAGCAATACAGATACAGAGTAAAAGTTCATTCCCACGAGGATATTACGATATAAAGCTAAATACCAACCAATAGCTTAATCAATTCTAGACAATGACATAAAAATAGGAAAATAATATACAAACTATCTAACCTACAAAAGCAATAAACCTAAAAGCGGTTAGGTTTCAGGAAATTCTCCTTCACCCCCTACGTCTATCAACAACATGCAATTCCCCTCATAAACACAAATGCATTGATTAGGTTAGCTTGAGAATCTTTATTAGTCAAAAGCCTATGTCTAGGTCAATCAACCCTGGTTTCAATTGCCCAACTCACTAAGTTTCCTTGAGAGCCAGCGCAACTTTCACTCATAAACGATCTATTCTCAATCACACACTATACATGGTTAATAGGTATATTTCTATCCTATTAACGAATCAACTCATCCAAGCCAATTGAACTCGCCGAACATGTATCAACCACACCATATTCATATCAACAAATCCCTATGTCTAGTTCATTTGTCAATATTAGGATCATGTAATTGAGGCCAACCAAGAACAAGCATTAAACATAGATAATGATTGAACCATAATCAAACATCCACACAAACTCAGAGAAAAACACATGATTAATATAAATAAAAGGATCCAAAATATTCCTAAAACATAGCTTAGCTACACAAAAGATAAGGAAGAGAAGAGAGAAAGGAAAAAGAGAGAAAGAAGCTCATTGATATGTCTCTGAAGCTTGAATCCTCCTTCAATCCTCTGATCCTGGCCTCCAATCCTCCAGCAATGAAGATCTAGCCAAGCTATCTAACCTAAAACTAACCTAAACTAACTAAACTAACTAAACCTAAAAAGAGAGAGATGGCCAAATGGCCAAAACTCAGAAAAACGGAGAGAAAACGGAGAGAGAGGGGAGAAGTTGAGAGAAAAACATGTAAAAATCTATTTATAGGCTCAGCCGCCGCCTTCACACCGCAGCGGCCACATATGCACGCCGCGGCGCACAATGGGTCGGTCTATGTACTGCCGCAACGTTCACTTAATTACGCCGCGGCGCTCTTGCCCCGAGTCCAAGTATGACCAGGCTGAAAATCCTTTTTGCGCCGCGGCGTGCTCTGCCTTGCGCTGCGACGTTGCTTGCTGGAATGCCAATTTGGCTTCCTCTTCCTCTTTAAGCTCAATTGCTCCATATTTAAACTTGTTTGGAGACCCTCCTATCATAGAGAAAACACCAAATCAATAACATATATAAATCTACTCAATTCATAATCATTAAAGCTCAGTTTTGCATAATAACACATCAGAAAGACTTAGATTCAGAATATATCAAATATAAGTACAAAACCTTCCAAATATGCATTTAAACAAGGACATAGCATTCATTCTAGCACAAGGATAGGGTACAAATAACTGCATTCTATGTAGCTATCACAGTGAAGAACTATGAAAATGGTGAATCCATCATACTATTGTTGTATGTTGATGATATGCTGATTGTTGGGAAATATAAGACAAAGATAGTTGCTCTCAAGAAGGCATTGAGCAAATCTTTTGCCATGAAAGATCTGAGTGCAGTAAAGAAGATTCTTGGAATGAAGATCATCAGAGATCGATCTAGAAGGATGTTGTGGATGCCACAAGAAGATTATATCAAGAAAGTTCTTGAAAGGTTCAACATGCATATTGCCAAACCTGTGCATGTTCCATTACCTGGTCATCTTAAACTAAGTAAGATACAATGTCCAGGGAATGAAGAAGAAAAAGAAGAAATAAGCAAGGTGCCCTATTCTTCTATTATTGGTAGTCTTATGTATGCAATGGTCTGTACAAGACCAGATATTGCTTATGCTGTAGGAATTGTGAGTAGGTTCCTATCAAATCCAGGAAAGGAGCATTAGAATGCTGTGAAATGGATACTAAGGTATCTGAGAGGAACTGCCAAAAGGTGCTTGTGCTTTGGCAATGGAAATCTAATACTCACTGGGTATTCAGATGCAGATATGGCAAGAGATGTGGATTCAAGAAAGTCTACATCTGGATATCTGATTACTTTTGCTGGGGGAGCTATCTCATGGCAGTCACGACAATAAAAGTGTATTGCTTTAAGCACCATAGAAGCTGAATTCATCGCAATCACTGAAGGTTGCAAGGAGATCCTGTGGATGAAGAAGTTTCTACAAGAGTTAGGTCAGACTCAAGATAGCTATGTTCTCTATTGCGACAGTCAGAGCGCAATTCATCTCAGCAAGAACTCAACATTTCATTCAAGGTCGAAACACATCGACATAAGGTATCATTGGATCTGTGATGTGTTAGAAAGTAAAATACTGCAGATTGAGAAAATACATACCAATGACAACGGGGCGGATATGATGACAAAAACTCTACCTAAAGAGAAGTTAGAAGTCTGTAAAGAAATTACAGGCTTAGCATCAACCCCGAACTAATCCAAGGATATTTTCCCTTTGGCTGGAGGGGGAGAATTGTTGGAATCCAGCAAAGGAAAACCCATCTTTCGGTGGTGGGTGATGAATAATGGGTTTGACAACCCATAAGACAATAATGACATGCTTTACAACTCATTCCAACCATTTATGTTCCCATCCTTCTTCTTATAAATAGATGAGCATAGAAGCTCATTTTGAAAATTGAAGGAGAAGAAGAAAAATCCTCTTCAATAAAGAGCCTCATAGACAGAGAAATAGTAAGAGAAAATAGAGAGAGAAAAATAGAAAGAATTTTTTGAGATCTACCTAAGGGTGAAGTTTGTATTCTCATTATTATTATAGTGGAGATTTAAGTGACCTATGGGTCTCGTGATTTTTTCTCTTATTCACATTGAGAAGGTTTTTCACGTTAAAAATTTCTGGTGTTATTACTTTTATTTACACTTCTGCATAGTACCTATTTTTTGAGTTCACAGAAGAGAAAAATTATGCTGGCATTTCCCAACACTCTAAGACGAGTATTGTTCGGTATCTAATTGGTAAGAACACTAACAAATTCCGAAACTTCCTGCGTGAAGATTATGTTCATGACTGTTCATGATCCAGCATTCCCCCTCTCCTTCTATAATAATAATAATATTATTATTATTATTAATAATAATAATTATTATTATTATTATACCAACAAGGTGTGGGGACTAATCCCACTCGGACCTTGGCTTTGCCCTAATCAGAATGTGCTTCTAGTGAGTTTTAAATCTCTTTTACATGAAGCCTGCCCAAATCTCTTGCCCATTGAGCCACACCTCAGTGGTTTCTTACCTTGGTCATACGTATGTCATCTCATATGATACATAACCAAACAATTAAATTAAGCAAATCTGGTTTACGCTAACCATAATTAAGAAAATCGGACTAGACTCACCGGTTAAACCCGGAACCAGTATAAAAATCGACAGGTTATGTATGAATATTTAATAATTAATAAAATAGAATGAGATAGAATAAAATAAAATGAGATAAAAATATAATTTTATTATTTAAATATTTTATGATGAAATAAAATAAAATTATTATTCTATTATTTAAAAAATAAATAATTTTTTATAAAATAAGATAGAATCATAATTATAATAATAATAAAAAATAATTTAATCATATCCTCAAATTGAGAAAAAAAATTGATTATTTTTTTCATCTCATTCATTTTCATCTTGTTCCATCTATTTTTAAGATAACTAAATAATAAAACATATCTTTATTCCATTTCATTTTCCTCATTTTCATTTAATTCCACAAATCCACCTTATAGTAAAAAATTGTTGACCCGGTCTCAAACTAGTAAAACCTGTTGACCCGGCGCCGGTTTATACGACTGGTCGGTTTAGTTTTTATTTTTTGGGCTCTGCTAAGCGTCATTTTGGGGCTGAGATTGCCTCTCCTCCACCATTCACCACTCGCCGCAGCTGCTGCTGTGACCGTGCCTGCCTACGCTTCACTTGTGCCACCGACCCACGTTGACTGTCTGTGTCTTCGTTCCACAGTTGCTGTTGTGAGTGAGCCTCATTGTATGGAGAGAGAGTAAGAGAGAGACAGAGAAGAGAAATAGAGAAACTGAAGAAAAGATAAATGATTCTGGAACAGGTGAAAAGCGAAATAAAAAAGTTAAAATGAGAATGATGTCAATAGACAAGAGATTTAGGTAAGAGATTCTTTTAAAACCATGCAAATTTTAATGTCATTGTATTTACTCTCTCAATTTTTTTAATATTTATTTTATTATTAGTTTATTTTATATATTTAGGATTATTAAGAAAAAATATTAATAATATTTATTTTTAAATTAAAATAAAATAAATATTAAAAAATATCTAAAAAAATGTTGTTAATATTTTTTATAATTATATTCACATACAACTCTTGCAATTCAATGTCATATTACATTTTAATTTTACCCTTTATATTATATATATATATATATATATATATTATTTACTGTTGGATTATTTAACCATGAATCAAGGCCTTGACGCTAACACGAAGGATGTTTGAAAATGGGACATATTAGTATTAAAAAAATAATAATTTTGATATTCTTATAGTTAATAGTACATTTATCTCTTTTCATATTTTTTTTAATATTATTCATTATATTTATTTTTTTATTATTTTTTCTCATTAAATATGACACATTTAAAAAAATATTAATAATACATATATCCTTAAAAATAGTATATGTTGATCTTTTTTCCAAAAAATAAAAAAGGGACATACCCATGGTGTTGTCACAAAGATTTATTAAAAAAAAGAATACTAATAGCTCTGCAGGCTATTGTGGAGAGGCGGTGTGATTTTATATGGCTGCTCAAGTTGTTACCCTAATCTTTAATTACTCACTTGGAAGTTTGATAGAATGAATGGAATTAAATAAATTGGAAAAAGGTGAGATGAGATGAACCAGAAAATACTGTTTTTTTTAAATGTTTAGACGATTAATAAATGAATACATTTTACTAAATTTTATAAATATTTTTAATTAACTTAATTTATGAGGCAAAATAGTGAATTATAAATTTTTAAAATAAAAAACTATTCTCCTTCATTGCCCCTAATTTGGAGGGGAACAAAATATAAAAGAAATTATTGGCCTTGCATTTCTTTCCCCTTCACACTTTTAAACTCCTGTAGATAGATGTTATTACTGCTGATCCCTATTTTAGGTTAATCGTGATTTAATCCAAAGTTGAATTTAACATGATACATGTGAATTCTCTCGGTATGGTATTCTTGATTCATTTAACCTCATTTTGGCTATTAGAAGGCCTTGTTAGACAAAAATCTTAGATGTCTTACTCGTGTTTGATAAAAAAAACCTTCCAAAGTCTAGGGGCTAATCCGCTACGAAAGCCTTCAAGAGTACTACTACAGATGTGGAGTTATTGGCCATGATCAGAAAAATTGCCAAGCTGAAAGAGGCCATGGCAGTTCCAGACCAATCGAAGCCTCGTTACGATCTGGGATTGAGAGTTCCACCTAAGGGTGTACATGAGTTAAGTTGGTTCAAGTTTAAGAGAGAAAAGAAACTAAACCAATCAATCTTGATTGAGTATTTGGATTGGTTTTGAAAAAAAAAATTAACAATCCAACTAAACCAATTCGATTAAACTCGAATCAATCAAGTCATCAGGTCCAACCCCTTGTACAATAAGAAATCGTCACACAGAATAAGGCAATGGCATAGAATAAGAAATTGGTTACAAAATCCTCCAAAATCAACATTTAACTGCAATAAAACACCAAATAGAGAAGACCCAGCAACCCAGTTGCAATTTCATACTAACAAACCAAAGAATATTCATAACAAAAATATAGAGATCAATTACAAGGCTACAAGTCTACGACAAACCAAAAGGCCTAGATCATGTGTGTGTGTGTATAAACCTAGATTTACGACTATAATCATTGCTCGTTGGCGGAGGATCCTGCACATGTGTGTTGATGATGGAATCATTGTTGCCATAGTCATTGCTTATTGGTGTCTACACATGGGTGTCAGCGTTGACTGTGCAACAACAACAGTAACACCATAGATCGATAGAGGTAGACGATGGTTGTAGATGGTAGATCTGTAGAGGTAGTGGAGTTGCAGTCTCAGATTGAAAGGCAACTGTAGTCTCACAACAGATCAGAGAGAGAAAGGCAGAGGCAACAAAAGGATTTGGCGGTCAGGGCTGAGTTTGGCCTTTAGGGATTTTTGAACAGCACTGTTTTGTAAATAAAATTTTACCTTATTTGAAGATAAGGTGCTTCAAAAGGCAACATTTCTCTCTTAAGTAATCAGGTTCATTGCGTCTCTCATTAGTTAACGGGTTGAGATTTTTAAACTCGTGAATCAAACTAATAAGGATCAGGTTTAATCAAATATGACCCACTTATCTAAACCAAACTAACCTTTTTTAATTGGTTTAGATTGGTTGTTCAGGTTTATCGGGCCAATCCAATCCAATGAACACCCTAGTTCCACAAGCGAAATCCCTGGCATCAATGGCAATGGACAAGATGGCTAAGGGCAAAACAGAACAAACCAAACAACAGTCAAGGTGATGCATTTTGGGATAACGCGTGAAGAGATTATTCTTGAGAAAGAGTGTCCAATGTGCAAAATAGACAAATCAAGGGGACAAAAACATCAATAAGTAGTGGAGACAATGGTTGCAAAGGTACAAAAATAAGCAACCTCATCAAATAAAGGAGAGCTAACCAATAGTGGTACGGGGGCAGAGGGGATAACCCCTAATGTTATGGCCTATAGGTAGGAGGTAAACAATGGTCATTTGATGAGACCAGGCTTGGAGTGCAATTAAAAAATATAGGAGCACTTAAAAATTGGCATTGTGGTAACACAAGGAGCAAGTCAAATTGCAACACCAACTATTGTGGGCTTGAAGGAAGGGTAAAGAAGGCTAGGTTTGGGTCCGCTGAATATTAAAAAAGCCCAAATAGGCAAGGAAAGCATTAGACTTAGTGATCTAGTTGTTAAATTGGATTATTTGAGTCCAAAAATTGGAGGAAGTAGATGGTTTGGAGTCTTGTTGGGTCCAGATCACATTAAGGCTTGTTATGAGACTTGGTTATTAGCAAGTAGCCTTTAACTAAGTAGAAGCAACAAGCTACCAGTTCAAGAAGCCCATATGAGATGACTAAGGGTCATTGGTTTAGACTTATCTAATGAACCCGAAAAATCGAACTGAACCAATTCATTTGGTTTGGTTTGGTTCAGGCGTTCAGGTCTAATTGGGTAAAACCCATTCAAAATCGATCATCAATGGTTTGGATCTTGGGTTCCTTGATTTTGAACACGAGACCTGAACACTTGACCCGATTGGCTAGATGACTATTTCTTCTTCTTCTTTTTTTAAAAAAGAAATCCTATACTAAACAAGGGTTTTGAGTTTAGGGACACAATTATTTCTATTTCTCCCATTTGAAGCCTCACTAATCATTGCCCTCAGCTCCTCACATTTTTTATTTGCCTTAGCCCTGGTCAGTCCACCCTAATACGCCACCCTCCTCTTGTTGACCACACAAGGCCCTTGGCAGCCCTTCACGAATAGCAACGACAACGATGAGGTCATGATTTGGTGTTGCTATATGGTATGACGACGACAAGATCTATGATTTGGTACGGTGAGGTCCAGATCTGTGATCTAGTGGAACGAGGTAATGATTTGGTGTGGTTTGCTGCACCTGCAAGTCGGTGGCGAGCTGCTCTACCTACTACCATGTTGACAAGATGCTATGAACTAGAACCACTACAAAACTGCTATGACAAGCTGCGACTTATTCTTTGCCTTTTTTGTTTAGTTTTTTAGACTTTAGACTGTACTATCTTGCTTGAGTTTGTTCTAATCTTATTTTGTTCGTTGTGCTACTTGAGTTTGTTCCCCAAAGTTGAAATTATTCATAGCCATTTTGGTAGCAAGTCATTTTAATATATATATATATATATATATATATATATATATATATATATATATATATATATATATATATATATATATATATATATATATAATATAAAGAACTCGACCACCCAAACAGAACTAACCCACTCTTGTTTGATTTGGTTTGGTTCAAGTTTGACTAAGAAAATTTTCAAAATTTGAACTAAACAGAACCAGTTGATTTTGATTGGTTTAAATTTTTTTCACCCTTAAAACTGAACCAAACCAAACCAACTCGTGTACACCCTTGGAGATGACACAAATGAGCCGAGAACAGGAAGTTTCAAATCCTACTCATTATCAATCGAAGCAAATAGGTAGAGGTATAGAGTTTAAAAATAAGGAAGGCCGTGAATATTATGTGGAACTCCTAGGGGAGGAGAAAGATGATTCAAATGCAAAAAAAGCTCCAATTGATAAGAAGGATGAGTTACAATTAGCTTCTGGGTTCTCTAGAGTGTTGGACCTCAAAAGAGCGAGGAGCATTGAAGCTAATAAATAGGGATATGCTATTGAGAAGGGGGTACTAGTCCTTGTTAATTCAGTGAAGAGGGTAAAAAAATGACTAGGTTTGGAGGTGAGGCAGAGTATGCTAACCGAAGAGAACTTTGGTGGTCCTTAGTTTTTGTTGGAATTCAAACATGATGATGACTCTATGACTGACGAGGAGGGCCTTACCATGCCCCACCAAGGGCCATGAGTATCCTAAGCGGGAACTATCAAGGAGCTTTCAAGATGGTTAAAGAGTTAAAGAACTTATGTCTTCAATATAAGTTGACCATCGTTTTACTTACAAAAATAAAATCAAGAAAAGAAAGAATTGATAGCCTTAGAATTAGTTTACATTTTCATTTCTCCTTTTGTGTAAAAGCCAGTGGCATGGCTGGTGGCCTTTGTCTTTTATGGAATCAAAAAGTTGTTCTTGATGTTTATTCTTATTGTCAGAACTGTATCCATACAACTATCAGAAAAGTCGGTGATGTGGATGATTAAGAATTTACTTTTGTATATGAGAATCTGATGTTCCAACGATGAAGACTTCTATAGAGCGAAATTGCTAGTTTGCAAACCAAGCATGATAGTCCTTGGGGTTGTATTGGAGACTTCAATGAGATACTTTCACATCAAGAGAATGATGGTCTCCATCCTCATAATGCCTCAATGATTAGTTTGTTTAAGGAATTTCTGAACAATATAGTTCTCATGGATGTTAATGTTAAACATCCACTTGGTATAGTAATCCTAGGGAGGGCTTTGTCACAAGGGAGAGAATTGATAGATTTTTGGCAAATTAGGGATGACGGTGTCTCTACCCTCATTTTGTATGTTATCCCCCTGAGAAGAATGGAAGCAATTCTTTTAAATATGAGGCTTTCTGTAACATCCTCTATAACATGTTAGCCTTGTATATGGTTACATAGGTAGCATATTATTTGTTTAACATGTTTGTTTAATTTTGTGACAAACTGAGTTAGTTTAAGCACTTTATTACAACACAGAATGTGAACAATAGTTTAAAATGACTCAAATAATAACATAAGTTGCTTATATAAGGGAAACATATATGAAGAATTTGTTTCTAGGTCACAAATAAACTAAGTATGATGTAGTTTAAGTTTCAAGGTAAACTGAATCAGTTTGACATTTTTAAGTATACATGTTGTATGTTTTAATGCCGAATTGATGAATCGTAGATATGGAAGGGTTGGGAAGTTAGCTTAGAGTGTGGGATATTATTAAGAATGGTTGGCTTTAGGCATAGGGAAATGTTCTCAAGAAAGCTAAAGGGTGTAAGAGAGCCTTGCAGTCCTAGCACCTTGCAACTTTTAAGATAGTTGACAAGGAGATCAACAAGTTAAAACACTGTCTCAACTACCTATAATCTACAGCTATGGAGGACTATAATATTAAAGAAGTGAAAGAGCAAAAGGCAAAAATTAATGAGCTATGGTAGAAGGAAGAGAAATTTTGGGGTCAACAGTCTCGCTTAAAATGGATAAAATAAGGAGATAAGAACACAAAGTTTTTCATGCTACAACAATCTAGAGAAAAGGAAGGAACATAATCCATAGACTAAAATACGAGCAAGAAGTGTGGTTGGAGGGCCATGAAAAATTAATGGATATTGTTATTAATCATTTCAATGAGTTGTACACTTTTGCTAGAGTCCAAAATGTGGAAGCATGTCTACTAACTATCCCAAAATTAGTCTCATATGAGTTAAATAAGAGGCTATGCACTCCGTTTTTTGTTGGAGAGATAAAAAAAAAAGGTCATGGATAGCTTGGAGATCCTCAAAGCTCTAAGCCTAGATGGCTTTAATGGCCTTTTCTTTCAAAAGCATTGGATGTGATTCAAGAAGAGGTATATATATGCAGCTATTTGTGGTTTCTTCAAAGATGTCTATCTCCCTAAGGAAATAAATGAAACACAAGTAACCTCAATGCTTAAAATTAATAGCCCCAAAAGTGTCAAATACTTTAGACTAATCAATTGTTGTGATTTTATTTATAATATATTTTCTAGGATTATGGTAATGAGGTTGAAAGGGGCTATCGGAAGTCTGATTTCTCATAATCAAAGTGCTTTCATGGGGGATTGACTAAACCAAGATAATATAATTATAACCTAAGTGGGTCCCCATGCGCTAGAAAACAAATCAAGAAGAGGGAGGGATAATGTTGCCATCATAGTGGATATGAACAAAGCCTATGATAGGCTTGAATAGGAGTTCTTGGACGAAGCTTTTCTGTGATAACTCCATGAAATGTAGTTATTTGTACTGTATTTCTGTGCTAAAAAGAATGTTTAGTCATTATTAGTTGTGCATATATGGAAAGTTTTAGGTTTATATTTGTCAAATTCTAATTTAGATATATTTTTATATATTTTTGAGCAAATTATACATATTTTGTAAATGATTACGTGGATTTGTAATTGTTATTGATTTGATGATTTCTCTATTTTAGGAAGGGCTCCAAACAAGTTAAAATTTGGAGTAATTGGACAAAAAATGGAAGAGAAAGACAAGTTTATATATCAGTAGCTCACGTCGCGGTGCAAGCATATCAATGTCGCGGCGTGGTGCAATCCCCTACTTCAATATATAGGACCCGAGGCTAGAGCGTCACGACACAAAATAGTGTGCGCCGCGGTGCTGGTGACCTAAATTAACACGCGTCGCAACGTAGGCATGTTAATGTCGTGGCATGATCCTGTTTTTCTGAGTCTATAAATACCGTTTTATCATATTTTGTTAGAAGAGGCCGTTAGGTTTAGAGAAGCTGCAGCTATGTTTTCATTTTTAGGCTGAGAGGAAGTCAAGGGAAGCAAGGTTGGAGGCCATCTTTTTCATAAAAAGAGATTCAAGCATCAAAGATGAAATCTATGAGCTTTCCTTCCTTCTCCTTTCTCTTTTCTCTCTTCCTTCTATCTTGAATATGAATTTTGTGCTTCTATTTTCGTGTTCAATGATTAGCTAAGTTGTATTTAGATATTACTTTGAATCTTTCTATGTATATTAATGATTTTGTTCTTCTTTGAGTATATATTGATGTTTGTTTTATTCAATCATATTGTTTTTAATGCTCTTAATTGTCTAATCAACTTTTAAGTGATTTGATGAAATCTGATGAACCTAAACATAGGAATTTAGATTTTAGATCATATGTATAATTTATGCATGTTCAATTTCATTCAATTGGCTTGGATAAGTTGATTCTCTAATAGGATAGAAATATACCTCTTAGCCATGCATAGTGTGTGATTGAGAATAGATATTAATGAGTGAATTTTGCATCTAACTAAGGAATTAGGTAAATGAAATTATGGTTGATTGACTTAGACATAGACTTTTAACTAGATCAGATTCTCAAGCCAACTTAACAATTCATTGATGTTACTTGTAAGGATTACATGTTATTAGTTGAAGTAGGAGGTGAAGAAGGATTCTCTAAAACTCTAAACATTATCTTTATCGCTTTGTAGTTTAGATTTAATTTATTTACATTTTCTTATTTTTTATGTTCTTGAATAGAATTAGTTAAGCTATTGGTTGATACTTAGTTTTGGAAGCTAACATCCTCGTGGGAGCAAACTTTACTTTTCATTATATTACTTGAATGACCCGTGCACTTGCGGTACACAAATGGTCTAACACTCTGACCTATGGTTTTGATGCTTTTTAAGTAGGCTTGGTTATGAGGATGCTATTTGGGGTGACCTATAAGTTTAAAGTAAATGGGTATCTAAGTCCAATTATTAGACTTCAACGAGGTTTAAGGCAAAGGGACCCACTATCCCTTCATCTCTTCACCCTGGCAGCAGATGTCTTATCCCATATGATTAACAAAGCTATTGCAAAAAGTACGATTTTGGGGGTATAGTTCTCTAGGGACTCTCCAAATCTAAGTCATCATTTTTTCACCGATGACTCCATGTTCTTTTCTAAAGCTACTGTAGAGGAAGCCTACCAACTAGTTAATTTGTTGAACACTTTTTCTTTGCAATATGGACAAAGAGTCAATGTGGACTCATCTATGATAAATATGTTACTCATAATATAAGGATACAGCTACCATCTATTCTAAATATGTATATTTGGGATGTTCCAAGTAAATATTTGGGTGTCCATGCAGAGTGGGGAAGATCTAAACTAAGGACTTTATCATGGATCAAAGATAGAGTTGTTGCTAAGGTGGAGGGTTGGAAAGAGAAACTCCTAAACCAAGCAGGAAAAGAAGTGCTAATTAAAAATGGGATATAGACCATTCTAGCCTATGCAATGTCAATATTAATGTTCCCTAAGACTTCTTGTTCTTTCCTTTGTGCTCAAATAACAAGATTTTGGTGGCAAAAAAGTGGTAAGGACAAGGGAATACACTGAGAAAAGCTAGGCCCACATCTCTAAGAGTAAAAGAGAAGGAGGAACGAGTTTTAAAGATCTCACTCACATGAACTCATCCGTATTAGCTAAAGAAGCTTGGAGAGCAATTCATAACCCTGATGCACTATGGGTCAAAGCCTTAAAAGGGGTGTATTTTCCTAATTTGAGCTTGTTGGACTCTATGAGACCCAAGAATTCCATTTGGGTATGGACAACTATCTTGTAAGGAAGGGACTACATTAAATTAATGGCAGGTGGCTAATAGGTGATGGTGCTACAATCGGTATTTGGGGAGACAGATAGATTTCTAATGGAAAGTGTACTTTGACATTTGAATGATACTCAAAGCCAGAAGGTGAATGTCCTTATAGATAGCAGTAGAAAAGAATAGGATCTGATAAAGGTAAGATCAATATTACCTCCTAATCTAGTCGTCAAAGTTCTGTAGACTCTTATTAGGAAGCTACAAGGGCCAGATATTATAACTTAGCCTTTCACTAAATCTGGTGCTTACAATATCAAAACAAGATACCATATCCTCAAAAAATGAAATGAAAGTGTTGGTCCTGCTAGTTTTGTTTTCTTTCTAGTGGACTCTTCCATATGGAAAGTTAATTAGAGTATGAAAGTTCCACCAAAAATTAAATTGTTCCTTTGGAAGGTATGTCATAATGCTATTCCAGCTAAGGATAATTTACATAGAAAATGATTATTTTAGGATCCCACTTGCCCTATTTGTCATATGGCTCCTAAAACTCTAGAATACACTCATTTGTTATGCCTTTGGACGAGAGCTATATGATTTGGTGCTGATATCCAATGTTTACCAACCTTAGAAAATGTTTTTAGATTTGATGAATGGTTTTTGACTCACATATAGGCTTTTGAAGACTAGGAAAATTTCTTTACAGAGAGCATAACTTTACTTGGTCAGATTGCATGGGCAATTTAGAAAGGATGAAATGTTGTAGTTTTTAAATCCAAAAAGCCAAATCCAAATTTTATTATGTCAAGCCCAATTTCTACATTCAAATTTTATAAAAGCTACTAATAAGGTCTCTAATTTACCAAATAGTATAGTGAGAGTTGACTTGCAATCTTGCTGGAGACCTCCACCTTCGGGGTTCACCAAGTTTAATACAAATGCTACAATTAATACACAAAAGAGATTTGGAGCTTTAGCAATTATTGCAAGGAATGACTTAGCGATTATGGAGGCTGGAATAGCAAAGAAATGTTTTGTTACCTTGGCCCTTGTGGTTGAAGCGTATTGTGCTAGAAGCCTTATCCTTAGCCAAATTGTTGGGTTTGTTAAGAATCCTTGTAGAATCGAACTGTTTGAATGTTGTTGAAGCATGCAAGGGAGTAAAAACCTTCTAGGAGATTGGTAAATTGAGGATATCAATGTGATGCAGGAGAAGTTTTAGATGTGTGGCTTCCTGTGGACAAGACGAAAGGGGAATAGAGTGGCTAATGAAGGGGCTAGGCTAGCGTTGCGAGACTCTCTTTCGGTTTCTTGGATAGTTCTCCTTCGCCATCGCTTAAGCATGAACTAACCTTGGATGCTTTTAGAGTCAGATCTAATCAATTAGTCTTTTAGATTCTCTTGTACAAACAAGCGTGCTTAGTGAGTTTGTTTGTATCCAGTGCATTGTAGACTTGTTTGTTACATGGATAAATGTTTGTCCTGTTTGGGCCCTTTAGGCCTTTTTGGCTTGCATTTGTTGTTGTTTGATGAGGAAATGTTGACCAAAAAGGGGAAAAAAACATAATTTACATCGTGGTTTAATTATACTTAACAATTATAGACGTGTAGCTTTGAAATTAAACTAAATAATTAAGTCATTATTAATTTCTAGTAAATTATAAATTAGTTAGAGTTTATTTTTTTTAAATGAAAAAAATACTTATGAAAAGTAAAAAAAAAAAAGGTAAAAGTCAAATATATAAAAATGCTAAAAATAAAAAATCATTGTAAGTTTAAAATGATAATTCATATACATAATGAAAATCTTAGACATCTAAAGTAAAATGTCTACATATCAATAGGAGTGGAAATAAATTAAGCTAAACTAAACTTTGCCAAAATAGGTCTAAGCTTGATTTGTAAATTATCAACCTGAGTTTGATCTGTTACATGTCATAGACTTTATTTAAAATTCAACTTGAACCTATATTATATGAAGGTCTTTATATTGACTACAAAACTAAAACTTTTTTTAGTTTTTAAGTAGGTATAAAATTTAATGAAAGTATTATATTATCTATAAAATAAATACATTATATTAATATGTAATTAATAAATTATATAAGTATTATAATTTCTTAATTATAAGCCAACTTGGTAAGCCAAAAATAAATTCTTTCAGAAGTCCAAGCTTTTACCTACCTTGTTACATAAATCTTTCTAAAAGTCCAAGCCCAGCTTAGCCCATGTAGATTGAAAATAAGTTACGTGGTAACCAACTTTCAGGCCACTTGGCATATTTCCACACGTAAACATCAAACACCCCCTTATTTTATAATTATGTCTCCCTTTATCTGGACCATTACTCTCTGCTGTATGAAACGTCTTGTAATAATCACTGCAATCTTTGCAATTGATAAAATTGAGATCTCGACAGAAACAAGTTACAGCAGCTACCGCATTTGAGATTGCTTGCCTCACAGTAATATTATTAATCATTTGAATGAGTACACAGCACTTCCACTCCCCCCCCCCTCTTTCCAAATCAACTCTTCATCCCATGTGTCTTAATTACACCCAGACATTCCATGCATTCAAAATGAGCGAGGCTAAATTCATTCCCATTTTCTCAGAAATGGAATAATAGTATCTACTTCTAATCCTAAATTACAGTCATCCAAACAAGGAAATTATAAAGATTAAAAAAAAATTCATCTATTTTTACACCAGAAAATATCTTTCATCAAGTGATGGGTGCAAGCTGCATGAATAGATTCTTAACTACGGTTGCAGGTTTTGAATAGTCTTCTGTGCAGAAGAAGAATAATGAGATTCAAGTTCTTTAAGGCTAGCAGCAGCTTCCTCTCCAATTCTAGATAACAAGCGGTCTGTTTTTTCTCCCAGTTGGTTAAATTCAACCCTTCTTTGTTCTACATGGTCATTAAGAGAAGCAAATCCTGAAAAGATTGCTGTCTGCTTCAGCTCCGACACCAACTTAAGCAGAGAATCAGCTGCCTGAACCTGTGTTATTGATCGATATAAAAAAAAATGGGGAAAAAGAAAAGATCTCAATAACCCTTAAATGCCAACACTAAACCTGTCAAATTGACCATGCTAAACAAGCCTCTACAGAACAATGAAGAGAATACTATTGTGACTTATGAAAGAAATAATTTAGTATGAATGAAAGAAAAAAACACATAAATTATAATTCAATTATATCTATAAGCATTGATTAAAATATGTCACATAAAAGAACTGATTGCAAAGTGTAAAATTTCCAGCGTTGTCAGACACAATCCATCACTCCAAAATGTGGTAAGATACTGAAACGAACTTTCTCTCCACAGTAACCCTTAGAACTTTGATGCATAAAAATTAAATAAAAGATACTATGTCTTTGCAGGCATGCTTGCACAGAAGCATATGAATCAATAGAACTGCCTGCACTCTTACCATCCTAGCAGCACGCATCTCCATCATAAAAGCTTCCTGGGAATTTCTAACTGGTGGATCATTTACCTGCAAGAATGCAAGGTTGTATGAAGTAAACAAGTAACAACTGAACATTATGCACATAAATTTTAGCATGCTAGGAAACTGTGGACATTCCCAACTATTACTCGTGTTTGAGAACAAACAACTAGTCAATTGGAAGAGACTACATTCACCATTTTCTTGGAGTTACAAAAACTAACAAGAACAAGTTATCAACAAAAAGTAAAAGACATACATGTTTATATATTGAAGTTGAATCGCTGAACATAAGAGACACGATGACAAACTTGACTCTTCATTTCTTTCCATTGACACACTTGGGCCATTTTTTCTTTCTTAAACTTGATATTGCTGATGAAACACAATATTTTCTAAATCCAAGATACAACCAACTCATAGAAGAAACCTGACATTGACATTCTTAATACATCATGTTTGTCTTTATCTCTAAACCCCATCCCAACCTCCTAGTGGCCCTGGGGAGGCCAGTGGCAGGCACCAGAAAAGGATAAAATCATAACATATCCTCAATGCATATTGCATCACCCAAGTTATTTTAAGATAGTTTCTTTCACAGGTGCCTGTCCCATCATGTAGTCTTGGTCCTTTGGCCGTGCCTTAACTGCAGCTTCTCATTGTTTTGCCTCTCAATGAATATGACAACTCACAACAGTGACCAAACGAATTTAATGTGATTTTCACCATAGATTTTACATGACAAATCATGTCGCTCATCCTTAGTGTCCTCTCACTCTTTTCTTTAGTCTAACCCATAGCAAATTCTATATGTCAAGTGACATATACAATTGAATGCTCAGAGTTATCCTATATTCCTTCAAGGACAATATATAATTTTTTTTGCAAGTTATCACAAAGTTGCATGCATGTAGTGTAGGCACCAAATTATCGATGTATAATTACAAGACAAGCCAGCCAGACAGCAAAATATGACTTTTAAATTGGACACAAAATGTAAAAAGTGTTCAAAAACCATCATTGGATTTGGGTAGAAAGGAAATTCCAATAGCTGATACATAGAATGAAATTTCGGATTAATTGGATATCATTAACCATATAGTGTCAGAGTTCATATTTGTTTCCATGTGAATATGCAATCAAAATGCCAATCTGCAAGATGCAATTACACAATATACCTGGATTATCACTTAGTAAAACAATAAAATCCATATGGTGTCAGAAATCAGAATAGAACTCTAAATGTACAAAGACCATCATCATTGGGAAAAAACCAAATTCCCATAGCTAACATGAATTAAATTTAGGATTAATTGAACATCATTAACCATATGGTGTCAGAGTTCATATTTGCTTCCATATGAATATGCAATCAAAAAGCCAATTACACAATATACCCAGGTTATCACTTATTAAAACAACAGAATCCAAAGGTGAAATTGATGGTAGAAATTGAACATACCCTGGCAACATTGACAAGGTGGCTGAAATTGTCCACAATATTGGCGATATCACCTTCCACCCTATGCAACAAGGTCTTCTGCTTTTGAGCAGCAGCGGCAGCCGCCGCTGCAGTGGGCCCGCTTCCAGCACCACCACCCCCCAATCCTCCTCCAGCTGCTGGTCCACCTTTATTCATTCTCCTTATCCACTCTCAACCACCCAACTTTCAGGATCTAAGCATGAAGAACAAATTCAGAAGGTTTCCACTTCCCCATTTATAAAACAACCCTAAACCATAAACATCACGTAAGTGGGTCTCTAAAGTTTCAAGCTTCACACTCAGCCTCACGATGAAATTGGGAATTTTAGATAAATTTAGATTTAGATTTAGGGGTAACATAAATGGATTTCTCGTTAGATTTAGATTTTGGGGTAACCCTAAAGTGCGCACATCTTAACCCTTGAAAAAAAATAATAAAAAAAAAATTGATGTATCTAACTCAGTTAATGAATCCACGTCAGATTAAAAAAAAAGAACATTATATTATTAAAAATTAAAAGAAAAAATCTGGCACACCAAAAAGAAAACTAGTAAAATTGAAAATGGCAAAAACAAAACAAGAAAAGGTTCTGGGTTCGAAGATGCAAACCACTCACGGCAATGGCAGAGGTGGAGACCTACGCTGCTGGGGTCGAGGTTGGCTGGTGCGACTTGCCGGAGAAGACAGGGACGGCGGTGGTGGCGGGTCGCTTGCTGGAGGCGTTACTGGCTGGGCGTCTGGCGGTCACGTGGTTGAGGTCCGGCGACGGTGGTTCGAGCGACGGTGAGGCTATGGCACAGGGAGTCTGCGATCGGGGCTTGGGGTCGGCAAGTGTGTGATAATGTAATATAAATTGGGGTTTTTTTTTTAACTTTATAGTTTATATATTACGGTGTTTAAAATCATATCCCTCCTAATAATTTAGCTTTACCGAAGCTAATTGGAATATATTTAAATTTTAAAAATTAGACTTAATTTGTTTTGCGACTTAATTCAAGTTATATTATTGTCTCAATTGGATTTGATATTTTATTTTTTTTAATTTATATTTTTTATAATTATATATTTAATATATTATTAATTATTAATTAATCATTAAATGCAAGTGTTACAAATGACACACGATAATTGTAGATAAACTTTTTTCCTTTTAATTCTCATTCTATTTTAATAGAATTTTAAATTATTTAAATAAATAATTAATTAATTAACAATTTAAATTCATTACTATTCAAAATTTGAAACTTCGCTAGAAATTTAACATCAAAATTATATATTTTTTCGACGGCATCAAAATTATATTTTTTAATTACATATATTTTTAATTATCTAGTTAATCGATTGTAGAAACTTTGATGCAACTTTTTAAAATTTAAATTTAAATTATCATTAAAAGTATTAAAAGAATTAAAAAAAATTATCATGTCAAAGATAATTCCAAATAGTTGATAGAAATAATTTGAATTTATTAATATATACTAACACATGATCCATCCGATTATGGAACATGTAATATGATGTTACCCATAAACTCTTCAAATTTAAGTAGATGAGGCCCCTCTATGTTTCAGGTTTGTTTCTAACACTTTTTTTTTAATGAAATGTGTTCTCAATTAACTTCTTAGTTCTTATGCAAGATCCAATATTGTAAACTATGAAGGAACATGTCATCATTAAAAACAAACAATCAAATACCTCAAGTTTTATATTTTTATGCTAATTGTTTTAATTTTCTTGACATCTTGAGATACTACTAATATGTCAAATGTTTTATAATAACATTAATTTTTTAGAATTATATGATTTTTTTCTTGAGATAAATAAATTAAAATATAATTAATAAATTTTTTATATTATTAAATTATAATAAATAACAAATTATTATTAAAAAATTTTAAAAAAGAATAAATAAAAGACTAAAAGAACATATAAGTGATAAGCTGAGCACCTAACTCTCATAATCAAAGCCCAGGGCTAACAAAGCTTATTTCTACTAAATATAGCTTATACTTCTACCTATTTAGATGACCCTTAGGGTAACTCTATCAGGCCATTGTTTCCAAGATCCTAGATTTCTAAAGGCTAATAATTTCTAAATTACCCTTATTTAAAGGATAAGGATATAAACCTGAGCATAAGGATGGATAATCCATCTCAATATGGCCAAACCCCATGATACAAGGTACAATTGAAAGGGAGAACTTCAAGGAAGCACAAAACCTTACAATAACATTTAGAGTCAAAATGTGTGTGAGGTACAAAGAAGATAGGACTTAACTTTCTCACACCTTTTTTCTATTTAAGAATATTCGTGTATTTGTATTTTTTATTTTTTTTAGGAATAGTTTTATGTTTATTGTCTTGATGTGTCTATTTATAAATGAAGAGGTGAAAGTGTTCTAATAATCATATTAAGTAGCCTTTACTCTGATTATTTTTTACGTAAGAAGTTACAAGAATTTCATGTTACCCAACATGAAGGAATATGCACCAATTTGAAAACGAATCCATGTAGCACCAGCAATTGGATTAAGCAGTTATCAAATTAGAGTCACTAAGCTAAGGCTAACAGTTCGTACATATTCTTTTGTATTAATTAACATTTCTCAAATAAAATATAGAAGTGCTACTAACATTTTTTTTTAACAATAGTTCTAACATGTTTAAGTGTCGTTTATAATTAGGGATGAGAGAGGTTGTTTCATTTAAAAGTCAAAATATGTCACAAGAGCCTAAAGTAACACTTACATATAACTTACTAATAAAATACTATTAACAAATATCCAACACAAAATCTTACAGTTTCATATCACTAATTAAGCCAACTTACTCAGCTTTGTCATGTTTGAATTATAGTTTGTAAATAATTGTTTGACCTAACGAAAAAATAAAATTTTTCACTTTCACTTATGCTCGCATTGATTGCATATTTGCCTTTTGTACACACCGTTCATTGCTTCTACCAATTAAATGGTTCAGTGAAGTGTTAAGATTACGATTACGTGGGCGATTCGCTATCTACGACGTTGTGAGAAGTTCACTGAACCTTGTCATTTAGAGGAATGAGAAGTTGTAATTAATAAGGTTACGGTAAGTTAACAACATACAGAAGAATCATTATCGATGTCTCATACAAGGAGTGCAACTCGTGAATTTATTTGACTACCTAAGGCCTAGGGGTGGCTCGGGGTATGTAATGCCTCAGCCCCTCGAGTCGGGGGGCACCCACTTGGTGTGGTCTCCTCTTGGCCGAACAACAAAACCTCGATGTCGAATGTACCAAGGAACCCGAAATCGTTCAATGCATTCTGTTGAGCCAGAGATGGCGCTTGTGGGGGTTGCGTTGTGACACGTGAATCCAAAATGACTCTTGAAAATATATATCTCGACTCTTGCATTGATGAAGAACATAGCGAAATGCGATACTTGGTGTGAATTGTAAAATCCTGTGAACCATCGAATCTTTAAACACAAGTTACGTTCGAAGCCATTAGGCTGAGGGCACGCCTACTTGGGTGTCACACATTGTTGCAATGCTAGTGCCTCATCATGTTCAAACATAACATAACTAAAATTTTGTTAAACATACCATTTGTGGATAAAAAAGTTTGCAAGCTCTAAACTAAAGTTTGAAATGTGCAAACTATAACACAAACATGTTATAACTTCTACAAAAAATTGGTAGTCAAAGAGAAATCTAAAATCCGCACATAGATCCCCTCACCCACCACGTGGCAAATACTTTAGTTTTCAATCATGCCACTAAGTGCATGTTTGAGAATGCTTAAATTTTTCTCATAACTATTTTTTTGAGATAAAAGTTGTTATGAAAAAATTTTAAGGTGTTTAGATAAAATTATTTCAACCAGATTATAATCATACATTAAAATTTTTGTACTAGAAATAGCTTTTTATGTGAAAAAAAATTTTCCCAACATTTTGCTTATAAGCAAAAACTGATTATTTTGGAGGTATAATGTTTTTACTAAAATAACCTCAAATATTATATAATTTAAATTTTTAAGCTAATTATTTTACACCCTTTCAGTAATTTACTATATAAAATCGATTTTCCTTAAACAATCTAAACAAAACATATTATTTTAAAATCTATTTTCAACTAATATATCCTAACATAAAATTAATTTTATCATAATCAATTATAAAAAAATCAATTACACATAATTAATTATTAAATAATTTTTTTTATAACTAATCCAAACACATCCTAAATGCCTCCCTCTTCCTTGGATTTCTAGGACGTTTCTCAGTTTTTGGAGCGCAATTAACTCATGCTCCAGAAAGATTTTTTCATTTTAGGGTTTTTCTTATTATGGAATAAAAAATGGTAAATTTTAAATGAAAAATAAGGCTTTTTAAATTTTCAATGTATTAAATATTTTATTTTCTATTTAATACTTTCCATCTTTGATTCACAAACCCTTAATTTTAAAGTATAGTTGTACGGATTAGATCAATCTGGCCGATTAACCCAGGAAACCCGCGAGCTGGGCCCAGGCCAATTCGATAGACCAATTGAATCATTTTTTTGATTGATCTGGTTAAACTCAGATTGACTTCGATAATCAACCCGAATTTATCCTTTTTTTATATGTATATAAAAATTAAATAAAAAATATAATTTTTAAGATTTGAATATTATATTTAAAATTTTTTGTCATAAAATACATTTTACCATTAGAACATATATGCTTTCATTAATATTATTATCAATTTCTTAATTTATTTTACAATAAATAAATTATTATCATTATTTGTTTAGAAGTATTTTTTATGTAATATTCTTTGTTTAATATTTTTTAATATAATATATTTTATACCAAATAAATTTGATATAATATTTTTTAAAAATATTTACTTTTTTATTTAAATTTTTCAATTCGATAGGCGGTGAAACCGTTAACTTGATGACCTAAGCTTATAATACTAACTTCCAATCTGAGTTATACACCTATCTTTTAAGCACCTTTTAAACAAATTTATATAAACTTTTAAGTCATTAATTTAAAAATAAGGGTAGAGAAAAGATACAATAAAAAGACACAAAAGGGGGGAATAGCAATAGCTAAGTAGAAATCACCAAAACAAAGCAATAGATAAGTAGTATAGTCATCGGCTTTGTAAACTCAGAAGGGGGAATAACAACACACAACCCAAGGTGGGTTTGCACTTCGTAGAGCACAGAGCCCCCCCATTTTGCATTACACCAAACAGTCACAACCATTTTCCAAAGAAAAAAAAATGGATGCAAACAAGGACTCTCAGGCACCGGAAGCATCACCGCCGGTGTTGCACCCGGCAGTGGCACCACTCTCCTACCTTCTAGGCACATGGAGAGGCCAAGGAGAAGGTGGCTACCCCACCATCCATTCCTTCTCCTATGGCGAAGAGCTTCACTTCTCCCATTCTCCCAACAAGGTATTCAATTTCATTCTCACCCCTTTTCCTCTCTCTTTCTGCGTAAACACTTAAAAAACAGTATCTGTGTATGTCAAAGTACTGTTTTTTTATTACTGGGTTTTGGTTTTCAACCGTGGATGGATGACATATGCTGATTGCTGAGGACTTCAATTTTTGCCATCAAGTTTTTTTATTTATTATAATAATAATAATAATAATAATAATAATAATTATTATTATTATTATTATTATTATTATTATAGAAAAGAAATTATTATTATATTACTAATAAATTGAAAGGCACACAATCCGCATTTTTTATTTCACAGTATTCTTTGATAAAGAAACTACTCTCATTGCGTTTAATTTCGGTAGTGGCGGAAAGATAACGTATATGCAATTATATTTTCAAATGAGTGGGGGCAAAGTAGAAAGCAATATTTGGAGAACAAATAGGGAACCCCCTTTATCTATTAGTATAGATTATTATTATTATTATTAGAGTAAATGGTCAAATTAGTCTATGAATGTTGCAGCATGGTCATATTAGTTTTTCAATGATGAAAATTAATTTCGTAAATGTGTATTCCGGTCATTCAAATTAATTCTTGAATGTCCATTCATTAACTAGCATCAAGAACTAATTTGATCAACGAAATGCACATTCAGAAACTTCGAGAGTAATTTTCATTATTCAAGGACTAATATGATCGATGTTGTATCTTTCAAGGACTAATTTGGCCATTTACTCTTCTTCTTCTTCTCTTCTTCTCTTCTTCTTATGTGTGCATTGATTTGGTTTGTTTGTTTGTCTTGGTTGTGTGTCAAATTGGTGTAGCCCGTCATAGGGTATACTCAGAAGACATGGAAGCTTAGCTCTGGAGAGCCCATGCATGCTGAGAGTGGATACTGGCGTCCTAAACCCGATGGCACCATTGAAGTTGTGATTGCTCAAAGCACTGGTCTTGTTGAAGTTCAGGTACTATTGTTCAATTTGATTTGGTGTGTGTCACGGATAGATTGCTTGACAAATTGCCTTCATACTTGTGTCTCTTTATTCTGTATGCTATAAATGGTGGATTTGAAGCTCCATGAACTCTTAATTAGCAAAACCCCTCAATTTTCAACAAGTTGAATAACAAATAAAACAGAATTCATGGCCTGATTTAAGTTTGACAAAGATTACCCCATGGACTAGTCCTAAATCCTTGAATTTATTCCTAACTTGTCAAACTATAGCAAGCACATCCTTATTCATTTCTCCTTGCTACAAATAAGCTCCTATTGCATTAAGTCCATGCCTTGGTATATTTTAAGTCTCAATTTCCTAACGTTGAACATGCAACCTATTGTTGTCAGTTGTTCGCAAGAGAAATATGGTTTGCAATTGCATAAATTTCTTTCTATATCCTTGATGTAAAAGTTATGTAATGTGATATTTATATCTTGTTCATGTCACCACATTAAGAAGTATTCTTCCAAATCATGGATTTATAGTTTTCTGCCATTATTGAAATGTTTAGTCATAAAAAATCTTGCTTATTTCCTTGCTTCTAGGTCCAAAATGCAAGTTATTTCTTTCTGTTTTTCTTTTTTGATTCCCTTCTGCTGCCTTTTCCGGCTTCTGATGTGCTACTAGTATATTATGCTATCCAGAAAGGGACATATAGCATCGAAGAGAAAGTGATACAGCTTCAGAGTGAAATAGTGGGCAATGCTTCTAAGGTAATTCAAATTAGTCTTTCCCAAATGCAACAATACTAATGTTTCATGCTTATAAATGCATTGTATAGTTGAATGGTTACCTTTAGGTTACATTTCAAAGAGGTAGAAAACAATCATCTTATTAAGGTGGCTTCTGGTATGATGAATATGAGTCAAAAAATTGTATAATGAATGATTTTTTGGAATTTATTTATCATCATCTGTGAGGATTATGCTTACAGCAAACAAAAACGAAACAGAAACTTTAGAGAGAGAGAGAGAGAGAGAGAGAGAGAGAAGAAGAAGGGGGGGGAGGCTATTGAACATTTGTTGATGAAGTCATTCAATGTGCTTTTTAATTTTCTGATATTCTAAGTTGATGAATCATTGATCCCTCAGTCAGTGATTGCTTATAATAATCCTTAGTGAAGTAATACATCATTTTGTTTTTACTTCTTTCTGGTCAAAAGATTTTGATGCCATATTACCATGCTCATGCTTATCATTATTTTGTGGTTTCTCTCATTGATGATAAGTTTTGTCTACAATAGGAAATATTGCCTGTGCCTTCCTTAACTCTATTCGCTCCATGGGAACACAAATTAGATAAATCAATTAGATCAGAGAAACACCTTGCTACCAGCTTTACTACGTTGATAAAAGAAGAAAGTTGGGGGCTGAAATGGATTGTCTCCTTTCTTCTCTTTCTGTGATGTTCCTACTTAAAATGTTTTGTGCACTCTATACAGGTTAAAGAGATAAGAAGATGTTTCCAGCTAGTTGATGGGAATCTTTGTTATGACGTTCAGATGGCTACCCATACAATAACTCTTCAACCACACTTGAAAGCAGCACTGAAGAAGCTCTGAAGCAAGCAACTTCCAGGATTACTGGCCGAAGGATGTACATCAGCATGGTGGAGTCATCCCATGTGATTATTGTTTTTTACAGCAATTTAGGTCACCCTGGTAATTTTCTGTTAATTAGCAGAATGAGCTCCTTTACAACCTATAACCTGGCTCTGTCTCTGACAAGTCACAAGTATTGTATACAAGGTTTTCAAGACCTAATGTTTGAATGAACCTGACATGATTTAATTTTAATGGAAGCAGCCAAGCAGGAAGTATTGTGTTTCTTCTAATGTATATCATATATGCTTGATTTGTATTTTCCTAGTCTGAAGTTATTATGGTGCAGTAACTACGTGTAAAACTTGATATTACAGTCAAGTGAAACTTTTTATTTTGCCTACTATCTTTACATTGTTTGAACATGTTAGAATATCTAGAATATATCTCAAAATTAAATTAGGCTTGATTTTATATTATTTTAAGGATCTGATTTGTACATAATTAGATATACTATTTTGATTATATTTAATTGTATTTGATTCTTTATATAGATTCTCTCTCTTATAAATAAAAAATCTTCTTATACACACTGATTAATTCAAAAATTTAAAGATGATTAAGAGAATATACAGAACCTTCTTCAGACTTTTTTTGTGTCCTTGTTTCTTTATTTCTCCTTTTTCGCTATACAGAGTTTGTAGAACTCGTTAGAATCATTACTAATTACCATTAGATCCAGATTTAGTTTTGTTCTCCTCTCCAAGTGCCCGCATTTTCGCTAGACCCTTTTGGTAGTTGGGACCTCCTCTCCTCGCATAGATGTTCATCTTTGCTTCTTTTAGCTTTTGTTCCTGGTTTGTCATATCTCAACAGTTAATTAACTCTACTACAAGCAAATTATCATGATACAATTGAGAAAATCTCAATGATGATAGGCTTACCTTCTCCTTCAGAGCTCGAATTATGCCACTGAATGTAGCAGCAACATCAGTAAAGTTAGCTATTCCTCCCCCTATCACAAGGGCTCGCTTTTGGCCATCAGGATTTGAAGTTGCACACTGCGAAGAGATTGTCATAAAGATACAGAATCACTTTAGTATCAGTAGTATCAGTTTCAAAGTTAGCATACATTTGTAAGCTATCTTTAAACACTCCAAACAAGGAATGGTTGATCATGTAAAGCAACAATGTTGAATCTGTAAATTGATACGTATTACAAAAATAATGTTGAGATAAGAGTTAATTACATCAATTACAACTCTGGCATACTGCAAGACCTCATCTTCCTTGGGTGCACCACTATATTCTGCATAATTTCCAAGCTCAGGTGCATATATAACTATGATTAGCTTGTCCCCTGCGCAAGTGATATGATTAGCATGGCTGTGTTGAAACTGAAAACTTTCTGGTTTCATTGCAAGTGATATGTTTTATAGTTTTAAGGTGCTTGTTTTTCCGCTTTATTTCAATATATTTTGCCACTGATTACCACTTTATCATTTTCCTAGTGCAATACTTGTAATTGTTTATGATATGTGGTGCTGCTTGCTCTCTTTATTGCACAATTGTTCTCTAATGTCCAACTCAATGATGCATACATCATCTGATTTCTTTTTTGACCTCAAAATCCTTTTCCTACAATTTACTATATGCTAATTGCTAAATCCTTTCATGTTGCATGTATATTGAATTTTATACTTCATTATGGACGCGTGATGAAATGCCTCTTGGAAGTGAATCTGCCTCTTAATTTTATTTTATTTTTTTAATTCGAAAGAGACTATAACATACACATTTTGCATAATTCTGGCAGTGCATCATATGGTTGTGTACCAAAGAGGCCAGTAAAAGCAATTGAAGTTGTGCAATTGCATATATAGACAAGTTTATTAAGAGATCCTTGTAAACAGAAATTTGAGTTTCCAGAAAGGGGAAAGAAAATAAATTTACTGCATGAAAGAAAATCTGAGATCTATGAAATTGCAGCTTGACTTAACATAAATGAATTACACTTATCACTTTATTGTGTCAAGACAGTGCTATCAGAATTCTACATAATGATACAAAACACTCTTGACCACTTTTCTAGATGACTAGATTTGTAATAACCTACGCTCTAACTCGCCAAATTTCTCAATTCTGAGAGTTGGAAAGGGAATTAAGAATCAACAATCACTTCAAACTTGCCATGAAAATGCTTGCAAAAAAAGGAATTGGCCTAACAATGGATAATTAAGCAGCAGCAGTGATGCACTGAATTGCCTGTTTGCATATACCAGTCATTGTTGCTTCAGGTCCATAAACCTGCGAAGAGACCAAAATAGATCAGAGAAAACTCCTCAAAACAATTTTTTTTTTAGCACCAGTTGGTTTGGTAATATAATCAATAAAGGCATCAGTTATATAACCTCAATAGGGATGCCAATCTCCTCTCCAAGTGCCCGCATTTTCGCTAGACCCTTCTGGTAGTTGGGACCTCCTCTCCTCACATAGATGTGCATCTTTGCTTCTTTTAGCTTTTGTTCCTGGTTCGTAGTATCTCAACAGTTAATTAACTCTACTACAAGCAAATTATCATCATATAATTGAGAAAATCTCCATGAAGATAGGCTTACCTTCTCCTTCAGAGCTCGAATTATGCCACTGAATGTAGCAGCCACATCAGTAAAGTTAGCTATTCCTCCCCCTATCACAAGGGCTCGCTTTTGGTCATCAGGATTTGAAGTTGCACACTGCAAAGAGATTGTCATAGAGATACAGAATCACTTTAGTATCAGTTTCAAAGTTAGCATACATTTGGTAAGCTATCTTTAGACACTCCAAACAAGGAATGGCTGATCATGTAAAGCAACAATGTTGAATCTGTAAATTGATACGTATTACAAAAATAATGTTGAGATAAGAATTAATTACATCAATTACAACTCTGGCATACTGCAAGACCTCATCTTCCTTGGGTGCACCACTATATTCTGCATAATTTCCAAGCTCAGGTGCATAACCAAGATCTCCTACCTGTTTTAATAAATTAGTATATAAGAAGTTGGTTGCTTAATGTTACAAGAGAATAGATTTTAGCAATGAATTTAGTTTTAAAGTAAAAGAAACACACCGTATCAGCATAGATGACACTAGCACCTCCCCCAGCTACCATTGTCCAAATTCGACCCTTTGGGTTTAACACTGTGAATTTTAAAGATGCACTTGTCTGGTTGCAGAAAATAAGCAAACAAACATCATAAGCTTTTCAGAGTAAAAATTTTATAGCACCATCATAACTAGAAGCAATAATATTATTGATGATTGATAAGAGGTAGAGGTTAGCACAAGGAATTTGATTGACCCTGGAGATCTGCAGACCAGGTGTTAACAGTACTTACTAAGAAGCAAAAATGATTAAGATCTGCAGCTTATGGATAAAGTTATAACTGAATTTAATAATATTGTAGATACATGTGAAAAGTATATTTGTTCACCTTTTCATCTAATCCATGAATGAAAGTCTCTGTAGGACTCATAACCCTTCCAAATGGCATTGGAAATTCAATGTTTCCCCATCTGCAAATAATAAGAACGTGCATGCTCATTAAAAAATGTTGACTATGAAATATTAATCAGTTTCACATTATGACTTAAGAGATATGGTATTCATCCTTCAAATAACAGTTGATATTCTTTAGAGGGAAGTAACCCACTTCTTGAAGTTCTTGAAAGCAGCAGTGTCATCTAGCTCGCCTCTCATATCCAAAGGATAAGGCTTTCCATTGACCAAAGTGAAAGGATTCATCTCTAAGAAAGTGAAATCCAGGTCTAACAACAGAAAAAAAAATGTTAAAATTTAAATGCAACTGTCAGTGAAATTGTCTTCACAAGCCCATCTAATGGTATGTAAGTATATATTTCGTAATATACCTTGAAATAGAGTGAAAATCACCTTGAGAAATTCCTCAATTTCTTCCTTGATCTGTATGCATGAACAGAATACTTATAAATAATTGAAACAAAGTGTCCACCAACAAAAAAGTATGAGGTATTCAATCACATGGTCCTATTGATTTACATCAAGAATCAATATAGAAAGCAGAAACACTTGTTAAGTAAAAAATTAACAAAGTTGACCTGTTCATAAAATAACAAATTATTAAGTAAAGTGAATATACCTCCAAGGGAAGGGTTGCAACAAGTGGGGCAATATTCTCTGATGTAAAAGACACTCCTGTTGGAACAAATACAGTCTTAACCTGAAATATGAACAACCTGCTTTATAGCTTGCGGGATTATAAGGAAAGATATGAGCAGAATTTATACTGAGTAATTAATCTGTAAGGTAAAAAAAAAATCCACATTGTTGTACCTTATCCCAGTTCTCTTCAATTTCAATTCCTCCGCACTCTGAAAAGCTTATACTGTTCCCTAGTCTCTCTGAGACAATGTTAAGGTAAAACTCTTCATTGTGTGGGATGAAAGGTTCAACAATGAAAGTTGTTATAGGTCCTTTGCATCCACCCATCTCAACCTACATTTTAAAGAAAGATATGACCAAACACTTCAAGGGTAGAAAGGAAGTACTAAGAAAAAATGATTTAAAGAAGGGGAAAATAATTTAAGGTTTGGAGGGACAGAGGAGAAAAATGCACCTCTTTGCCGAGACGCTCTTTCACAAAAGAAGCAACTTGTGCCAAATCCAGATTTAAGGCAACCAAACCGCTTTTGCCACGCTTTCCAAATAGCATGTCAGGTTTCACAACCAATTTTGAAGATGAAAGCCAGGGTTCCTTCTCTGCTAGCTCTTTGAAATCGGTGGACTCCGTAACCTAAGGAATAAAACACAACAAATTCATTATTCAAGTTTGATAAGCATGCTACACTGACTGACTTGTAAGATGGTGCAGCTTAATAATTTAATATACAAACTCAAATTGATTCAGTGTTATATATATTACAGAGTAACACAGCTTAAAAGACTAATTAAGTTGACATATTGAAGAGACTATATTGACTGGATTGACAAATTTTAGTTGACAGAGGCTCAGATCAGATCTTTTCAGGTATAAACATATAGACATAATATGCACATCATAACATGATAAAATCATATCATGTCACGTATATACTTAGTCATCCTCGGAAACAAACCAAATACAATAACATAGTAAACAATATGCTAGTAAAATAAACCCATCTGCAAGATTTGAATAAGTTTATTCTCTGACTATTGCAATGCAATAAGGTGACTGATGGACAAGCATGACTAGTTACCGGATCATGATCTTGGACAAAACTTAAATGGCGTTTGAGATATTACATTGGCATGTGGTCCTATAATCAAACAGAAGCTAATAAAACTTTAAGTGTAATAATTTCAATGTGAGCCTAACCCAACAAAATTGGAAGGTACAAGATTTATTCACAGCCAAGCCAACACAAGAACAACTACTTGGAAATTCAAATTAAACGACAACCCCGTGATGAGAATGCTTACTTGTGCAGACTTGATTGGCAACTCCAGGCCAGAAAGTCTCTTAAAGTGCTCCTTCAACAACCTCTTAGAGTCATACTCTCTGATCTTCTTGCGTGCCATTGCTTGTTAAATGTGTTCACAAGCAAAAACTCTCCTTCTACACAAAACAGGAAAAACCCAGATCAAATCAGCTTCAGGGGCCTCAGAATTCCAATCAAAATCGGATTTTCAAAGATTCAGCAGAAGAAGGACATTATTTGAACATGAAAAATGGAACAGATTGAAATGGGAGCTCTAGAGAGAGAGAGAAAGAGGGGAATGCAGTTACCGAGAGAGAGAGAGAGATAGAGAGAAATGGATCAATGGGGAAGAAGGTGACGGAGGGAGGTAGATGAGATCCAATGGAGAGGTGGATGGTGTGATGTGAGAGAGGGTTGGTGGCTCCACGATATATATAAGCTATGGAGAAAGAACAAAGGAAAGAGAAAAACGAGGGGTAGGTTGGGTATTACAAAATTGGTTTGTTTATTAATATAATAATCACTCGTATGTGATGTGAGAGTGTGTTGGTGGCTCCGCGATTGATATAAGCTTTGGAGACAGAACAAAGGAAAGGGAAAAACATGGGTTGGTTGGGTAATATAAAATTGGTTTGTTTATTACTATAATAATCACTCGTGCTTCGCACGGGATGAATGGACCAATAACAAAATTTGAACAATATTTTTTATAGTTATCATTTCTTTTGAGATAATTTCTTAATTTCTTAATGTGTAATGATAGTTTTACATAATTTTTAATCACATAATCTCACGTGGGAGATGCAGATTGTTGATTTTTTTGAAGAAAAAAAGTGAAAAAGAAAAAGAAGAAGAAGTAAGTGGTCATGATTGATATTATGTAAATTACATGCAAGGGAAACTAATGCAAATATAAACATTATTCCTTTTTAATATGGCCATAATTTTGCATAAACAGTTCAATATATTCACTTGTGCTATTTTTAACTGTATTTAATTAGACTTATATTAAAAATTTTATTTTCACTTTATTAAAATTGTGTTTCTCTATTTTTTAAATTAACAATAGAACGAAAAACCTAACTAACAAGTTATAAACTGATCAATTTTAACACCATTACAATTTTCCATAAAGGCAATAGACAAAAATAAGAAGGCAAAGAATTAAAAACATGACAACCTAAACAACAATCTTGAAAAGAGTTTATTTACATGTGTTTATTTTGATTAAAAAATAATTTTTTAATTAAAAATGTACATCTTATCTTTTATTATGTTTGAATTAGTTATTTTAAGAAAAAGGTAAAGTACTAAAAATAATCTTTTTTCTAGTTAGATTTTTATACTTCTAAAAAAATCATAACATAGAAAAGTTCTTTAAACATAAAAAAATAATATATTTCTCAAATATTATATCTAAATATAATAGGGTGAAACTATTGACACTCTAAATTACTTATGTACATTCTCTAACAACTTATAATTATAATTTCTAAAATTATCATCACTTAAATAACTTATATACAAATTAACTCTTAATTATTTTATTACTATTTAATTATCTATTCACATTTTTAATTAATCTTAATTATTCTTACTTTTTTTTTTTGGGTTACAAATTGTTACCTTTTTTAGACACCAAAACTCTTCACTCCTCTATTCTTTCTCTGATCGTTCATCAGGGCGTGGTAGTATATAACTGTATATCTACTTTGGCATGAACCCGTGTTGCAATGTATTAAAAACAAAAAATGATTGAAGGACATATTAATATTGAGCTTGCTATTTATTCGCTGTTGCAGCTACAATGCAACATTGATTTGCAGAATTGCAAAGTCACTACTATTGAGTTTTTTTTTTTTTTCAGTTTGCACTTTCCCAATTGCAACAGTTACTCAAAATTCTCATAACTTTTTTTATATAATAATATAAACGATACAAAATTGTAAAATTTTGAATACATAAGTAAAAATATAAATAACTAATTATTTTTGACTTTATAAATAACTAATATTATGTAGTGTGAATAAACAAATATTAATATATTTAATTTAATTAAAGTTTAACTTTAATAATTTTAATTTTTTAAAATATATATATTTTTTAAAAAAATCTTATTTTACAAGCTCATCAACAAACTTTATATATTTAGCTAAAGCATCTACACGAACATTAACTTCACTAGACATATGCTAAAGATGCATCGTCCAATTTTTGGCAAGAAGCCTTTTAACTGAAACGAGCAAGGGGGCACAAGGATGGCAAGTGAATGGATTTGTTCGACTTAGTTCTTATAGTTACAGCATAATTTTTCTATTACTATGCATTTGTTCGACTTATTTCTTCATTAAATATTTTTTTTTACGATTTTTGAATTAATTTTTTCATTAATTGACACTAAGTTTTTTGTTGACTATGTGTACACATATATCAAACAAATACATCCAAAAATATTTTTTAAGATTTCACATGGAAAGAATTAATCAAGTGTATATATATAAACTGCCGCTTTAGACATTAAATAGGTTTCAAAATGTGGCCTAATGGAATCAAGTTGCATCTTTTAGGAAAAAGACATGCGTATTTAATCTCACTTTGATCCCAAGGTAATCCTTGTTAGGGAGGAGGGCGGAGAAATGTCATACCCTGATTCGAAAGAAGTTAAAATCTTGAAATAAATTGTGCTCACTCATAATATTAGTTTATAATCGTTTCAACTTTTTTTGTAAAAGAAAAAAAATACCAAAATAAGTTTCAAAAAGGCTCCTCTAAACAATAATAGCATGATTTACCTGATTGAGTAAAAAATATATATAATAAAAAGGGTATCTGATTGGGAAAAATAGAATTGGTCAAAATCCATACAATTGGTTTGTTTTGGCGTAAACATCAGTTTTAAAAAATGTTTCTTTATTTCGGAAAAACACTTTTATTATAAGCAATAATGCGTAAACATCAGTTTTGAAAAATGTGTTTTTTTTAAATTAAAAAAAAACACAAGTAAACAATAAATTATTGTTATGTTTAGGGGTGTTTGGCAGATTAGATCAAATTACAAATATGAAGGTTTTAACACAACTCAACTCACAAAATATGAGTTGAGTTGGGTCTGAAGTTGAGTCGGGTTGAAAAATATTCTAAACCATATGGTATGATCAAATAGAGGATTTGGAAAGTATCAACCCACACAAACTCAACTCACCCTAATTAATTTTTTTTGTTAAAGTCTTTTAGTCATTGTGACATTTTAGGTTGTTTTCTTATGACCTTTTTGTTGTGTCAATTAAGTTTAGGTATAGACATTATGATCACATTGATAATGTATTAAGAAAATATGAAGTATCTAACGGATCATTGCGATGATAATTCAATGAATTGCTTGAATGACAAAGAGTATCTTGAGAAAATTAAAAATAAAATAAATAATTATGTCAATTCATATGTTATATGTGTTGATATTGACTTCAATTAGTTAATATGGTTTGTTATTTATAACTTTTAAGACTTATTAGCTTACTTTAATTTATTTCTTATTTATGTTAACTTAATAAGCCTTGTTATGTTTATTTAATTTGTCTGACACTTATTATATTTAAGGTTGATTATGTAACTTTTTAGTTTAATTGAGACAAATATTGTTTTTAATTAATACGCATTATCTATATAACGAATTTTTAATTTTGTATTTGGATATTTATTTTAGAATAATTTTTTTAAACATACATCAAACTCATGAGTTTGACTCAACCCAACATATTGATTTGATGAATAGGTTACGTCTAAAAATATCGCAAAACTCACTCAACAAACACCCTTAATTATGTTGTTTGGACAGCTAATGAAAATTATTTTCCCTTATTTGGGGCATTGTAAAAAAAAAATTCTGGCATTTGAAATTTATAATTTGCTTTATATTTTTTTAAAAATAAATCATTAATTTTGTATTGTTCTATTATATCTCTTATTATCTACCAGTGTTTTATTGGTTCAAGTGATTCGACACATGTTCTATTTAATTAAGGTTTCGAGTTCGAGTCTTATAAATAAAAAAAATAAATGTTGTGAGAACTTCACACATTTATGATCAGATCTAACTTAACTCCGAATTAATCGGAGGCTCGGAGCTCAATACAACTTCCAAATAACAGCCGTTTCCATAAACAAAATTTTCATCTTTTTTCTATACCTTTTTTTAGCAATCGTAGTTTGTAACAAAATAATCAATATTTTTTTAACAAAATAATCCTTCTTAAAAGTTCAATGGTAGTAAATTATATTTTAAGTAATGTTAATTAAACAGACCTTTTCCTTTACAGACCTCACAAAAATCATCACCATTTATTTATTCTCTCTTCCTTTTTTTTCATCCCATCATCAACAACCCTTCCATCATTTTTGTGAGGAATCTTAACAGAAATTTTTTCTACACTTAACATGTTCTATTTTTATAACATGATAACTACATTTTGATGGAGGCCACGCAAATTTCTTCCACTTTGAATTATATTTTGTATCTATATCATCCCTTATATGCCGCAAGCTGCATTTTCTGTGCAACCAAGTGAATGAATTAATTCAATATTTGAGCAAACAAGATTTGTGCCTGGCCCTAAATGGTCCAAAAGTTTTCCCTCTTTCCTTTATTTCAGTTCTGCATTTTGGTTCAGATTTCAGCTTCCATTTATCGTGTTTTTCAATTTTTGTTCTTGCTTCTACTTGATAGTGACTCAACAACAAAACTTGATAACCCCTTTTATTAAAAGATTTTAGATTTATTAATCTCAAAATTTATAACATATCAAAATATATAAAAGGTTTTAAAATTACTTTAAAAAGATGTCGATGAAAAAGTTATTGTTAAAACTCTTAAAAATCAATTTTGATGAGAGAGATACTATTGATGAGGGAGAGATACAACCCTTAACAGCTCCAACTTGTGCGGTAAGGAAAGCCAACACCAGTTGTCTAGTTTATGACATATAATGCTATTTATTGTCTTTATTTCAATAATATATATTTGGTGCAGTTTTAAAATATTGACACTAATCATCACTTATTCTTTTCCTAGTGCAGTGATTATAATTGTGATTCTTATTAATTATCATAGGAAAAGGGTTTATTTTTTGGACAAGTATCAAAGGTTATTACTTGGTGTATATAAAACATTCTTTCCTTTCCTTCTTCACTGGACCACAGGGTGGGGATGAGGATCAGGTGAAACAAATATTTGATTGTGTAGAAAGGGGAAAGGAGTAGAAAGGAAAAGTTGGAGCATGGAGGCCCGTGATACAAAGCTGATAGATGAAAATATATCCCACATTCCCATATTTGTGATTTAATATAGCTGTTATCTTAGGTGCATTTAACGATATTGTATGATTTGATACAGAACAAGTTTTTTAAATTTCATTCTTCAACTGAGAAAGCAATTAATGAGATTTTCACATGACAAAAGTTAGATGATATGAGTGTCATTGAGCTGGCCAACCATTTTGTCATCACGTTTTAATTTATCAATTTTTCTTGTTTAGTCAAAATAATTGCTTTCCTTGTGCATGACCCGATATCATCTTGATGTGTGACATATGCACCCCCTCCTACACTCTGTCCTTATATAGCTTGGTCAATTTGGGTAGTTTATCAAGAACCGAGAAAACCAATAAATAAAAGAAGGAATTACTAGTTTTGGCATTGTTTCGAAGTAAAATTGGAGTATATCAATACAAAAGTTTGGTATTGTTTGGTTTGATGTAGCGGTCTGTTACCTAGTTTATATTTACACCGAAACACCAAATGGAGTATTTTATTGTATGCTCTGCAGTGTTAGTGGGTCTCATATAAATCCTACTTCTGGGTGTGAAGCACGGATGAGGATCACCTGTCCCTATTTTCTGTCTCATTCCCTGTCTCTTCACTTAAATTCTGACAAGTATTTTAAACTTAAATACATGTCTCATTCTCACTTAATTCATTTTACACTTGTCTGAATTTAAGTGGAGAGACAGGGAAGGAGACAGGAAATGGGGACAGGTGATCTCCATCCGTGAAACACATAGTCAATGACTTTGTTTATGAGTAATAATAGCGCAATTGTACTTGTTCACATTTTTTTGGTGGAAAAAAATCCTGAGATTTTCTTCCCTTTTGTTTGGGTAATTCATTTGCAACTATGGTTGACTAAATTTACTCAGATCAGGACAGTTTGTTTGTTTTTTATATATATATATATATTTTGGTAGTAGTTGTACTCCTAAAAAAATATGGAAGGAGGGACACTAAAAAGATCAAAATATGTTTGTATTAGTCATGCATCCTGTTTAGTCACAGAATTTGGTATTGACTGGTTCAATAATATCTTAATTCAGAATATCTGTGACTGGCAATCTGGCATTGAATTTTACTTCAGTAACACTGGAATAGTCACGCCACTTGCTCATATATCAGTCATCACTCACTCTTATGCAGGGTGGCAACTATTTATTTCTCTGCAATTGGCCTCACATACATAGAGACAATTGAAAAAGTTGCCACAAAGTTATGAATGTGTGCAAGTATCGTGTAACTAAACGTGTTCTCAGTTAAATTAAAACCAATGTCCCAAGAAGTGCTTCCAAAATGTGATTGGACTTGTTTCTCTAAACAAAAAGCAATAAGTATTATTGCTTACAGATGGACCACCATTTTGGCAGTGAATCATATGTACCCAAGAGGACATGAATTTTCCCAAAAGCTAATGACGCTGTACAATTGCATAGACAATTTAGTGTTCACTTTAAAACTGGTTCGGCACATAATTAATAAATACTATCATGCTACTGCTAATGCATTAAATCAGACAAGATATCTAAAAGATGCTTCAGAAATTCGATAGACATGTTATTAAATCCTACCTAATAATTGATTTATACTTGGGCTATTGCCTCTCTGGTGGGAATCTACCATTCAAAGATCAATAACCCATGGGATTCTGTATATTTGTTAAAGGAGATAAACTGCAGAGATTGGTTTCTCTAGAATCATGACAGTATATTTATTCATCGAGTATATTTAGGCTCTAGAGAGCTCTCAACACTGGAAAATGATGGAATGTGTTCGTAGCAAACAGCAACATAACACAAAAACTTGATAGAGAAAGGAGAGAAGGGAAGGGAGGAGGGGATTTGAAGATTTAGTAGATGAAGTCATTCAATATGCCTTCTAGCAGTCTTTGTATTTTGAAGCATTACTTTATTTTGTCGTTACATCTGCATGGTCGAAGTTTTTTTTATTAAGGTTTCTCACCCTAAAGATTTTATAGGAAATGATATTTATATAAATTATTGGTATAAAAAAAATTATGCGAGTGTATTTGAATTAAACTTATAAACATAATTTTGATGAGATTAATTTAAATTAAAGAAAGCAAGACTTCAAATTAAATTCTACCTTAGTTAAGGAGATAAACATTTTTTTTAAATTAAGTCAACGAAGTGTCCCCACACCTATAGGCGTAGGATGAACTGAAAGAAACGCTTTTAAGAAAAGAGAGGAATATCTCTTATAATGTAATCTTTCTACACTCATGGTACAAAATAAAAAGTTTTCTATCTATTCAGTTTTTTTCTACAAAATCTTTTTCCATAAATTTTTTTTGATTTTGTTTAAAATGACAATTGTGAAATTTCTATTACACACCTGTATACTATACAATTTATTTAAGTTTTACGAAAAGAAATTTCTAGTCTCCAGGTTTAAAATAAATTTTTCTATATTTATTTTTGTAAATTTATATAAATTTTATTTTCACTGTCTTTTAATATATTCAAATTCAAGACAATAAATCTCGAGGAAATGACCTAATGATAGAGGAGCATATGATATGTAGTAGGCATATGATCACAGGTTCAAATATTAATTATGTTAATCTTTTTGTGGTCAGACTGTAATGAATATCATTTCTTTGTGAATTTCTTAGTCTTAGCATGGACGTATGCCTTTGACCAAATTAAGAAGGTAATGGTGGGTTTGGTGAACAGGATAAGGGAGACCTGATAGTATTAATTAATACTATCAAGTCGTATCATGTTTTTGGTGCACTCACATGATTGTATAATCATATCAGGTTAGCCTTTTTATCTTGTTATAAGCTGATAAAATTATCCTCTCCCTTACCATAGGATAAGACCTGATAAGCCTTTTATTTCAACCGTACCCTTCATCCAATTTCTCCTGCTACCTCCCCCTCTTCGTCCCTTTCACTGCCTCCCCCATGGACACCATCTCCAAGTCCGCCATGGCCGCCGCCATAGCTGCCCTTGACGGCATCACCGTCATCCACTCCAACACCACCCCTCCCGCCAGGCCGCCCTCATCCGCGCCGCCAAATCTCGCCGCATCCCCATCCTCCACAACCCCAAAAATAGAAAAATCCCTAACTTCCTTCATCATCCAAAAATGAACCATCGTGAATAAGCATCCAAAATTCCTCCACACTCTTCCCTTATCGCCACAAAGCTTCTATTACAGTAAGCAAAAATAACCCAATCGTGAACCACCTTGAATCGGAATCCAATTCTCCTCCACCGTAGTTGGAATTCCACTAGGACCTCACCAAAGTCATTCCTCAGCCTCGGGCTACCACCATCTACCATTGAGTCGCGATGTCGTCCACCCAACATCAGTCTTCCACTGCCAAAGTCGTTGTTGAAGTTCTCATCGGAGTCACCTTTGTGACCAGTAAAGCCTCCTCCAAGCCACTCCTTCTCAATTTTCTTCTTCTCTTTCATTTTCTCAGATACTTTTGAATATTTTTTTTAATTATTTGAATTTTACTTTGATTGTAATGGAGTAATTAACTGGGTTGATTTTATGTTTGTTTATTAATTTAGGGTGAAAGTAGTTTAAGAATCCTTTATTTTTGCTTTTGGGTTTGAATGAAAATGGTTCTGATTGGAGGATGACTCTTCTTATATATATATTAAAGGATATTATTGTAATATTAAATAATTATTCTATTATCAAAATTTTTATATTATTATGTACCAAATGTCTGATTGTATAAGAGTAAATTAGATCTTTTATACTATCAATTTTTATCCTATTATCTTATACTATCATGTGCACCAAACACAGTCTAAATTAGTTGAGATGCATGTAAGTTAGTTTAAACAATATCTAACAGCAGTAAAAAAAAAAATTCAAGACAATAAAGTGAAAAATAACCCTTACAATAATAATTTTTTCACGCAAAAAAATTCACAATTTTGTTAATTTGAATATATCCTAAAAGTAAAATGCAATAACATGAAAATATTGGATAGTGTATTAGGCATACTAGCATTCTACCCGTGCAACGCACGGGCTACTCTTCGCTTAAATTATTTCAATAATAATTTATTTATCTACAAATAAATACTAATATAACATATTGCTTCATTAAATAAGCTAGTAATAAGAAGAATAAAGTAATTAAAAGGTTGTGCATCAACAATTGCAAAAAGACACTAGCATAAAAATAAAGATTTAATTTATATGTTGTAAAAGTTTTTTATACCATTAATCAATTATATATTATCTCATTATTAAAAATTTTGAGTCTCACAATAATTACTTTAAAAATTATGCATGTAATAATATATGATTGATTAATAGAATAAATAATTCTATATTGATAATGTATTAAAATTAAACTCAAATAATAAAACATATCAAATATACAATAAGTATTTCAATATTTCAATTTTTTTGGGATTTTTAAAATTTTATAATAAATTATTAAAATTTTGCAGATACAAATGGGTGCCTTCTCTGCATGAATCATAAATGATAGCCGCAATGCAGACGAGGGAAGCACTACACGTCCTTACCCCCCCTCTTAACATTCTCATCTTAGAATATGTAAATTATGTAGATAAAAAAAAAAGAATAAGATTAATAATATAGTCAATAAAATTTTTTATTGATTGAATTTTTAGAAAAATATTATCTTCGATGAATAAAATTTGATTTCAATATATTCAATAAATGTTAAAATTTATTTTATTGTCATGTTTTATTTTAATAAATTTTAAAATTTTATTGAATTATTAAATTCCTAGAGTACTCATGGCTACCCTAGATATGGACAAAGAAAACACTACCCAATCCACTCATGTCCCTTTGACTTTTTTATTTGGAGACATGTACATAATGCATATAAAAAAATAAAAATAAAAATAAGATTAATAATGTAGTTAATAAAATCTTTTATTCATTAAATTTTTAAAAGAAAAAATCTACCTTCAGTAGATAGAATCTGTCTTCAACAATTTAACAAATTCAATAGATATTAAAATTTATTTTATTTATATTTTCGTTTAGGGATTTATAATATTTTTATGGTTACTCGTGGATATCTTTAGTTACTCGCCTTATAATTGGAAACGGGAAAGTACCACTTCATCCCATCACATTTCTAAACTGGAATATGTAAATAATAATGTTGATAAGAAAAAAGAGTTTCCTTGAAAAAAAAAATAGAGGAGCTTTAGGTGGGAAAAATTTTCTCCATTGGATGACATGTGCCATGAGGTGGGGTTCCTTTTAATATATTATATGTTAAATTATTTTTTTGTCTTAACAGTTTCATTAAATTTTTAATAAGTCCCTACAATTTAAAAGTTTTTAATGAGGTTTCTATACTTTTAAATTTTTTTAAATAGATCTGTATTAGTTGATGACTATTAAACTCTATTAATAGATGTTTTGCAAGTCATTTTATGTTGTTCTTATAGATTGAAGAGACTTAATTAAAAAACTTTATAATTAGTAGGGATTTAAATAAAAATTTATTCAAAATATGAAGACATATTTAAGATTTTTTAAAAATATAGAAATTTAATTAAATTTTTTAAATTATAAGAACTTATTTAAAAATTTAATGAAAAAAAATAATTTAACCTATATTATAAGAGATAATAGAAGTTGTAATTGATTATGAGAGATGCAGTTGGAGTTCAACTCCAGAAGAGTGCCTTTTAGTTTTTGCTCTTGCTTAAAAAAAATAAGAATAGGTGAATCGATGGCATATGAAGTGACGTAAGTTTATCTTTTTCAAGTAGCATAACTTGTGGGAAGGGTTGAGAATCGTTAGATGCAAAAAAAAAATCAAATGGTTGGAAATGGGTAATAAAATGAGTTTATCTTTTTCAAGTAGCACTCAATGGAAATGGGTATGTTTGGTTTGCAGTTGGGGCTTGCAAACGTACGTTGGAGGATTTGTAACGGAGATGAAAATATGTTTGGTAGATTTTCTTTCAGTTGAATTGAATGAAAAACGGTGTCAAACGTACGTTGAAGTGAAGAGATGAATTTCTTGCTTCTTCATTCACCAAAAGCACGTTAAGAGCATTTTTTTTAAATTTTATTTTTAAAATGATTTTAATCTTTCACTCAAATAATATTTATTTTATCAAATTCACTTTTGAGATAAAAGTTTCTAAACATAAATTAAGTTACTGTAAACTTACTTTTAATTAAACTTAAATTTATAAATACATTTTCAGTTAAACTTAAGTTTATCAACTGTAATCCAAACACACACTAAACCATTGGATTAGAATTAAAAAAACAAATTAATGGTCAGAAATAGAAGGCATTTGGGCGGGGAAAATTTTTTCTGAGAGAAACACGTGTAAAAGAACAAGGGGTTCCTTTAAAGATATAGATATCATTTTTCTAGCCTTGTGGGCGTTTTAGTAAACAATATGTTTTTTGTTTTGGTAGGAAAGAGAGAAAAAAAAAGAAACACTACAAATGCAAAAACAACACACTCATAGCATTCGCTAACAACACGGCCGAGACACCCTCCAGAACTTGAAGCAGCAAACTCCATTTAGAATTACTGTTTGATCCCATCTTTGCCAGGAAGTCAGCAACTTGATTGCCTTCTCTAAGCACATGCTTGATCTCCACCTGCCAATTCATGTCCCGGTACTTTCGCACGTCACTAATAATGCTCCCATACATGTGAAACTTGGTATCAGCCTTGTTGACAAGAGTGATGGCCTCTAAGGAATCTGATTCACAAACCAGGTTGCGCACTCCATGGTCCTAAGCTGCCTGAAGACCCATCTTTAAGGCTTGAAGCTCAGTCTTCATGTTTGTTGCCACACCAATGGAGCCCGTAAAACTTAGGATCCACTCACCTGCATGATTTCGCAGCACCCCTCCAAAACCAGCTTTGCCTAGATTGTTAAGAGCACTACCATCTACATTGAGCTTGAAGGAACCTGGAGGAGGAGCTGTCCAGCCAACCCATCTACTATCTCTACTATGCTTACTGTCATCACCGCAGAAAGCATTTTTGCAAGTATGCTCCATGCTTCTTATCATATGAACCGTACGCATGAGAGGCCACTTATCATCATTCATCACCTCAGCATTTCTAGCTCGCCAAATCCACCACAGGGAGCACGCAAACAAGAGGGTGTGAGTTACCTGAGATTTGCTGTTAATAAGGTTACTTTTTATTGGGTATCTTTCAGACAGATAAAGGATCGTGAGAACACACAAAAAATATACTACAAAAAAATAATAGAGAACACAAGAATTTACGTGGTTCGGCACCTCTTACCTACATTCACGGAAACACTCCAATAAAATTATTCACTATCACAACAATGATTATAATAATTGTAATCCACCCCAATTGTATATCACTCTACAAACCCGAGTACACCCTCTCAAGAGTTACAAAAATGATAACATACTCTCACTATAAAGAGAAGAGACTCTCTATTTTTATTTTTCTCACTATCAGAAGCTCTCTTTCTTGCTTCTTTCTCTGTTTCTCTCCAAATGAAGAATGCTCTATTTATAGAGCAAACTCCTCCACCATCCAAGCAAATTTGTTGACAAATTTGCTCCTAAAATTAAGGCATCGAATAAGCTTTGAAAACTTGCACCTCCTCCACCAAAAGCCTGTGAATTCTACACCGTTCTATGCTTGAGAATGTCAATGATGGTGGCTGAAAATTTCAACCATTACAACTAATGATCAACAAAATTGGCTGGAACCCAACAATTCTCCCCCTCCAGCCAATAGGGAAAATCCTCATATCAGTTCAGGAAAGAACAAATCTCCCCCTCAAGTGGAAGCTCTTTCTTTTCCATACACTTGAATTGTTCTCCCAACAATACTACAACATCAGAAAATTTTAACTTCTTCTCAAATTTGCTATCACGACTGCTTTCCTTTCTCAAAGCTTGCCCTTCCAAGTAGCAAAGGTTCTTCTCATTTCTCTGTCCTCGTAACACCAAGTGCCTTCCCTTATACACCTTGCATCCCCACTTTGAACCAACATACTTGTACCCTTGTAATGCCATCTCCCCCAAAGAAATAATATTGGCAACTGTAGAGGGTACAAATCTCACATTTTGGAAAGTTCTAATGGCACCATCATGGAGCTTCATTCTCACAATCCCAATGCCTTCAACCTTCATTTTTTCACCATTTGCTAACTTGAAATGGCCAAACTCTTCATCGGTTTTCAAGATGTCAAACATTGTTCGATCTCTACAAGTGTGCTCCGAAGCAGCAAAGTCCATTACCCAATTTGATTTAGCAACCTCCTCGGTTGTTGCTAAAAACATATCTTCATTTTCATCTTCAACGGTTTTGACCACGTTTGTCTGAGAGTTGTCATCATCCTTTCTCATCATTCTCAATTTCTTCAGGTCCTCCCTCATTTGTGTGCACCTAAGTTGCAAATGACCCTTCTCCCCGCAATAGTAACATTGCACATTACTCATATCTCGTTGAGGACGTGATTGCTTTTTGATCTTCCTCTTGGCCCATCACGCCTCCTTGAATGACTCCTCCCTCGTTTAGATTCCTCTGCCATTGCTATTGCACTTTCATCATTAATATTCTCGTTTTTCATCATTCTCTCATTTTCCCTTAAAGTGACAGTCACCTCATCCATCTTCAAAGTTGTTCTCCCGACAAGCAATGTTTGAACCACAGGTTTGTAGGACCTTGGTAGTGAGGCCAATAACAATAACGCCTGCTCCTCATCAGATATTTTATCATCTGCATTCAACAATTGACTTACTAGCTGGTTGAACTTGTTCATGTGGTCATGGAGATTTCCTCCCATCTCCATTTTGAGTTGATACAACTCCATCTTTAAAGAAAGACGATTGGTTAGCGACTTCGACGCATAGATATTCTCGAGTTTTTCCCACAAAGCCTTCGGTGTTGTCTCCTTCAACACGTTGTGCTTTATCTCAGGAGCAAGAGCTAACTGAATCGTGCTTACAGCCTTCTTTTGGATCTTAGTCCATTCTTCTTCCTTCATGGTAGCTGGATTCTCCTTCTCTAAAGCCTAATCAAGGCCATTTTGCACCAAGAGGTCTTGAATGGTACACTGCCAAATCATAAAATTTATTTTCCCATCAAATAATGGGATTTCAAACCTTGGTGTGTTCCCAGCCATAGCTCTGATACCACTGTTGAGTATCTCTCGTACAGACAAAGGATCGTGAGAACATACAAAAAATACACTACAGAAAAATAATAAAGAACACAAGAATTTACGTGGTTCGGCACCTCTTGCCTACATCTACGGAAACACTCCAATAAAATTATTCACTATCACAACAATGATTACAATAATTGTAACCCACCCAATTGTGTATCACTCTACAAACCCGAGTACACCCTCTCAAGAGTTACAAAAATGATAACACACTCTCACTATAAAGAGAAGAGACTCTCTATTTTTATTTTTCTCACTATCAGAAGCTCTCTTTCTTGCTTCTTTCTCTGTTCCTTTCCAAATGAAGAATGCTCTATTTATAGACCAAACTCCTCCACCATCCAAGCAAATTTGTTGACAAATTTGCTCCTAAAATTAAGGCACCGAATAAGCTTTGAAAAATTGCACCTCCTCCACTAAAAGCCTGTGAATTCTACACCGTCCTATACTTGAGAATGTCAAGGTTGGTGGTTGAAAATTTCAACCATTACAACTAATGGTCAACAAAATTGGCTGAAACCCAACACTTTTTAACCAGTCAGTGATATCCAGGTTCCAATGAGTCACATTAGTGTCAAAACCAAAGAAATCCCAGACTTGGTTTGCGTAGATGCAACCCCGAAAACAGTGGACAATTTTTTTTTCTTTTAAGTGATCAATTGTAAGAAAAAAATGCATAAAAATGTGTTGATATAACTCAGTTAAAACTTATGAATTTTTTTTTATAATTTTGTATATTTTTCTCTCTTACAATTAATTACTTGAGAAAATTAAATTGAAATAATCCTAATGCACGATGAACTCACACAAATGTTACCTTTTTTACTTTACCATCATGGTACAAAACACACCATCCCTTCTTTTTAGGAAAAAGTTAATCATAAATTGTTTACATATTTTTAAAAATGTGTGATTTAGTGAGAAAAATTGATAGAAAAAATTATATATAATAAATAATATTGATAAGAGGGTAGAAAGTAATGTAAAAAATATATAAGAATATCAGAGTTATTTTTTTTAACTGCGAGATACATCTTCTGTTGTAACCTAGTCGCTGAAAGGGTTCATTGAAAACTCGAGCAAAGTGTAAAAAGAATAATTCTTTCTTTCCGTGGAATTTGGAGGCATTTGCACGTACAAAATGTGAAAGGTTTTTCTTTTTTTCCCGCCCCCAAAAGCTCCCAAGATTATAATTTGGAATGGCAGAATTGCACTGATAACGAGTAATGTACAAGCATTGCTTTCTGCTGCACAGTGTAATTTACTTTTGAAAAAAAAATATTTACCCTTCTTTTATGTGTATTACTAAGTCAAGGGGAATACAAGTCCTGTGACGATGGAATGTCAAATATAGCCATTTGCCATATTTGTGGTGTGATATAGCTGTAGTCTTTGCTGCATCTGATGATATCATATGTAATGTACCTGATAGACAGAGAAGTTTTTTAATTTCTTTCTTCACCTCAAAAGCAATTGATCAGATCTCTCTTCTTTTTCTTTTTTTTTCAAAGTCAAAATTAATTGATAAGGTTTTCACATGACAACAATTAGATGATACGTCTGTTGTTGAAAAACCGTTGTCTCATCTGTAATATATCTTTCATAATTCTTGATGAAATTGCATGATTAGTACTATAATGAATTTCGTACTTTATATGCAGGCTTGGTGGATTGTGAAGTGAATCTCCCTTCAACCAACATGACAATGTGGCAAATTTCTTTGGATAATGTAATTACTGTGATACTTCTGTACTGCCCTTAATGTTTTCCTCCAAATTTATACTTTCACACTCCCGTTTTATCTTTTGGTTCTGGTTTTCTTATTTCCTCTTTTACATGTATTTTTTTCTCTGTAAAAGGACTTAATTATTTCATATGCTATGCTCTGCTATGCCAAAGGGATTCACTGAATTTGGCTGTGTTGACCTGAACCTTGTCATTTACATTGTCCATCACTTGGAAGAAATATATGTGACATTGCATATTGGGGGAACAGGAATACATCCTTAGATGTTGTTGTGCTACTCAGAAGCTTTACTTTCTGTTGTGTTCAGAACAATACCCGTATAATGGAAGTGTGAAGGGTGTTAGGTATTGAGGTATGGTTCTAGAACATGATACTAGAATTGTCTTGGCAGACAATTTCTACAATCTTTAAAAAGATAAAAAAGGAAAGTCTAGGCCAGAACATTATCACAATTGAAAGATTGGATTTGATTATTTTTTTTACAAAGTTATCACTTAATAAAACTATTTTAAGAGTATTCGGCCCGATATACTTATATTTACATATGAAAAGAGTTTACTATTAAAATAAGATTAGAAGATAATATTTGTGGACATTTTTAATCTTCATTATCCCACAACACATCATCATATCCTTACATCTCTGTCAAGACATCTCAATCTCACCTAGCCCAATTCACGTGGTTTCCCAGCCATTCGGTTCTCTATGGTAGCCCATTACTCACTCGCTCCTCATTTGAGATTGCTTCAAGAAAGCATTACTCCAACCCAGTTTAGTTCTCCATCAAGCACTCTTACTCAATCCGAGCCCAATGTCAGTCCTCAGTCCAGCTCACAGTCTAATACACCTGCCCAATCTCCTCTTGCTCATGGTACAAGAGTTTCTACTAGGCCTAGACAGCGGCTACTACTTGGAAGACTATTATTGCAATTCATCAATATATTCCTCAAATCACTCATTCTATCCGATTTCTTATGTTAATTACTCCAATTTATCTCATTCCCATGGACATTTTTCGCTTTCACTTTCTATCATGTTCGAACCATCATCTTATATTGAAGCTAGTAAATTTGAATGTTGGTTTAATGCTATGAAAGCCAAGATAAAGGCCCTAGAGTTGAATAAGACTTGAGTCATTGTTGATCTTCCTCAAGGTGTGATTCCCATTGGCAATAAATGGGAGTACAAGATTAAGTGCCATGCCAATGGTTCCATAGAGCACTTTGAGGCGAGGCTTGTAGCAAAGGGTTACAATCAAATCAATGGACTTAATTGTTTCGATAGTTTTTCACCGGTTGCTAAGATGACAATGGTACGGTTGTTGCTTGCTCTTGCCTCAGTACACAACTAGATTCTTCACCAGGTAGACATCAACAATGTCTTCTTACATGGCCACTTACAAGAAAATGTCTAAATGACCATTCCACTTGGAGTTTCTCAACCTGCCAACTCCAACAAAGTTTGCAAATTGTTGAAGTCCCTTTATAGGCTGAAACAGGAAAGCTGAAAGTGGTTTGAGAAATTGTTCTCCTTGCTCTTAGCTAATGGCTATATCCAGGCCCAATCAGACCATACTTCATTTGTCAATACTCAGGCTCAATCATTTACAGTTTTGCTTATATACGTTGATGATATTCTCTTAACTGGGAATTCAATGGATGAGATCTCACGTATTAAGCAAGTCCTGGACTCCACTTTTAGAATTAAAGATCTTGGTATTTTAAAGTATATTTTAGGCTTAGAGGTGGCCCATTCTGCTGAGGGTATTTCTCTATGCCAACACAAATACTGTCTTGGCCCATTCTCTCTGATTCGAGTGTCTTAGGATCAAAGCTTGTGGCCACACCACTGGACCGTGCCACTCGTCTACACCAGGATTTTGGTACCCCCTACCTGGACGTTCCCTCTTACCGGCGTCTGATAGGGTGTTTGCTCTACCTTGCTACAACGTGTCCGGATATTACATTTACCACACAGCAGCTCAGCCAGTTCCTTTCTCAGCCCACTATGGCTCACTATCGGGCTGCTATGCGTGTGCTTCATTATCTTAAATGGTCCCTTGGACGTGGCTTGTTTTTCCCTCGGTCTTCATCTCTTCAGCTACTTGCCTTCAGCGATGCCAATTGGGTATTAACCCACATACATGATTCAAATTATGCATTTGGACATGTTTCCAGCCAAGGAGAGGAAGCTCCCACTAATCATCAAGAAGGAATTACTTAATCATATTTATTTAGACTTAATACAATAATTAGTTAGAAGTTTGTTGTAATTGAGACAGTTATTTTTGTCTTACAGTTTAGATTAGCTACAACACAGTACATGTAGCTTTAGTTACACTCCCACCTGTATGTATATAGTTTCGGTACGTATCACATAAAGTAATAAGAATCAGTTTCCTCGTTTCTTTCTGAAACTTGTGACATATCTCAATTAATTCTCAAATATAAATATTTATAACTCATAAAATCTTATTTGACAAGCAACTGCCCTTATTCTTTTTATTATTTCCCTAGTTTTCTATTAAAAATAAATCTTTTTCATATCTTTTATATTTATTATATATCTTTTACATATTTCAATATTAATTCAATATATAAATTACCAATAAAATAGAAAACTATAAATTACAATCTTTAAATTGAGAATTTAGGTCAAATCCAACAAAATTAAACTTACAAATATAATTTTGATGAGATTAATTCGAATAAAGAAAAAAGCAAGGACTTGAGATTAAATTCTGACTTTACAATGGGAGGATATATATAAGACCATGAAGTGTAGTGTACATAAGACCATGAAGTGTAAGACTCTTAAATGGGCTAGCCCAACCCATTTAAGTCCAGAGTCCAGCTTATTTAATGGGTTAGATCAAAAAGATAAAAATCTAAATGACTTGATATTTTATCAGCTTGACTCATTTAAAGGCAGCTTGCAAACCTAAATGAGTTACTTTTTTCTTAATTTTTATTTTAAAAATAAAGATACAAAATGCTTTAAATCAAAATCTTATATTAAAACTATAAAAAGACAAAAGAAAAATAATCTCCAAAGCATCGAAAACTAAAACATAACAAACTCAAAGTACTTAAGCCTTAAGTATATATCCAATCCAATACAAGCTCAATAAAATTTAAAAGCTTTTATGGGTTGGTTATTACTTATTAGTGTTTTTGCCTTTTTGCCCTTCTTTGTTTTATTTTTTAAAGTTTTATTTTTTGCCTCTAACACCCAATAGGCTAGGCTAGTGAGATGTTGTATTTGTCCTTTTAGCACTTTGTATTTGGTTGAATAAAGTTAATTATATATCAATTTTCTACTCACATCTCTTACATTAACTTACATGATAGAATTAGAGTGTAGTTATGCAAAAAATGATATGGATTTAGTTATAATTAGATGATACAAATTGTATAGAAATGAGGTAATGTGTATATAAATGTGTTTATATCATTATTGTATTTGGTTAGTCCACCTGTTATCAGGCTAAATAGGCTAACTTGATAGATTTAGCTAATTTTATCAACCCTAATAAAATGTTTGCATACCTTCAGATGTAGAACTTTATAAACCTCAATTGGGAGCTGAGGAACATTTTAAGAATGAGAGAGGATTATCTCTTATATTATGTAATATTTTGGTTCTAGATCAAGTTTCGAGTTAGTAGTTAATAAGTAACCTGGTCTGCTAGAGTTGGATCTCAGATATTTATTAGCGCTATTAGATAAGTATATATGTTCATTTATGAGGAGTAAATCTCTAATAGAATCCATTATCAATAAAGGAATCAATTATATCCCTTATAAATAGGGGAGATAGTTATAATATATAACAATCTTATTAGATTTGTATCCTAATTAATAGCATTTAATGCATATTTAGCTATGATTCTTATCAACTAAGACCCTCCTATAAATACCATACAAGGTAGTAAAGATATGCAATCTAATTTCAAACATTACTCACCTTGTGTACAGTCTAACTTGAGTATCAAAGTGTCTTCTTTTGCAGGTACCCATATCCACCCCCTTCCACCACCATTGCAACCATCGTACATCGGAGGGAATCACCTTTGTCAACCTTATTAAGGTAATCATCCGAACCCCGTTCAGAACATAAGAATAACTTTCAGAGTTGAAACGACACATGACGTTTGTATGAGAATATATAAACCGGATCACGAACTTGGATTATTATATTATAACAAATCATAATACGGATTTCGGTTTAAGATAAAATTACTTCCAAAATTAAATAGGCCCGACGAACAAAATTCCCAGATGATTGTGTATTGACTTTATGCAGAATGATCCATCTCGGATCCTAGTATTATTCATTAACACTAAGGCCATTCTACCATATATCATCGACCTCGGCCCTTTGGTAAAAATATCTTGAGATCCAACATTTATGTTGTAACTTTGATCCTTTTGTCCTATGTGTGCTGTTTGCTCCTGTTGAACTTGGATATCTTGATCCTCAGCTATCACATCTAAGTGCCAAATTGGGGGCAACTGTTCTAGACTGAGTTTCGGATTAGCAGTTTATGAGCAACCCGACTTGCTAGAATTGTATCCCAGATATTTATACACACTATTAGATAAGTAAATCTACCTATTTAAGAGGAGTAAATTTCTTTTAGGATCCCTCATAGATAAGGAAATCAATTACATCTTTCATAAATAAAAGAATAAGTTATAAGTGATAATAATTTTATTGAATTCTTATCTTAATTAACAGTATTTAATATAGATTTAGCTATGAGTCTTATCAATTAAGACACTCCTATAAATATCACATAAGGTAGCAAAAGTATGCAATCTAATTCTAAATACTATTCACCTTGTGCACGATTTAACTTGAGTGTTGAAGTACCTTTTGTAGGTACTCACCCTCTTGCACAACCGTTACAACCACCGTACATCGGAAGAAATTACTTTTATCAACCTTATTCAAGTAATCATTTGGGTGGCTGCTTTGGTGCAACCAAAAAGGGTGTGTCACTAGTGGCATGCATCCCATAATCCTCCAATGATATTTTAATACATAAGTATGTAAGTCAAAGTCATAAATCAATGTCATAAGAGTGTTTTGTAAATTTTTATTTGTTAGACTATCTTCGAGGATTTTTTTTACAAATTTATAAAACACAATACATAATACTCTTTTATATAATTATAATTTAAAAATGAATATAAAATTCTTGATATACCCTCCCAAATGAATTTGTTTACCTAAACCTTATAAATCAAACAACCGTAAATCCTCAAATTAAAAGAATAAACTGATTGTGCTATAAACTTTTTATTAAATGAGTTGTTTAATAAAAATATACTACGAACTTTATATAATTTAAAAATGAACATTTTCTATTGATGAGTTATGAGATGCTCATTGACGTTTAATAAAAAGAAAATGAGATGTTCATTGATGCTACAGGTCGTTTACTTCCGAATGGAGGTATTTTAATTCCTTTAAATAATTAGCTAAGTACACAATAAATTATAACAAAATTCGTAGTGCAATCAGTTCATTCTTTCAATTTGAGGATTTAAGGTTATTTGATTTATGAGGTTTAAGTTAACATATTTATTTGGGAGGGTATATAAGAAGTTTTATATTTATTTTTAAATTATAATTGTATAAAAGAGTATCATGTATTGTGTTTTATAAATTTACAAAAAAATCCTCAAAGAGAGTTCAACAAATAAAAATTTACAAAACACTCATGTGACATAAATTTATGACTTTAATTTACATACTTATGTGTTAAAATATCATTGGAGAATTGTTGGATGTCACTGATAACGCATCCTTTTTGGTTGTACCGGAGCAACCACCAATCGTTTGAATAATGTTGGTGTTTGTTAAAGGATTAAAATTTGTTAGGAGAAAAGTCTGGTGATGGTAAGGAGTTGCTCAAAATTTGTTAAAGGATTAAATTGAAAATTAATATAATTATAGGTGTGAAGCATAAATAAATTAATGGATTATATTGTAAATTATTAATACTTGCTATCTCAAGTTTTTTCAAAGGAGAACGGTGGTGCACCGCAAAAGCCTCCCTGATGAGTTATGATACTTTTGCTTATCATCATTACATCAAATCAGTATACATTTATTTACTGAAATTGCAATACCGGTCTGCAAAGAGAGAGCAGTGCATCATACATAGAGTCATACCAAAGCTATCAAATAAATTCAATCAACTGGACCACTGAGTTGGATCGCAAATCTCATAGTATATATCAATATTAATTAATCATTGCAGGATATCGATTCTATAGTAAAGACTGAAGAATATAAACATGTAAAAGTTATAGGAAGTCTTGCTTCTTTTAACCGAAACAGGGAAGCTGCAAATTCATTAATTCAACGATTCATTGAAATTTTTACGACGTACGGTAAAAAGGGTATATTAGCAAATTAATTATTGTTTCCTCAAGAATCCTCTAAATTAGGTTAGGACCGGATGAGTTGAGTGGACAAGCAAGACTGTATCGTCAGCTCCAGCAAGTTGGCAATAGATTGCATCTGTAATAAAATCAAGCGTCAGAAATTAAGCTTATCCTCTATAATTCTATATTCTGGGCTAGTATTAGTATATACCATGTTTTAGATTGGTATATCTAATTGCAATATTGTGATTTTAATAATCTCGACAATCTCATCATAATTGTAATTACGATCACATTAAAACCATATATACAAGAAATGTCAAGATGATGATGTATATTATATGGCATCGTTGATTGATAAAATAATAGAGCGCAGATGGGATGGGAGAAGCTAGGCCAAATCAAAGCAGAAAGTAACGCATCGCATGCATTAATTATGTATGTGCGTGTCAGTCAGAGCACTCCCAATTTGATTTTGACTGCATTAATCAGAGACCAAACTCTACATTTGAACATACCCTTAAATCTGCTTTAACCCCTCAATAAATGCTCGCTGCTTCGACCGTTTCCCCTTCTTCTGAATTTCAGCACGTTGGGGAACAGGTCAAAAGTCCCAATTGTAGGATAAACATAGAAGAAGTACAAATGCATGTTCAGAACTTTTAGCATATATAGCTCCCACAAGAACTCAAGAAGGAAACTATTAAAATGTATTAATAACCTAAAAAATGGAGGCTTAAACATTAAGGTTTTTTTAATAAATGTTCTTAATATTTTTTTAATAAAAATAGAATTTTTAATACATTAAAAATTAAAAAAAAAGTATCTTTCATGTAAAATTTTTAATTTTAGATTCTTTAGCAAATATGTTTAAAACACTTGTTAAAAAAATTCTAAACATTAAACATAAAATTCAAATCATACTTCAAGCCAGAATATTACGCCACAATACAAAGTTTAAGGAATTAACGAACCAGGAGATGCGTATCATTACAACCGCACAACGTCATAAAAAAGCAGTAATTTGTAATCCTTAAAATAACTTTATTCATTCCAGCTAGTCAACTGAATCATTAAGCACTTGATAATATGCTTTTAATACATATCTGTATTGAATCTACCATCCTTATTCAAATTTTTATTTCACCCAAACAACACAAGTTATCAAGATATATATGTGATTCAGTCTTTTCACGTGCGTTTATACAACCGATAATTAACCTATTGTTATATATTCCCATGCCATGGGTTGCAAATAGAAAATTTCTGCCACATTACAACTTAACATACGTGTGTTAGCTCTTAAGCATTCCACGCAACTAAAGCCATGCCATGAGCAGTTCCTCCCAACTTCCAAGTATAAAAAGCGATGGATATGGACCACAAGGTGCACGTGCAACAATTATAATACAGATCACCTCATGTACCTGGCTATACTGAATCAGAACTATCAATTAATCATTTAATATATCTATCTCTTTCTCTTGAATGCTTTACCTTTCTCAGCTTTTACTGGAGAGATTACGATTTCGTTGTTGAATTCAAAAACTCCAAATTGCGAACCTCGATTTTAGGGGAATTCTTTGTATTATCAGGATTATAGCCTATGGATTACATATACATTATTTTAGTGTTGTGTTTGTGTGGCATACATATGTTCCAATCGAATATACAATGATACACATGATATGTGCGTTATATGTATTTATAAGTGTCTGATTAAAAAAATATTTTTTAATTAAATAAGTTAGAATATGCTGAAAGATACGATCAATTTAAAATTAAAAAAAATTAATTATCATTTAAAATAAAAAAGTAAAAAAAATAATGATATACTTAATTACTAATTATTTATTATTCAAGTCAATTATTCAATTACTAATACACTTATCTTAACTAGACCACAATATTTTTTAATGTGAGGTCATCCTTCCCATTTAGTTATCTATCTCTATCTGCGACTAAGTCACCGCACTATCATCATGTCAACAGTAGAGAGCAAAATGAAGTTAATCATTCGATACTCTCTTTAATTAATTTTTTTTGTTATACATGTATTTGTATATAACTAGTTCTAATAGGACAAGTTGATTTTGAAGAATTTTTTAAAAATATCAATAGAAATAATGCTTCATATTTTTTAAGAGACGCTTACTAAATAGTAAATAATAACACATGTGATATATGTCAAGATCGATATTATAAATCTTGAAGCTTATATATGTCATATTATAAATTATGAATCTTTTTCTTAAATTTTAGTGTATCAATGTCCTACAATTTTTTAATTTTAATGTATTTTCATATTCACATATGTATTATGTCTCGTATCTATGTCAATGTCTATGCTTCATAAATTATAGCTCATTGAAGACCAAATCAGCAACCATCTTTTACGCACATCAGTTCCATGAACTTGAAAAACCATTGTTTCAAAAGGTCCAAACAATGGGAGATTAATTAGTTATAATATTTATTATTCTTTAAGCACGTTGATCAAACTCCTTGTGCATTAAAATATGTTGCACTTCAAACCAATCGGCCATGGTAGTCTCTGGCTGCCTAACTAATTAGCTCAAATCATGTTATATGTGACTAAGTCATCGTACTACCATCATGTTAATAGTAGAGAGTAAAATAAAGTTAATCTTTAAATACTTTTTTTAATTAAATTTTTTAGTTATACCTATACTTGTATATAATTAATTCTACTATGAAAAGTTGATTTTGAAGAATTCTTGAAAAATATGAATAGAAATAATGTTCCATGTTTTTTGTGAGAGACTTATCAAGTAACAAATAAAATAAGATGAAAATATTTATATGTTAAGATATTATAAATCTTGAAATTTATATATATCATATTATAAATTATGAATCTTTTCTTTAAACTTTTGACATATTTGACATATTAAAATATCCTATAATTTTTTTATTTTAATATATCTTTGTATTCATGTAAACCATGTAATAAGTAGTCACCTTAAAATTTTTTGAAACAAATAAAAGATATTTATGCTTGATAGATTATAGCTAATTGATGACCAAATCAGCAACCATCTTTTATGAAGATCAGTTCCATGAACTTGATAAAGCATTGTTTCAAAAGGTCCAATCAATGGGAGATTAGTTGTAATATTTATTATTCTTTAAGCACGTTGAACAAACTCTTTGTGCATTAAAATATGTTGCACTTCAAACCAATTGGCCATGGTAATCTCTGGCTGCCTGACTAGTTAGATCAAAGCAAGCCATCTTATGTTCCTGTTGCGTGTCCAGCACAACAATTAACCAAGGCATACAACACATGTGGTGGCATGTACGTATGAGTCGAGATTACCCAATTAATTAACGTTTAGACTTTAGAATGTCATAAGTTGAGTAGATATATAGAAAATAAACAGTGGAAAAAAACGTTTAATCAAGAATATGAAGATGAAGTACATTTTATTTTATTTGTATTGTACCAAGCAAGTGTAATAAAGTTATTTTTATTAAATTTTTATATTCCTACTTTCCATTTACTAAACAAAACACACTCCTAGGGTTTGCTTGATTAATGAAAAGGTGAACAACAATGAGATTTAAAATTTAAGATGAAAATTCAAATAAAAAATTAAGATGAAAATTAATTTACATTTATTTGTTTAGTATATGATAAAAAAATGCTAGATATTTAAATTAGAGCACCACACGTTTACGCTATATCTCACAAATTCTTATTAATTATAACATTAAAGTGAGTTAAAATTATCTTTTTCTTTTACCAAGCAATAATAACTAAACATTAAAATCTTCATAAATTTAATCTATTTTCACTGATTTTTACACTCTTAGTAAACCATGTAATAAGTAGTAACCCCTTAAAATTTTTTGAAGCAAATAGAAGATATTATCATAATGATATGTTAATTTGTAATTTACTTACAGTATACAAAGTTTCACTATGTGTAATAATAAACCTGATTTAAACTTTTAAATTTTACCATTCTCTAAATTTTTCTTTTCTAATCTTTATTTTATATTATTCAAACACATTTCACACACCCAAAGTGGCGTGGCGATTGTGGTGCGGGACGAGAAAGCTTAGAGGTTATTTATGTTCAGGACTTTAAAGGCTTAGAGACGACTTGACGCTGTTACCAAGCACGTGGATAAATCTTAATTTCTTGCGCAAAAGACCTATTATCTCTGTCTGGAAAATGCACTTTGTCACGAAAGCTTTCTGGTAGAAAATACAAATGATCAGTTTTTAACCGTGCCATTCTATTTATTCAAAATATTTTTTTAGTGAATATTTATTTTGTTAGATTCTCACATCTACTTCAATCTTTTAGGTACGGTTTATATACCTATTAAGTCACTTCACTTGATGCCAATTAGTTTTAAATTAGAATCTCACATAGTATCAAAACAATACCATCCTTCGTGACCTGTCCATCACTATTCTACTGCATAGTTTCAAAAAATCTAGAACTCTAATTAGTTACTTATCATGTCCTGTTCTCTTTCCAACTTCCTCTCTCTATCTTTCTCCTGTTTCTAACTTAGTATCAGAGAGAAAGTGGCAGACGAGAGATTTCAGTGGCTGGTAGATCGGTGGGCGGCGATCCCAACGGTACTGGCAATGTCGAAAATGGAGGTCCGAGGAGCGGCGAACCAAAAACAACAATGAGATGAGAGTTTTTGGCTCGACGGCGACGAAGGAGCGGCACTAGTGACTGGGCAAGGACGGTGGCAATCTGGAGCATAGTGAAAATCGAAGTCTGGAATCTAAGACAATAATCAAAGTCTGAAACGAAGTCTAGAATCTAGAATAGTGACTGTGGCAACTGGATCTAGAATGGAGTGATGGAAAAATGGTGATGGTGAGCGGAAGGATTGAACTGAGAGCCTAGATGCTTTGATACCAAATTAAAAATAGAAAAACAGTGACACAAAAAAAATCTAGAGAATGTTTCTGTATATTCTCTGAATTATCTCTTAATTAATTAGTATGTATAAGAGGATTCCTTATTTATAGGAGATGCAATATATATAAATAAAGAAATATAATCAAAATAATATATCTAATTATACGAATCAAGTCCTTATGATAACACAAAATCAAATCTAATTTAATCCTAATATATGTTCTAGATATTCTAATACTCCCCCTCAAGTTAAAACTTTATACTTAGACACACAAAAATAAAATAAACTAAAAATATTCTAAAAACATAACATCGAGCTCTTAGAGAAACTAATATATAGGCCCAAACTGCATTTGAAATGGAACTATCTGTATCTGAAAAAATCTATCAAAAGAACGGAGCCAAACTGAATCTGGTATGAAATCAATTTGCATTTAGTTGAAATAACGAAGACGAAACTATTCTTTTAAGTCAGATCAGATGGAACTGATAAGGAACACAACAGATGAGCGGAAGAGCGCAACTAAGGAGCGCAATGGAAGAGTGCGGCAGAGACGCGCAACGAAGGAACCCAATAAAAACGTGTAATGGAAGAGCGCAGCAGAGACAGAACTGCTAAAAGTTCATGAGTTAAATTATTTGAGTATAATAATTTAACATAATTAATATTAAAATCAATCTTAATAGATTTTAAAACTTAGCCATGTTACATCTGATAAAAACTCGTTCACTTTATTACTTCACTTTTATTTAATGTTAAATTTTAGGTCAGAAACAGCCAAATACTATGACCCAGTCATCTGTGAAAAGTATTCCTAGGATTTAGTAGTCCTCTATCTGTCTGATTGACAGGAAAAGACAAGCAAAAGTCTATGGATCTATTTTTTTTCTTTCATTTTTTTCTTTTTGTTTTGCCCTGTTAAGTCTAACTCTAATTAAAGCGATGTTTGGACATAGAATATCCAACGTGGGGTCTTGATGAGGATGGATTCATATTGGAGATTCAACACTTTTACCAAGCCAGATATACACTGAACATAACTCTGGCTTGTCTTTGATTTTGAACTTTACACTTTTTGCACTCATGCAATCTAAAAACCCCTATAAATAGGACGTCAAAGAGAGCGAACTAACAACCAACGGAAAACTTGAATCTAGCTTTCTTTAGCGTTCTTATTTTATAATCGCAAGGTCTAGCGATTCCATTGTGCCAACAATAATCATAAGCTTTCAGCTTTTCCTTGGCATTCTTTACAACAAGCTGATCAAAAGCGCACAGAAAATTCCACTTTCCAAATATTTAGTAACTTTGTGATCAATATATATGGAGAGAACAAAGTCATCCCTTCTACGGATTCAGCCTCCAACCTATGGAAAATTAGTCACTATTCTCAGTATCGATGGGGGTGGTATTAGGGGCATCATCCCCGCAACCATTATTGCTTTCCTTGAATCGCAACTTCAGGTATATGTGTAATTACATTAATGTGTGTGTCTCTACGTATATAGTATAGGGTTCTCATCCCTACCCACATGGGTTGGCTCAAACTTTAGGGATAAGGATGTGTGTTTAATTCTTGAAAAATATTTCTCTAAAGTGAGTAAATAAATGTGTATCTATCTTAAATTTAATTTAAAATATATCATAATTTTTATTAATTAAAATTTAATGATGTATCTTTATTTATTTTTAAAAAATGTATTATTTTTGTATTCATGAAAAAAACTGATCCAGGTTGTATCACATTATCTTATAATAGGTTATAAATTAGTCAAGTGTATTAATTAATAACAACGATCTGTACGTGCAGGAGTTGGATGGTGAGGATGCAAGGCTTGCAGACTACTTTGATGTGATTACAGGAACAAGCACAGGTGGTCTTGTAACCGCCATGTTAAGTGCTCCAAATGAAAAGCAGCGTCCACTTTTTGAGGCCAAGGATATCAAGCCCTTTTACTTGGATCATGGCCCAAAGATTTTCCCACAACAGAGGTATGCAACTATCTCCCTCTGTTTAAACCTACATATATATATAATATGTATATATACAAATTATATTGAGGAGCTTAATTTGCACAAATTGAACACAGGGGCCTGTGGGGGTCGACAATAAACTTGTTCAGATCATTAGGAGGATCAAAATACGATGGGAAATACCTTCATCGGGTGGTGAGGGAGAAGTTGGGAGAAACTCATCTGCATGAGACTCTCACCAACATTGTCATTCCCACCTTTGACATCAAGTCATTGCAACCAACCATTTTCTCTTCATATCAGATCAAGAGGTCCCCTTGCTTGGATGCTCGACTCTCTGACATATGCATCAGCACCTCCGCTGCACCTACTTATCTTCCTGCCTACTACTTCAAGAACCAAGACCCTGAAGGGAACTTACACGAATTCAACCTTATTGATGGTGGCGTTTGTGCAAACAATCCGGTACATATATATATGTGTGTGTGTGTAAATATTCTCTAACTAGTTATTATTGGAAATTTATTTAGACTAATTATTAATTATATATATATTGCAAACATCACTAATTTGTTTTTGGGGACTTCATGATCCAGACTTTAGTTGCCATGAATGAAGTAACCAAGCAGATCATTAATGATAATACAAACTTCTTGCCCATCAAGCCCTTGGACTATGATCACTTCTTGATAATCTCATTAGGCACTGGGACAGCCAAGAATGAACAGAAATTCAATGCAAAAATGGCAGCCAAATGGGGTCTATTGGATTGGTTAACCCACAAGGGTTCTAATCCCTTAATTGATGTGTTTACTCAATCCAGTGCGGATATGGTTGATTTCCATCTTGTTACTGTCACTCAAGCACTTCATTCACAAGATAATTACCTCCGGATACAGGTATAACTCCACTCTGATCTTTCACTTTTGCTCTTCTGTAGAAATAATTCAAGTTCATTAAATGTAAAGCATAAATGATTAATTGATTACAATTGATCAACTAATCTTTTTGTGAAATTCAATCAACAACAACATGCAGGATGATACATTGACCGGTACAGATTCTTCAGTTGATATTGCCACAAAAGAGAATCTGGAAAGACTAGGCCAAATTGGTGAAAGGTTATTGAAGAAACCAGTATCTAGGGTCAATTTAGAGACTGGTCTGTTTGAGCCAATGGAAAAAGGGGGGACCAATGAAGATGCTCTCAGAAGGTAAGATTAAAAACTACTACATGTTTATTATAATTAATGGTTCATTTGATGATAACGCCTATTGCAATTCAGTTATATATATTATTCATATTTTTTGGCAGACCAGTTATATTATATTTAACATTGGCTTTAATCCTTGCAGGTTTGCAAAAATACTTTCACAAGAGAGGAGGCTCCGAGAATTGAAATCCCCTCATACTAACAAGGCCTTAATATAGTGAGGCGTTCGTTCGTTGTTTATGAATTAGTTTCCGTGGTTAAGCTATTTCCTTTCCAAGACGCGTTCTATCTAATGATATTCAATAACATCTGTCAGTGTCATTTATTCTTTAATTTTTTTTTCTTTTTAGTGTTTGTATTGGATTCTATTTGTGTAAAGTAAAAGTGTAATTGTTTATTCATTAATTGATGTTAAGATTTAACTTAATGATCTTCTCTGTACTAAATTTTTTTTAACGATATTCTAATAAAAGCAAATGATCGTTCAAGTTTGTTTGATTTTATGATCAAGAATTATTTTTACATATAAGGTATTTTAAAAGATGTAAAACTAACAAAATAAAATAACGCGTTAAACATGTGTAACAAGACAATTGTTGAAAAGATATTCTATTTGCGACAATATCTAAGGGTTCGTTTGAATAGCGAAATTAGAATTGAAACATAAAATTTTAATTTTAATTTTAATTTTTTCAGAATTAGAATTTATTCAGAATCTTAAATTTTATGTTTGAAGTTGTCAAAAAATTAAAATAAGAAATTATAATTTTAAATTCAATTATAATTTTATTGTTTAAAGGTATGATCTAAAATATTAAAAAATATTTACAAAATTAAAATTAATAAAAATATTCATACAATAATATTTGTATAATATAATAATCATTTTTTTCATAAAGAATTTTTTCATGAATTTTTTAAAAAAATTAAATAACTATTATAATAATTTTTATATAAATATAAAAATAATTTTCTATATAAATATAGAATCTTAATAAATATTATTATTCATAAATAAATGTGGAGAGAGAGAGAGAGTTTAATTTTTAAGTTAAGAAATTGGTAATTCTTATGGTATAGGTTAAGAATTGAGAAAGACTTAACTTAATTGTTTTTCAATTCTATAATTCGCTTATGAAATTACAATTCTAAATCTAAATAACATTCTAAACATAAAAATTAGAATTAAGAGATTCAATTCTAATTCAAAGTTCTAATTCCATACTGAATTTCAGGAACCAAATGGACACTAAGATATTAGTCTTATAATAATATTTATTGAGATACTTTAATTAAAGACATATATATATATATATATATATATATATATATATATATATATTTATTGTAAGAGGTAAGATGGGTGAATTTATATATATGGATAACCTAATGAGAAGAGTTTTTATTGTGAGAGGGTGAGATGAGTAAATCACATGACTTTTAAGTAACTTTTAATCTTGACTCATGTATAATTGTATGGTTAAGATGTACTTATCTCATATTTTCACAATAAAAATTCCTCTTACTAGATATGTTCATATATATATATATTCATTATTTTTATCTCTTATAATAAACACTCCTCTCATAAAATACATGTGTATATATATATATATATATATATATATATATATATATATATATATATATGTATATATATATAACTCAAGGATAAATTAATAAAACCTAGCCAAAAAATAATTTTCGTAATGAAGGTCCAAGATATGGTGTAAGGAGGAGGAATGTATGTTAAAGTTGAGAAAAAACAATCTCCATAGATTTAAACACAAAATCAAGTAATCTCTCAAGGGCAGATGCTATTATGCACCCCTTTTAAGTTATGGTGCAGCATGCACCCTTAAAATTATCTGTAATTAGAGGTTGCTTGATTTTTCTAAACTATATTTATATTATTTTAAAACTAACTCAATAAATATAACATTTTACAAGTTAGCTCCTTTTAATAAATTACTCTAACTACCTCTCCATCTTTAGCACTGTCTTCTCTGACACATCGAACCACTGTCGACCCAGTCATTCATCGTCGACGCCCATCCACATGAAACATCAATCCAATTGATTTAGTCCAAACAACTAATACCCATAATGAAATTTAAATAAACACATAAATAAAAAACAAAACAACCAAAGGGGTTAGAAGATGTTTTCGTATGACCGAAACAAAGAACAAATAGTGGCATGGTTGGAAATCAGACAACGGCAGGTGGGGGTGTGGTGGTGGAATGTTACACATAGTGCTGGCGAGGTTAGGTGGCATTTCGTGGGTATTTATTGAGGTCGCGTTCTCAGTTGCCAATGATGAGGTGCGCAGAGGTTGCCGGTTGTGGTTTGGTGTTGGACTACGTTAGGGCGTGATAGAGCAAGGCAACCTCCAGCCCTAATCTCTACCCACATCATGAACATTATATTAAATAATAAAAAAATTTGTTTTACTACTTAAAAAGTCATAAGTGGGAGATCAGTCTAGTTATTTATTTAATTTTTATATTTTAATTTTTTTAATTCATTCAAAAACTCATATTATATTTTATAAGAATATTATAATTATATACAACCCTCATTTCTACCTACATCATGAACATTATATTAAATAAAAAATATTTATTTTAGCACCAAAAAAGTCATTAGTGAGAGATCAATCTCGTTATTTGTTCAACTTTTATACTTCAATTTTTTTTTCAACTCACTTAAAAACTCATGTTACACTCTACAAGAATATTACAATTATATATAACTTAATTTGACATCTATCTTTGGACAAAAAAACATTTTTAGTGAGAGATAGAATTAAAATAAAGATATAAAAACAATTAAGTGAGACTATATTTAATGAAATGGTGAAAATGCTAGTACAAAATTATATGTGTAAAGTGTGTGTTTAAAGTTATTTTTAAATAAGAAATTTTTTAATTAATGTCTTAAGACATTTGTTAAAGAATAAAAATAAAAAATATGACATTTAATACACTGAAAATTTTAAAAAATATATTTTTTATTTAATACTTTTTACTTTTAATTCTTTAACAATTTTACTCACTCCTTACATAAACTCTTTAAATAATATATTAGATGGCACAAATGCCACCCTTTTACTTTTGACTCCATCTTTTTTACCATTCATTCTTTTTAACTTAGGGGTTGCATCTTCTTCCCAGCAAAGGGTTCATTCAAAACTCGAGCAAAGTGTAAAAAATGTACTACTCTATTTGCGTGGAACTTGGAGGCATTTGCATGCAGGAGCTGCCGGGGTGCTTCAATTGAAGAAGTCCCACATCATGTAAGTGCAGAGTTTGTAAGCAGCTTATATAATGCAGAGGAGGAAGCAATGAGCGTCCCTTCGGGGACATCCGATAAAATTGGAACGATACAGAGAAGATTAGCATGGCCCCTGCGCAAGGATGACACGCACAAATCGAGAAATGGTCCAAATTTTTCTGCCATTTTTCCCACTTTTTCCTTCTTTCTTCTGCTTCACGCTGATTGGTGATTTGATTACCACAAAATAGTTTGTGGTTTTATTTCAAGTGATGTATGTTTTATAGTTATAGGGTGTTTATTTATTCTTTTTATCTCAATATATTGGCTCTTTTGAAGATATTGTTTTCTTTTTTATGCAAGCTCTGAAGGTATAATTCTGTGCTTGTAAAACATTCTTTCTGAACCACAGGCGTGGGAATGGACTTATGGTGGGTGATACAAATTTGATAATGTGGAGAGAGGGAAGGAGTGGAAAGGAAAAGTGTCAGGTCAGCATTCTTTAAAATGCAAAGCAAATGAATCACAAAAAATTGTAAATAGACCTCCCCTGAAAACATGCGGAAACACTCCCTTTAGTTTAGAATGTTACATTGACATCCCTTATTTTGAATTTTGTAAAACAGGTACCTCTTCTATTCTATTTAGATGCTGAGTCACCTACATTGAGAGTCACTATCCATTAGTTGCAACAAGAATTGGAAATCAGACCTTTGCCTGAGGATTGATGGTGGATCCACGTCCATATCTGATAGGCAGATGTCACTCATGGACAGGAACATCTCCTCCATTGAGAATGGTATGCTGAATTTTGCACAAGGAAGCATTGCAATAGGTTGTCAGCAAAATGTGTTTCTATTGGCTGTGAAGTGACTTTTGGATTTGGAGTGTAAAAAAACGGAAAAATAAAAATGGATCTAGGATCATATTAGTATTTAATTACCTGGAATCCACCTCGATAAGGAATGAGTTATTAGGTATGTTTATTGAGTCTTCTGTCACAAGCACTCTCATTCTGCTAATGACCTGTAAAGAAAAATAGTCAAAAGGGGGGAAAAACAGAAAGAAAGAATTTGAAGATGTTTAGTTATATCATTTGGGATAAGATTATCTAATGTAGAATGAAGTTATGATAGTTATGTCAACTGTATTAATTCTTGATGTATGTAGAATTTGGTAATCAAGGATTGTCATTGGGAATTTAGGGTCAGTTGTTTTGGTGTTAGGATATATTATTTCTAGTTCTATTTCTTATTTTGAAATATGATTTCCTAGTTTTAAGTCTTGGTTACTTGTCCTAGTGCAATTAGATTTCTATGGGCCTTGGGCCATCTCAATAAGATTTATTATCTGTCTATGGTTTCCAATCTTATTATTGAAGTTGATTATCAATTTTTTGATAAAGTATTGCTCCGTGGTTTGCAAGTTTTCATCATACTTGAAATGAATTTGAATGCTTGGAAAAGATGTGCAGAGACATGCAGTAGAGCTAAATATGATCGAGGATACAAGGACTTACTTCTG